>JAVIWC010001720.1:0-296749 GCA_031894815.1 Creontiades dilutus | reverse complement strand
GCAGAGCTACACTTTCAAGCGCCTCATGCACATGGTTCAAAACGAAGACGGTGTTTATTAAGAGGAACTGTCACCGACCAGCGCTTTCCACGAAGATCGAGCGAGCACGTTTTTTTCAACGAAAAGTTGAAAACAACGTGGAAAATTTCGCCCCGCCCCCTCAAGGTGTAAACTTCTTGTTGTGTACCTATACCAGGGGCGGCCACTGTCCATAATATTGTAATATTTCTGTTAACTAATTTATTTATTGCCCTATACATAAAACGTAATATTAAACGAGGTTTTGTTTCAATTAATTAGTAAAATACGGTATTTATTAAATGAGTGTAAATTCTAGTCAATAAGATAAAATGTATTTTTGGTTTCTGCGTTGCACAAACCCCTTAAATTCACATTTTTTCTGTTCATAATTTCTACGTGTAAAGGTGATGTATAAACGTTGATATTCAATTTTAAAATTCTGAAATTTTTTGCTTTCCTAGATCAAATTTAGACCAACCAAATTTAATCCAGCCTATTAGCATCGTATAAGTTGTATTCATGATTGTTCATGTTTATCCGTTCGTTGAAAATCATATCGGTTGAGTTTATTGAAATCTTCATTTCAAGAATAATAACGTTGTTCGTCGTGTACATTTGAAAATTTTCAAAACAGTCCTATATATCGGAGGCTTCCCTTTACTGTATATACGAAGTTTCTACAATTTCTTCATCAGCTGTGGATTGTTTTACGGCTAATTTAGTCTGTAAGACTAGGTTTTAGATTCTTCAGTTGGCCACGAGTGATTTAATTTATTGTTGGAAAATGAATATTTACCATTTATTTATGTTGACTAAATAAAATATATTTTTATCACAACTGGTGTTATTCTTTCAAAACAACCTGTCGCCGAAATTGATGGAGAGGACTCCATCCAAGTGCCAGTAACATCAAACATTTCATTGATCGATAATCTTTCATATTTTATTTCCATTAAAATTACTGTAGTACCCCAGTAGAAGGAAAGGACAACAGTTCTGTATCAAGTCTGATTTCAAGTAGAAGTGTTTTTGTGAATTGTACAAACAAATGGATTCATAAATAACTGATCCTTTTATTTGTGAGAGAGGAATTAAACTTTTTTTTACAAAAAAAAGGAAATGTGCTGACATTCACAGGTCGTTTTGCAGCTAAATTAAACAAAATAATTGACAAAAGGAGGGACAAACCCCATAGCTTTGCAATATGGTAAAAAAACTAAACAGTTCAGAAATTGCTGAATTTTTTTAATATGAAAAATGTTTTTTATTTATAGGATTAACAGCAGTAAACGAGTTCAACAGCGAAACGAGGTGGGGGGGCATACCTGAAGTTTGATAATAGGGTTGATAACCCCTGGAAATAACTTTGGCAGACGTTTTCAGGTCGGTGAAAGGGTGGGTAGACACCCCCGAAAGTTAGTGACATGGTGGAAAAATTGAACGATTCAGAAATTTCTGAATTTAAAGGAAAAAGCAGTTACAAACAAATGTTAAGTTAACCGCTGTTGGCAGCGGTAGACAGGATAGAGGGGTTAGAGGCAACACCCCTGGCGCTTGGTGGAATAGGGTCGAAATATCAGAGGACTCGGAAATGGCTGATTGTTGAATATGTTAGAGTAATTGTGCTTCTTTACGGAATTATCTGTAGTTGAAATGGTGGAGGTCATTCAGATTCTCTGTTTACTGGGAAATATGGAACCTCTTCTCAAGCCCTGGAAATAACTATGGCAGACATATTCAGGTCGAGTCTCTCTCGGAACCTCGAGGTAACATCGTGTTGAGGAAAATACCGTTTGTTTCGATCTTTATCCCGATGTGAAACAGTTGTGGTAAACAATGAGTTCACCGGGGCCAGAGGAAGGCTGGACGGTTGAAGAAATCGTGAAAAGTGCTGATGACAGTGTTGCGAAAGTCAAGGACAAACTGAACTCGATCTCCCAACTGGAATCGCTCCCGGTCATCGAACCCATAAGTGAGTTATTTTCGATTATTACCAATCTTTGTAGGTATTTAAGGGAAGCCCATGATAAAGTAATCAATGATCGCGTGACATATGATGAGTTAAAAAGTCGCTACTCTGAACTCGAGAAAAAACTCGAAAATCCCAATAAGAGTGAGCACCACCCCCGCACAGCTTATTACAGTACGGATGAGGAGGAGCTCGGAAGAGAAACGGACTGGATCCTTAAAAGGGCCAAGAAAAAACGGAAAGCGGGCTCATCGCCAGAGGTACCACAGCCTCTAAATCAGGGTCAAATCAAAAGAAGTGAATTAAAACCCCCAAAAGTCCCCCCACCGCCACCTATAAATGTGGTGGGATTAAAATCATATGGCTCCCTCAAGGACATACTCAAACAAATCCCCAAGGACCAATACTCAATCAAGTCTCTGAACAACAATGTTTGGAAAATAAATGCTAACTCGCGAGAAAACTGGAAGCTGATCACCGATCAATTACGCGCGGAAAAAAAACAGTGGTTCACTTACGAAGACAAAGGGGACAGACCGATCAAGGTCATGGCTAGGGGCTTACATGCCTCTTGTGAGACAAGTGAAATTCTTGAGGACCTTAAAAATCAAGGTTTCAATATACTTGATGTTACAAACATCATGAAAAAAGAAAAACTCAAGAATGACATTGTTACTCGTCAAAAGCCTCTACCCCTGTTTATGCTAGCTTTCGATAAATCGGAAGATATTAACAAAATTCACAGCATTAAGAGCATTCTCAATATTATTGTGAAAATAGAGCCGGTTAAGAAAACCACCAAACTAATCCCCCAGTGCAAAAGATGTCAAAGTTTCCTCCACACGCAAGCCTACTGTGGGAAGGAACCAGCATGTGTAAAATGTGCAGGACATCATAAAACCGAGGATTGTAATCTGGACAAGACAGAGGCGCCCAAATGCGTCAACTGCAGGGGCAGCCACCCTGCTAATTACAGGGGTTGCGAAGTGGCAAAAGAGCTGCAACGCATCAGAAACAAAACGATCAAAAATCGGACAAATGGGAATAGAGTCAGCGAGTCCACCGAGAAAAATACAAGCAGACGGTCCTCGATCGCTGCAGCAACGACGCGTGAAGAACCAACCGCTAGGCGGACTTCATTTTCGGCAGCTACTAATAAAGGCGCGGCTCCTAAAATTACATACGCTAAAGTAGCAGGAGGAACTTCAACCTCTGAAAAAATGCTCACCCAAATTTTGGAGAAATTAAATGAGCAGACACACACTAACAAGCTGCTTGTCGAGAGAATAAGCAAATTAGAGAACAACCTATCTAATTACGGCATAATATGATGGAACAAACTATAAGGTTAGCTACATGGAATGCGAACGGACTCATAAACCGAGCCAAAGATGTAGAACTTTTCCTTCATTCCAATAAAATAGATATCCTTCTTATTTCGGAAACTCATTTCACCAGAACATCGTATCTCAAAATAAGAGGATTTTCCCTATATCACGTAACTCACCCCAGCAATAAAGCCCGAGGTGGCTCAGCAATCTTAATTAAATCAAACATTGTTCATCACGAAGAAACAAGTATCGAGGAGGAAAAAATGCAAGTGACTACGGTCAGTGTTACTTTAAAAAACAAACAATTTGTTGTCGCAGCAATTTATTGTCCCCCCAGGCATAGCTTGAAAGAAAGTGATTACAGTAGTCTCTTCAGAACCCTAGGTAATAACTTCATTGTAGGTGGTGACTTCAATGCTAAGAATACCTACTGGGGCTCCCGACTTACCACATCCAAGGGTAAAGAGCTGTATAAGGCGGCAGCCGTACTAAAGTGCCAGTTTCACTCAACCGGAAGGCCATCGTACTGGCCAACTGATGTCCATAAAACACCGGACTTGATAGACTTCTTCGTTACGAGAGGTATTTCAAGCGGGTACGTTCATACAGAAGACAGTGACGACCTTCTCTCTGATCACTCCCCCGTTATCTTAACCATAAGTGAAAGAGTAATCACAAAGGATGCCACTCCTAGCCTAGCCAATAAAAAAACTTGCTGGTCCTGCTTTCGGAGGATCTTGGAAGCAGCAGTAAATCTTGACGTCCCTCTGAAAACCACCCTTCAGCTGGAAGAGGAGCTCGATTTATTTATTAATAACATTCAGCAGGCAGCTTGGCAAAGTTCTCCTTCAAGTCAAAGAAATGACCATAGTTTCAATACAACGAAATCATACCCGCTTGAAGTTAGAAATCTACTCAACGCAAAACGCAGGGCAAGGAGGAAATGGAAACATGACAGAACGCCTGAAAACAAAGCTATACTAAACAGTTATGTGAACAAACTTAAAAATCTTATTAGAACTATAGAAAACGAATCCGTTGAAAATTTTTTGTGTAAACTGACTGCAGAAAAGGACACCGAATACTCACTATACAAGGCCACTAAGTACTTGAAACGGCCTCAAACTCACTCCCCCCCAATCAGAAAGGATGATGGTTCTTGGGCCAGAAGTAGTCAAGATAAAGCGCGGATTTTCGCGGACCACCTCTGCGAAACGTTCCAACCGTTACCTCAACTAACTTCCGAAGAAAATACTGAGTTTGTAGAAAAAATAGACGAGCTGGAAATTGAGCCAGTCTCACTAAAAGAAATTAAGGAAGAAATAAATAAAAACATTCAAGCCAAAAAGGCACCTGGCTACGACTTGATAACCGGTCAAATCGTCAAGGAACTCCCGGAAAAGGCAGTGCGGAAACTTCAGCACATTATTAATGCTGTGTTTAGATTAAAGCATGTACCATCCCAGTGGAAAGTGGCTGAGGTGATTATGATACCCAAACCAGGGAAGCCGTTAAATGAGAAGACAGGGTATCGCCCAATTTCGTTGCTTCCCGTCCTGTCGAAACTATTTGAAAAATTGTTGTTAAAAAGGCTCAAACCAATACTCGAAGATAGGAATTTGATCCCAGATCACCAATTCGGTTTTAGGCAACGCCACTCAACAATCGATCAAGTCCATAGAATCACTAACGTAATTGAAAGAACGCTTGAAGGCAAGCAAGTGTGCGCTGGCTTATTCCTTGACGTGGCCCAAGCATTCGACAAAGTTTGGCACCCTGGACTTCGTTTCAAAATTAACAGGGATCTTCCAAGACAGTTCTATTTACTCCTGACGTCCTATCTTGAGAATAGGCACTTCAGGGTGAAGCAGGACGATCAATACTCCAGCCTAAGGCCTATTAAAGCAGGCGTTCCGCAGGGAAGCGTCCTCGGGCCAGTACTGTACCTGATGTACACTCGGGATTTACCCCAGCAGGAAGATACAATGATAGCCACCTTCGCGGATGACACAGCCATACTCTCTACTGGACAAGAAGTAGACGACGCAACCCAAAAACTACAAGAGGCCGCCAACAAGGTTACAAACTGGACCAAGAAATGGAGAATGAAGCTGAACGAGTCCAAGTCAGTTCACATTAACTTCACCAACCGAAAAATCACAGCCCCAGAACTTGTGTTAAACTCTAACAAAGTCCCATACTCTGACACTGTGAAGTATCTGGGTATGACTCTCGATTCAAAATTGGTGTGGAGTCGTCACATCGAGAAGAAAAAGGAGGAACTGAAGCTTAAATACAGGAAAATATACTGGCTGCTGAGAGCGGATTCCCGTCTTTCACTTCACAATAAACTGCTTATTTACAAACAGATTTTACGCCCTATTTGGACCTACGGGGTTCAACTGTGGGGCTGTGCCAAAAAGACTAACGTAAAGAAAATACAAACTTGTCAGAACAAAATCCTGAGAAGCATAGTTGGTGCCCCCTGGTACATGCGAAATGATGACATTCATCGTGACCTAAGACTGGAAACAGTCAACGAAATCATCATGAAATACGCCCAGAAGCACGAAAAACGCCTCCATCAGCATAAGAACCCGGAAATGCTCAACGTTCTGGATAACGAAGGAGAACTGCGGCGCCTCAAGCGTAACAAGCCACTGGACCTGATTGTGTTGTGCAAGTTATAGTGAAGTGTGTTCCAGTTAACAGTGTGTTACTATGAAGGGTTGGTTTGTTGAAATCTCACCCTGTACATCGTGTCTATTTATGAGATAAAATATTGCTAGATGATGTATCCTACAATCAGTTGCAATAAATAAAATCACGAAAAAAACAAATGGAAAATCTCTAAGACAAATTTGGGGGGGCTTCTGGCAACCGATCACACGCATAGTTGAAACCGACCAAAAACTTCTCAAAAACAAGGGTTTTCAAGGTTTTTTTCTGACAGTAGGTCAATTATGATGGGCAGTAGATTTGTAGATTATAAAGCTGAGGATTTGAAACAACGCATCAAAATAGCGTCCAACACCGTTAGCAGAAACATGCTGCCAGCAGCGACGCTAGACAAAAATACCGTAAGAGGGGAAATTTACAACTGAATTCTCAGTTAAACTGAGTTTCCCAACTTCGAAAAATTAAGATCGCAAATTAGCTTGTTCCCTTACCTACAACCGAATTACAAGTGACTACAAATAAGCGTGACTACAATAAATAAGTCAGTCAGTTGTTTTGGGTCAGACTTATGACCCAAATATGAAGAACTCATGGGACAGTTGGAAAATTGAGATTTTCGTAGGATTTTGATTACAAATTGCTCGCTTTGGAATAAAGTTTTTATTGTCACCGCTCTAGTAAATCAGTTGAAATTGGGAAGAGAGGCGATTGGATATTTGTACATGGTATACAGATTGACAAATATAGAAGTCTTAGATAGGGGAAGATTTTATTCTAGTAATGCCCATGTCGATCAACCTTTTGTGAACCCAATCCCCGTCTAGGTATGTGACAAGAGCAAACCGGGTAACCAACTGCAGTATACCCGTGTCGATGTGTAACGACACCATCTAGAAATTATCAAAATATTTTGGGTTCAGGTGAGTTTAATGTTGATAAAAAATGATTTCTTATGACGGAAAATATCCAACTGCCCGCTGAAATGATTAACGAAAAGTTGATTAATCGACTTATGTAGTATAATTATCCAAATTAATTTAGCTAAGTGATGTTTGAATCCACGAAATTCTCACAAATTAACTTCACAAATTCTTTCAAAAGGATCTTACTGTTTTACTGCACCCTACCATCACGTCCATTACCACTCACATCTGAACCGCAGTTTTCATGTTGCCGGCTTGAAATAACAACTCAACACTTGGGATCCATAAAATATCCTTGTATTCAAGTAATTATCATAATTTATAACTTATAAAAGGAAAGTGTAAAACATTTTACTAGGAATAATAAATAAATTATAATACAAAAATTTCAAAAGGTTGAATGGAGTTGGCAGTCGGGGTAAGTCACCTCGAATTTCACTTCACGCTTTGGCAAAGCTGAAAAAAAAGATAGTAAAAGGTATTTATTCATTTATTGGCAAGCCAAATGCAATACATTCAATTCAGCTAAAATCAGTAAGTAATTTTTTGTGTGTATACAATTATGAGGAGGGCTGGAATTATACCGTGAATTTCCATCTGGAATTGAGTTCAATTTTCGTACTAGATTACTAAAGCTTTGAAAAGTACTAAACAACTTCGTTTTATCAACTTATATAGCTTTTCCAAGTCAGATTCAGAAATTTCCAAACCAATTTCAGAAATTTCCAAATCAATGTCAGAATTTTCCATTTCAATTTCAGAATTTTCCATTTCAATTTCAGATACCGCTCACATTCTGGATATGGATCACATTCTGAAATTGAAATGGAAAAATCTGAAATTGATATGGAAAATTCTGAAATTGGTTTGGAAATGGTATATATACAAATCCATCCAGTTTTTTTGTGTAAAGATGAACATTTCTCTATGGTAGTTCATAATCACGAATAATAATTATTATTCCGTACTGACCACAATAAGAATGGGTGTAATCAGTCTGTGCAAAAAGTGAGTTCCCACATATTTTCAGGATGATGAAAACAATACTTCTGTTCCTTGTGGATAGACTAGGATACAAAATTAATCCTTCATCTATAAGATGAAGATGGATATAAGAACTTCAAAAAATGTACCATGGCGCGCTGCCACTTTTCACGCGCTGTTATCCAAACGACTCTATGAATCAGCCTGTTCTACATTGTTAACCAATCATCAGCCAATTCTCGATAATGATTGAGACCGCACGAAATGATGGAATTGAGCGTTCCTAGTGCGTTGCATACATGAATCCCAGGCCATGTACATTCACGTCTTTATTCGCACATTTTAAACGAGTGTGCGGAACGCATCGCCATTCAATCGGCTACCCATCTTCAGGAAGTTTTTGACATTTTATGTTTTTACTTCGCTACATAAACTCAAAAATGTAACGCGGACAGCGTCACGAAAATATTTCTGATGGTTTTCGCTTACAACCGATTCGTTGCTACGGATCATTATCTTCGACATTTGTGATCGTACAAAACTCGTTCACCACTCATTTGAAAGCTGTTGATTTACTTTGTTACGTTAACCCCTGGACATTCGGAACCTCAGTGACCAAAGTACCCACGGGTGTCGGAACGATGAGTCAACACGATCGCGAATTCAATTAAGTACCCACGGGTGGTACGAAGTACGTGGTGTGTGTGCGGGAGGGGGCGCAAAGACATGAAATGTCCCTCGTGGTTGCGTACTTGTACGAAAGCTGTTTCAAAAAAACATGGACATTTTAGATAAAATGTAGGCTCTATATCCAAAAAGTCAAAGAGTTATAAACAGGGTTAATTTACAGTACTCCTTTAAAAATTCTTGACAGTAACTTTCTACTAGATGCCGGCAAGATATCAAGGGCATTTGAAAATGAGAGTTTGAACCCGTAAGCGACCAATTAAAGGGTTACTCTGTCGGGAAAGACCAATCAAATTATACAGGGATCCATTTGCCAAGGCAGAATTTTGATCCACGAGGTGAGAATCCCTGTACGTCTTCAACGCTACAAGAAAAAAGAGAAATCCTTGTTTTTTTGTTTGGCAAAAATGAGGTTAGGGAACAAATTTACAATGAATATGGAATCCGGGAAATCACTATTCTGCCAAACTGTGCGCTGTACTTGGGAAATACAAAATCAATGTCCACTTATGTCCAATGATGGGGTCGCAAACTTCCAGAATCACTTCTTGTTAGATGGGATAAAATCAAAAATTAAATCGTCAGCCGCTGATTTGATTTTTGTAGACAAAACCGAATCCTGGAGTGATCTGAAAAAATCCCTGTTGGATCACTATGCAGACAGAAGGGATTGCTGGACCCTAATGATAGAAATGTGCAAAATCAAGCAACAATATAATGAAAGTTCTGTAGATTTCTATGCTGCACTCAATAAGCAACTAAATTTGGTTGCATCTTGGCTGAATTGTAAAGGTAGTGATGAAGACCCACCTATTGACCCAACCGCCGTCGTGCCTTTCGTACAAAAATTAGGACTAAGATGCCTAATCTTATGTCTCAAAGAACCTATAGGACCCTTAATGAGGACTAAGGACCCGCAATCGTTGGGTGAAGCCATCAGCATCCTTACTAATGATTATCAATACTTGGAAATTGGAATACAGGTTAATCAGCGTCAGCAATCGTTTCGTCATTGTTATCTTCAGTTGCCATGATAAACACAATCTTGTGCGAACAAGTTACGGACAGTAGGCCTTAACTACTCTAATTATGCCTGGCTGGCAAAAAGACGAGCTTCATGTTTTTCGATATGAAGGGCAACATGCTGCAGTTTGCAGAACACAGGCAAAACACGCGGGTAAAACACTTTTCGGCTGACTGACGTCAATGTGATGTTCGGTCACA
Organism: Creontiades dilutus; assembly: GCA_031894815.1. Taxonomy (NCBI): domain Eukaryota; kingdom Metazoa; phylum Arthropoda; class Insecta; order Hemiptera; family Miridae; genus Creontiades; species Creontiades dilutus. Next base: position 286,931 of record JAVIWC010001720.1, on the reverse strand, counting down.
ATAAGCCATTACATTGAATGTTGATAATATCCAGCCATTTCAATGTGGGATTAATAGGAAATGGATTGAGGATCGTGATTATAATCACACTGATTGATCACGTTATACATGATCATGCTGAGCGGCACCCACTGCAGTGGGATCTTTAGAGGGTCAGGCATGTGGCTGGCAATAGTCCACGAACATCGATTCATAACATCAGTGGACTAGGGAAGATAATTGCTGCCGCTATTGCCGTTAACTTACTGTTGGTTCCATCAGGACTTCAAACATTGTTATCTTGGGTGCGGAGAGTGGCGCGGCGCAAGGTGGAGGTGACAGTGTCGATGAGACTGCTGCTGGATTCAGGGCCGCCACTCGTGAGACAACAGCAGATCCAAGAGAACGGAGGCAGCTTCCTGAAACATTCAACACAAACGTCACAAGAAACACACATACTGATGTTTACAGCTAATTTATAGAATTGTGGGTGGGTTGATGGAATGAATACCTACTAATTGAATGAAATTTTATTTGACGACGGATCGCAACTTTTTTTAAATCCGATTTTCGGATTCTTGAGAAGAAAACAGCAAATTTTGATCGGATTATTAGTCTTTGACTGATTATTGAAAATAATGTTTCAATTTTTCAATATTTCACCTCTTAGGTAAACATTATCTGTTATGGTTGATTGATTAAGACGCGGAGATTACTAGTAGGTACATCCAAGATCGATGTAGGATTTTTGAGCCATTTCGGAAACCGTGGTCGAGTAGTTTTCAAGAAAAGCTTCAGACATCGACGGATTAGTTTTTATTCGATTTTTGATTCTTTCTTTTTGATACTTGATTTTTGATTATTTTCAATAATAAGTCTTGGGAGTCCTAAAGCAAAAATTTCTTCCCCCCCCCCCCCCCCCAATCAAAGTTTGTCATTAAATGTTTCAAGTTGTTCCAAATTCGAATGTTTCATTTTGTTCCAAATATGCAATGACAATAGAAGGCTCTAAGGTTGACGTACAAAATCCGTTCTCCCACTCATTGAGCCCACATGGGTTGCAGCTGCTCCTGACGTCATTTGATGATATGGGTCCAACACATTTTAAAAATTCATTTTTTCGAGGTTTTTACTAACGTAGGCAACTGGGGTATCATTTAGGATTATTATTCAATAATAAACCATTGTAATCGCTCTTGAAAAAAAAAAAATTTTTAACCCGCCCTGAAAATTTTATGGTTTACGTTTCAAAGTGTAGAATCCAAATCTGCAATAAAATCACTGGGGTTTATTATTCAATTGGCTTGCGTTCATGATTTAAATTTCTACTAAGCTTTGGAGTGTGCGTGTTTCACAGGTGATAGAGCGATTATTGAATTTCAGGAGATATGCATAGAGCACGTAAATCTGTTCTCAACCAAAATACCTATTTGGATTGATCAGTTGATCATATTTGTGTGCCTCCTGAAATTCAATAATCGCTCTATCATTTGTGAAACACGCACACTCCAAAGCTTAGTAGAAATTCAAATCATGAACGCAAGCCAATTGAATAATAAACCCCAATGAAAGGATTTGCAGCGTTTTTTGTTTTGATCGCAGTAACCTAGTGATGTAGTGAATGTGGATACTGGAATGAACTCCTAAAAGGTTTTATAGCCGATACAAAGGTTGACGCATTCTGATATGCATGCTCCGTCTTACGAAATTTAAAATTTTCAAATAGAATATTTTTCCATTGTAATCGCTCTTGAAAAAGACGCTGCTAATTCTTTCACTGGGGTTTATTATTCAATGATTCATGATTTGAATTTCTACTAAGCTTTGGAGTGATCGTGTTTCACAGGTGATAGAGAGATTATTGAATTTAAGGAGATATGCGTAGAGCACTTAAATACCCATTTGGATTGATCAGTTGATCATATTTGTGTGCCTCCTGAAATTCAATAATCGCTCTATCACCTATGAAACACGCACACTCCAAAGCTTAGTAGAAATTCAAATCATAAATCATTGAATAATAAACCCCAGTGGAAGAATTTGCAGCGTTTTTACTAATTTTCGATGTCAAATCGACTAGGATAGGTTTGAGACTAGAGGAATTTCAACCTTACCGAATAATCTCAGTTCCTCAACTTAAACGTGGCACCCAAACCTTACAATGACACGAGCAACCACCCATCATTAGAAAAAATGATGATAATCCGCGTTCTGAAATCCACATATCGTAACCAATAAGATTTGAGGGAGTCAAACATTTCCTTTTCTTAATCGATTGAAAATAACAAACCTAAATTAAATAGAAACTTTTATTTAGAAGGTCAAACTATTTTTTTCAACCTCCACACACAAATCTCTACAAAAATCCAGCTCTTCTGTTCCTTAGATAGTGAAGAAGCTAAACAACCCTACGTTGAAAAGTCGCCGCCCAATTTGTGTGTTATTAACGGAAACAAAGTATCTAATATCTAAAACTTGAACGAGTCTTTCTCATTTTGGAGCTCATCAAATGCAAATAGAGTTGCGCAAGGGTGTGACACATTTGAATGAAGTGGCTCCCTTAAGTGGATTCGAAAATGAGAAGAACGAACCGACGGGTATCCCAAGTTGTAAAATACGTCCATCCTCATTAGGAAGCGTAAGCTATTACTATTCGAAAATGAAGAAATAAGTCTTTCATCAGCCGCGAATGACATTATCAACGTCTTTTCCGTTACTCAAGGGTGTCGTATTAAATTAGACTCCCTATCCCCCTGCAGACACTTATGGACGACATATATAAGGGAAGCAATATAACGCAAGTCGCCCTTAGCGGTATTGAATAATAGGCTCTTAGTTTCCTTGGTGTGGAGAGGAGTTGGGTTTCGGACGGGCGTCAACGGTGAATAGAAAGGTGTACGTTATAACTTAAGATATACCTGTTGCCTGTTTTCTAGTTTCAAGAAGTTACCTTGAACTGCACTAAAATTTGACAAATTCGTGGTATGTTTGCTTCGTCAAATTGGCGTGTCCAAGAAGAACTAGAAAGCATTTTGCCTTTGTAATCGTATTGCAAACACTTCTTATAACACCCAATCAAATGTTGTCCTTTTACGTTTCAAGTATGTACATTAAAAATATGCAAATGTTCGTCAGCCGTATGGACCATACAATGATGTAAAACGGTGCATATTATTACACATAGCTTTACCATTTCTGTATTTTGATAGCCCTTCTACGCGGTTCATCGGATTACCAGAACTGGACTCAACAACCAGAGACAATGCTTTCTAGGTGTAATCTTGTAAACACATGTGGGACCCCAATTGAAACTTAACGAGACAATATAATAATACAGGTAAAAAAGTCATTCTCAACAAAGTTCTCCTCAACTGAATTGAAGCTTGGGAGATACCGTTATGGATAGTAAAATCGTATAGCATCCATAGCTTTTCGGTTCAGCCAAGGGTCTCATTAGCCACCTGTTGAAGAACTTTAAGGCTCTGCAGAACGACCGTCTACCTGACTGACTTTTCAAATGGTGAACGAACCGGGCAGCAACCCGAGTGGTCTCGTTCGATTGACCGAACTATTTTCTATCGAATCAAACAAAAAACTACGCTCTTACTCCGAAAGTTTTGAGATTTTGATTTTCCAATATTTTAATATTTGATTGTTATTCCTTAAAGTTGATTGATCAAGATACCGAGATTACTGGCACATCCCGTATCGATGTTGGATTTTGAGCCAAATTCTGTCAACTTTGGTCCGTCAGTTTCAGAGAAAAAGCTTCGGACGGCTGAAGACGTATGGCGGACGGACGGATGTTTTTTATTCAATTTTTTAAATCCACGATCTTGAAACGTAAACCAATAACTTTTAAGGTGACGGATTGAAATTTCCTTTTCTTGACCAATTAAAAAGGTTCATAACAATTACATAAGGTTCCAATAACAAACCACAAATCCGTTTTTTCGGGCACGGACTCCACTAAGCCCGAACACCTCACATACATATATGGTACGACCCAAAAACTGTCCAAAAACTAGGTTTGTTCTGATAATGACGATTGGGATTAAATTTTGAGCGTAGAATCGACTGAGATAGGTTATAGGACCATAGAAATTCATTCAGAGCAAATAATTGCAATATTTGAATCTAAAAGTGACCCCCAAAACCTCATTCTAATTAGAAAATGTTAAACCCAGGTAAGAAACGACAGCGTTTTAAAAATAAACAGAGATTTTTCTCACGTTAATAGTTATTTAGTTTAATTAACTATTTCATCGTTTGTGTTTATTTATTTTTCTTGATACTCCCTTGATTTAAACTGTACATTTTAGTCTCATTTACACAGGACTGTATTTACTGGAAATAGTACTAATAAATACATAGTACTTCGCATTAATATCTGTGATCTTTTTATTATACCTAATACCATGTCATAGATTTGTGTTTTGGGAGCTTGGAATTTCACGTTCAGTGGAATGGAGAAAAAGGTAAAGGTTCCTATGGGAGTGACCATCAGTTATACGGTGCCATTCTACGTGTTGATTTATGAGAGGAGGGCTTTAAAGTTTCGAAAAACAAAAGTTGGGGACTTCGTAGGGGGTTACCTGTCACAAAAGTACTGAGGTTCTGCCCCTATGGGATATCATCAATTCTTTCAGCTTCACCGTGGATTATGTAGACACCCTTTTTGACAACCAAATGAAAATGAAATGAAACTCAACATCAACACAACATAGATCAGAATGACTTACCCTAGAGAGCGACATATGTGGGTAGAGAAGAGGCAGTAAATGACGGGGTTGGCGGCAGAGTTGAGAGGGGCGAGACTCTGGATAAAGGTGGCGACAGCTATGTTCGTCTGGGTGCGGGGAACATAGCCGTAAACCTGCAGCAGGTCGAACACTATGTAGGGGCTCCAGCATAGAATGAACACTGCAACATAAGTTGATTATTAATACTATTATCCATAATGCATTCCAGGGCCGCTGAAATAACAAATTACTGCTAGTAATGACAGAAGTGTACACTGTTTTCAAACCAAATCTATGGCTCGAAAGCCTTTGCAGACAAGCCATCAACAAGCTTTCTCATAATCTTAACAAATTAATGGCTTGATGGATTGGGAGGAGAAGTTCAGGTTGGGTTCATGCCGCTCTAACAACTAGGTTAATTTACTGGCAGTAGAAGATACTAGAGCTTTGAAGCTTCGGACTCAGCTTGCGTATTCACGGACAGTGAAATTTCACTTCCCTTGGTGCTGGATTTTCTAGCAACTATCTGCCCACTGTCGAGCGTAAAGTCATCTTTTGCACATAAGTCGATCATAGATGCAGCTGATCAACTTCAGCAGCTTTCTGCAGCTACTCTTTTGGTACTGAATCAACAGAAGGATTCTCGGCAGCATCATGAACATTTGCCTGACAGAATGTTCAGGAAGACACTCAGGAATTTTTAAATATGTCGTGGGCCTTGCCCAAAAGAGCACAAATCACCGTTTGGGATATCAAACCTCTGGAGGTACGGTTTATTTCTACGCTTGGCAGGCATACTTGGTTATGTTTACATGTGACATCTAGATTCCGCATTCGCATTTGTTCTGCTTTTCAAGGGTGGAAAACTTCCTTTTGTACGCTGGGCATTTTTGAAATTTTTAGTCCACAGGTCGTTTTAAGCAATTAGTGTCTTCCTGAACATTCCGTCAGACAAATGTTGGTGGTACTGCACCTAACCCTGGATCAAATTCAGTATTAATAGCTGCTTCGTATGCAAGTACTTCAGCTACCTCTACAACCTACTTGTGTACAAAATCTGAAGTGTGCGCTGTACAGAGTGCAGATAGTTGCGATGATCCCACACTAAGGCAAGTGAAATGCATTCACTGTCTGAGAACATGCATTTGAGTCACCCCCCATCCCCTGTGCCCTGTAGATTCCAGTTACGTAACCTGGTTGTTAGAGCGATATGAACTCAATCGGTACTCCCCAGCTGACTGCTTAAAATTAACTAAAACATGGTAACCTGGATTGTGCTCCATGAGGCTTTCATCTATATAGATGACGAAATAGAAACCCACCTTCCCAGTAAAATATCGAATACATTTAATGGATGTGCTCAGCTCCCAGGTTCAAAACTGGTGGATCTACTATACTACTCGTCTACTAATGAGTTCAGTTGAATTGTCGGAAACAACCTGTGGATTTCAAATTTTAGGACTGCTCAACTTTCAAAATGAAGTTTTCCAATCATGGAAAGTAAACGCGGTTGTGATTCTAGAGTTCCCATATCAACACATCCAGGCGTTGTCTGCGCACGGTAAAAATGATGGCTGAATACTATGGTTGAGAATGATTTGTTGCAAGGCGGATCACACAATTAAAACCGCCTGATAGTTCTACCAGAAAAGTGGTATTGAAAGGTTCGGCTTGGTCATTGGCTATGAATTTAGTAATAAATTAACATTTATGATGAAATCGGTTTGTTCATATAAGGTATGGATACTTCTATATCTTAAGATTTAATGGATTCAACATGCTCACCAGGATTTAGTTATGTTTTAATGTACGTCGATTTACGCCTGAATTCTACAATGGAAGCTCGCGCAGTACACAACCATAATAGAAAAACGTTTTATATCTTGTCTCATATTGCCAGGAAACCTTTTCCGGCCAGTCTTGGAGAATAAACAAGTTACGTGAAAAGTTATATAATATTGCGTAACCGCACAAGAAAAGGCGTATCTCCACACAAGGCTCTTCTTCCCAATATCAGGTTACCTTATACGTCTTTAATAATCGGAGGGGAAATATTGGCTGGTTCGAAGAACGATGGAAGTAATGTATTCTCTCTTTCAAACAACATTTACGGTCCATTGGATCATAACGTACACAGATACTAAAAAGATGAATTATTTATATTTGTAGGGATATTAGTACTGGACACAATATAATATGATAGAATGTGCATGACTTAAATCTCAAGAATTCTTACATTTATTGGCAAACTGGTCTCAATCACAGTTACCATTCACATAAAATGTTTGTTCAACTATTCGTTGGCTAAAATAAATCGTAGTAATAATAACTATTTGTATTAAATCTGATACCTACCAAAAACTATCACGAAAGTCATTTTAACGGTCTTGATTTTAGCTCTTGGAATGATTCCTCTAGAACTTGCTCTTCTGATGTCTGCTTCTTCGTGTTTGTCCCCATCTGTCAAATCAAAAATACTGAAATCAGTGATGAGTGTGGTATGGCGTATGAAGTATGAATGAAGTGGACAGCAAATGTTCAGCTAGTCCGAACCTGAAAAATCACATCTCTACCTTTCTCTCTGATTTATTAATGCGTAGGTACTCATTTTGTATATGAAGTGAATCTATCCATAATAGATAATGTTTAAGGGGTGAAATATTGAAAAATTGAAATATTATTTTCAATAATCAGTCAAAGACTCATAATCCGATCGAAATTTGCTCTTTTACATCTCAAGAATCCGAAAATCGTATTTAAAAACGCTGCAAATTCTTTCACTATTATTCAATTTCATTCATTTGGCTTACATTCATGATTTGAATTTCTACAAGGCTTTGGAGTGTGCGTGTTTTACAGGTGATAGAGCGATTATTGAATTCCAGAAGATATGCATAGAGCACGTAAATCTGTTCTCAACCGAAATACCTATTTGAATTGATCAGTTGATCATATTCGAGTGCCTCCTGAAATTCAATAATCGCTCCATCACCTGTGAAACAGGCACACTCCAAAGCTTAGTACACATTAAAATCATGAACGAAAGCCAATTGAATAATAAACCCCAGTGAGAGAATTTGCAGCGTTTTTTTTTTATGGTTATCAGAATAATTCAACCCGTGTATCGGCTATAAACCCTTTTAGGAGTTCACTCCAGTGTCCACATTCACTACATCACTAGGTTACTGATATCAAAACAAAAACAATAATAAACCAAAATAACGCAAATGTTGGCACCATAAATTAGGCCATAGATCGAGAATGGTTTGACCTACGGACCTGGGGAAGAGCTCATTCGATTCCTCGTGGAGTGTTCTTCAAAAAGAGTATAAATTTAGGCCGCCTTGACTTTTTTTGAGGTTTTTAGGGATTTTTTAAAAACTTCGACAACCCTTAAAGGGCACTTTAAATTAAGTGAAAAAGCTCGCTCAAGAATTGGGGCGTCGCCGGACCAACATGGATTTTTCCTGAACATTTTTTTTGCTTCTTTTTTTGGGAGAAATCGTGCGTACGGCGGACGGACGGAAAATTTTTTATTGCAGATTCGGATTCTACACCCTTTGAAACGTAAACCATGAAATTTTCCGGGGGGTTAGCTTTTTTTTTTTTTTTCAAGAGCGATTACAATGGTTTATTATTGAATAATAAACCAAAATAAGTGTTGGCTCCTTTTTGACCAGTTTTCGGCCTGTACCATTTATGAGTGTTAGCCGATCGGGCTTACCAGAAGTTAGGACTAAATAGACTCCAAGTGGAGACCATGCCCAAAAGAGCAGGCTCCAAGGTTTTACACAGGTTGTAAGGGTTTTCATGGCCCGTATGGCGGACGGACAACCCAGATTTTAAATGTAAAGTGCAGAAGTTGGAAGGGGGGGGGGGGGAGGTTAAACACATTTTTGATGTAAAATAATTGAAAAGAATAAGCAAAAATGTCAGTTTATGTTTTTAGAATGTTACCATTGCGTAAATATACTTTGATAAAAGCCTAAATAGGTATATTGCTTCCGAGTCTAAATAGCGGAAGCATTGTTTTCATATTGAAAATTTTTTTGTCTCCAAAATCAAAAATTCCACTCGCAGTTTGCGTTTTATACTTTTCTGAACAATTTTGGTTCGTCTGTTGTTGTCTGGAAATCCTTGTTACAATTATACTCATTTTGATGAAACTTTCAGGGATTGTGCGGGTTGGGGTGTAGATGGTCCCCTATAGGTTTCATGACCCCCGGATCAATAGTAGCCCCTGCGCATGCGCAAACGTGAAATCCTTGTTAACTCTTTAGTCAATAATAATTTTCCATGATCTATAAATGTTATGGATACGAGAGTTACTCACTTTTCAGATAGTATCGTGTTTTTGGAGGTTATGAAAATTGTGAAAGTTACTCACTTTTCAGGTGATATATGAACGCTTTTGGTCCAAATTGTGTAGACAATGACGGCGTAACAAGCCGTGATGACGAGCGCCGGAACGACGAAAAGCGTCACCGCCACCAGGCTCATGTAAACCTGCCACTTCAGGGGGATCCCAGCTCTATCCAGCACTGGAAACTTCCTAACAAAGAAATAGCGTACAGCGTATTGAGGATTGTGTAACGGGGGTGAAAAAGAGGACGTTTTCCACTTCATTGTGGCTTATCCAATAGTTGAAGAGTTCATAGTACGGTGGTTGAGAGTAAAGGAAATGTGAATGAATGAAAACATACTGTATTTTGCACCCTTTTGGTGCGTGACAGGGGGAGTGTCATTCGGCGTACAATAATTCATTATCTATAATTCAAAAGTATAAACGAAGCCATGTGGTGACAATAATTCAATCCATTTACAAACATAAATATAACGACAGTTAGAACGTACAATCTGAGAACATAATATTGTCCGCTATTCAACTTTCCTGGTCTTTAAACAAATATTATATTACATCTGCTGCAGTTTGTAAACTTTTATTTTTTTACATTAAGGAGAAAGAAATACATATCCCTGAATTCTGATACATTTTTATCCCTTAATCATTACGGCAACACGAGAAAAAAAACGAGAATATTAACTATGCACAATACTAATCTTCTACTTAATTACATTATTAGCTTTGACCTACTCAGTTTGCTGACCTTTCGACAACCAATCCCTCTTCCTCCGATGAAATATAAAATTTTAGGTCAACCACTTATATCGTCTTGAAACGGCAAATCCCTGACAACTCTGCTCGAGAAAATATCTCCATGATTAAAGAAAAAACAAAATGAATCAAGACATGAGCTATTCATTCCGTAAGAATGATCTAATCTTCAGGGCCGTTATGGTATAATAATACAAATCATTTATTTTTTCGACATTGTCGCAGTTTAACAGTTTGGCGTGAAAGTTAGACTCAGTCGTATCCTGAAGATGTTTTCGGAGATATCTATTCCTTACCGACTGATATTGAGGGCCCACTATCAAAAAATGGTACATAGATTCGTATTCCTGCAGACCGCATACTGAGCACAACTCTATCTGGCTCCATGAGTTACCCCTTACTTAAAACCTCAACATGTCGTTCTTTGCCATTCGTAACTGGCAAAAAACTCTCGTTTTTATTATTGAAGGCAGCGAAAGTGGGGGACAAGTCAGCTCTCTAATCGAAGAATAAAAACAATTGTATGAGGAACCATCCATTCTAAGCAGATCGGCATTTCTATACTTCGTTTTGTGGGCCTCTATTATTTTGGGAATATTGCTTGCTACTAATTTTGTGTTCTTCGACTCCCATATCCAGTTGTAACCCAAGGCACGTAAAGAACCCCTGACCTGGCTGACTCAATTGTATTTTTCGTTTGCCGGTGAAACATCCAGCATTGATTCCAGCTTGAGGTAACAAAGCTAAGGGAAACGAGTCGAATCCATTTTGAGGATTTTGAGCCACCATTCCAACATTCTTCCCAAAATCTGCGAGCTTATATGATTTACATCGACTTCGTTTCTGACCATGTAGTTTGGGGTTCCCAGTGGCAGATTTAATAAAAATTTGAAGAACTTGCACTGTGCTCTCTCCGGGCAAACCATGTACCTGAACGCCCAGACCTCCGCTCCATATAACATAACCGATGAAACCATCGAATCGTAGGTCCTTCTAATAGCCTCCCAAGAGGAACACTTAGCTCTCGACAATACTCCCCTTAACCTTGCACCCGCATATCCGGCTTTTTTGGTCGCCGAAGTGGCTTCCTCCTGAAAGACATCTTTGCTTGTGAAAGTCACTCCCAGATATGTGTATTCATTTAAAGTCAGAAGTGTCTTTCCTTCATAGTGAAACACATCATTTTCCTTCAGCTTACCTCCTGCCCGGAAGACGACTACATTAGTTTTCGAGCAATTAAATGTCAGTTTATTATCGCTACAATATTCTTGGAGTATATCAAGTTTCCGTTGCAGATCAATTACGTTGCGGAGTAACGGAAATGTACCTACAAACAAAACGTTCACAATATATCTTGATGGACTGAATTCTAATGAGTATTGTTATCCCAGAGAGGCGATAAAATATAGCAAGATGTAGATAGATGAATTCAATTACCAGAAAGGATACGCCAACTGATTGCTTAAAATAATCCATTTGAAATGTGTATCTTTTTTTGATAAACATTCCAGTTTGTTTACCTATTTACTTGTATTGTTGTTTCATCAACATAATATCAAAGATTAGTGGTAATTTTATCTCTGGAAAAACGGGCCTGTCACATTGTTTAATGTGTGTGTTACCACACGCATCTTATTTGTGTAATTTTGAGGAAAATGTGCATTCTATGGGTTGATTGAATGAATAGCGTTCAGTGAGCTGACATACCAAACAAAGTGATGAATGGAATCTGAGTGGAGAATAAGCTCACTTTAGAGGAAAACTCTATAGACTTGAAAATCGGGCTAGTAGGTATAGCTGAGAACATCCCGACGAAAATGGATGCGGGATGATTTGAAACATTCATGCAAGAATCTCAGTGACAACTGGTGTTCGAGTTAATCAGAGTAGGAAAAAATACGATTTTTTCATGGCTCAAATGTTTCCAAAGTTGTTGATTGTTCAAGAGCAACAACCAAACTTTATGTTAGTAAATCCCAAGGATAAATCTTAAAATTGAAGACAAATAGAAAAGCAACAGCTTATACAGGATGTCCCAGGAGTTACGCACGATCCGAATCCTACGTGTTCTACAACTCATTTCCGACCAAAAATCTCTCCTAGCAATTTTTTGCCAGAGGCCTCGTTTCCGAGCTATTCGCGATTTAAGATTTTTTCGTTTTTTCGATCTTAAGTCATTAAAACTGTCATAACTCCATCAATTGTGGAGATAGCTCAAATTTGATGACACCGTTGGAAAAAACGTTAGATTTTCTTACTATTTGATGTCAGAAAACATTTTTTAATTGAATTGAAGATGTACAATGCTGCGTGAAATGGCAGTTTTGTCAAAATCTTGAAATCGCCTGTTTTTCATCTCGCCTAGAAACCCCATGAATGCTTGACGCAGAACTGTGCAGGCCTGGTAAAACGTGCGCCAAAATGTCAGCTTTCCAACGGTGTAGTCGTTTTGGTTTTTAAGCATATTTTTAGTTAAGGAAATGGTGTTTAACTGCAGAAAAACGTGTGTTTTCTGTTAAAATTGAGGTTTTCTCAAAAGTCTCGAAGATGAATGCAACTCATCGCAGTCGGAAATGAGTTGTAGAACACGTAGGAGTTGGATTGTGCATAAGTCCTGGGACACCCTGTATCACTAAAAAAGACCTAATGTTTGAAAATTGGGAAAGCTACGGAGGAGGCATTGTCTTGGTCAGGGGGAAGGATATGCAATGACCCGCACGACCCCCAGGTCTTGAAGGAGGGGTTGCTTTGTGCGCCGTGTATTATCAACTCCAATCTGATTTGGCCGTAGCATTGGGTGCTGCAATGTAGATAATTTGTTGTTTCTGACCAAATTCAGTTTTAGTAAAATGTTTATTGACTCGAACATGTTATCCAGCTGTTGGAGAATGGGGTTTAAATCGAGTTCATACAAAGAGTTAGAGTTTAAACAAGATTGTTAAGATTTAAATTAAAAAATAAATATTAAAAAATGAAAAATTAAATTGAATTTAATGAATGAAAACGTTCGTTTGTGAACAGCGTCTACGGCATTTCCAAGCTGTCTAGCCAAAGTCAGGATAATCGAAGATCCGAGAGACAGCTATTGTTTGTGTTCATTTACGATTGATTGCGATGATTTGCTTGCAGTTGAGTAGCTATACCACAAGTGAGTATGTTGACATGATTTTTGTGCACGGTTTTGCCAATGGTAATGCTTCTGAAGCAGCAAGGGAGTCACACTCCTCCTGTGTACAACTCAAACCCTAGCGAACACGTCGGATAGTATGAGGAAAAAATATTGGTAGATAATATTGTTTATGTCACTGATCCTTCTTTATCTAGTAAACTATCTGTTTTTTATCTACTAATTGTTTTTTGTCGAGAAAAGTTACGTATATCCCGCCACCAACCTTTTTTCGTCAAGACTTTTGGAAAAACCTCAATTTTAACAGAAAACACTTGTTTTTCTGCAGTTAAATACCATTTCCTTAACTAAAAATATTTTAAAAAACCAAAACGACTACACCGTTGAAAGCTGACATTTTGGCGCACGTTTTACCAGGCCTGCACAGTTCTGCGTCAAGCATTCATGGGGTTTCTAGGCGAGATGAAAAACAGGCGATTTCAAGATTTTGACAAAACTGCCATTTCGCGCAGCAATCGCACATCTTCAATACAATTAAAAATAGTTTCTCTGATATCAAATAGATAGAAAATTTAAGGCTCTATTCCAACGGTGTCGTCGAATTTCAGTTATCTCCAAAATTGAGGGAGTTATGACAGTTTTAATGACTTAAGATCGAAAACACGAAAAAAATCTTAAATCGCGAATAGCTCGGAAACGAGGCCTCTGGCAAAAAATTGCTATGAGACATTTTTGGTTGGAAATGAGTTGTAGAACACGTAGGAGTCGAATTGTGCATAACTCCTGGGACACCCTGTAGAAGTGACCTCATTAAGACATTTTACGATGGTTTCATTCCAAATAGGCAATTATTGAAAGATTTTGCCAGTGGTATTATCGGTTAACCATGTCTATTACTTAAATCGAATAAGAAAAATAGATATATTCACCTTCAATTAGTTTTTCTTCGTATAGGAAGAGTATTGGAGACGAAAATATTGCACTGAGGGTCCAGGCGAAGCCTACGAGAAGACGAGCGCGTCTCCCTGAAAAATCAAATCTGGGAAAACGTAAAGGTAACATTACTTTTCCAATGCTTGGATCTACACTATCTCCTACTCCTCCCATCGCTCTTGTTAATAGCTGACAGCTGATCGGGCTTCGATGCTTTATCGATTTACTTATGAACGTTGGTGCTCTTCAAAACCTAGATTCGTATTTGACTATTTCTTACCAACAAAAAACTCAACAAAAAGTAAATATCTCCGATTCACCTTACAAAAAAAAAAGACGAAAATATATATTGCATTGCTTTTTTTAAATTTTTTACCATTTTCTCTACCTAACGATGCGTTCTTATTCAATTTCCAAGCATTATGACACCCAAAGAGAATGCAACGCAGTACTTACAGCTGCCCGAGAAATTCATTGGTCGTGTGATAGCATCGAGCCGGTCGAGGCTTAACGCAACCAACACGTACGTGGATGCGTAGGTTACAACGGCCTGCAATAAAAAACAGTTGATAGTTGACTCATGTTGACAAATTTATATGAATTTTAAGCAAAGAACGTGCTTTTTCTATCATCTTCGATGAAAATGACAGGGAACGTTATCACGGATAGCTTCACACAAATATTGCAAGGATCATATTTGAAGTGATGTGTTTGGAAATATAGTGACCGATGTAAAATTCTTACCTAACACACTAAACTGCATAAATATTCAAAGCAATCACAATGGAGCATACTTAACTTTCCACAGTATCAAATAAAGGTGTTTTTATATTACTGTTCTCGATGATGTATTTAATAATCAACATAACATGTAAGTTAAGAGACCAAGACCCTTATTTCTGCTGACTGCAGCACCTCAGCTTATAAAAGGCTCGCGGCCGAGCTCTTGAGTTTAGTCTTCAGAAGTTTGTGATACAGGTCAAGCGTCGCGCTCCGCTCCGTTAATCTTCCTCATAGTTTCAAAGTCCTATCTGTATTTCAGTGTAATTTGGAGTAAATTGTTTTTTAAAAAGCAAGTTCTCTGGACTCAGAACCTAATTTGTATACATCATTTTCATAATATGTTTTATATTCTAAAGATGAATTAGAATTAGATAGCGGTTAGCTTCCAGTGTAATGACAATTTAAAATGAAGAAACGTATACGTACCTGCATGAATCTGACAATCTTGCAGGCGGCTCCGCCAGCTTTCCACTCAACCGTTATCCTCCAAATTATGTCTGTCAGCACGCTGATCAAACCCACTGATAAATCTGCGATATAGAATGATACTGATTAAGTGAAGAGGCAAATATGTCTAGATTTCTTAGTTACTAACGAAGACAAGGTCACTTAACTTTTTAACTAGAGCAATGCTCAAGAAACTGAATTAAATGGTTAAATACTGAGTAAACTTGAAACAAATTCGTGTATCAACAAAGATTTAAAATGTACTCAATCCGAGCGATAACGATTCTGATGAGCAAATTACCAATGATGGCCCAATCGTCAATTAAGTCAGTAATTAGCTAATAGGATGGTTTTGCTTCCGAGTCTACTAAAGTAGCGGAAGCATTGTTTTCACTTTCGCGCATAACTCCGGGAGTTCTCGACCAATTTTGATGACATTTTCAGGGATTGTTCGGTTTGATGTGTAGATGGTCCCCTATGAGTTTCATGACCCCCGGATCAATAGTAGCCTCTGCGCATGCGCAAATAACTCCGGGAGTGACCAAATCCTTGTTCGGTTTGATGTGTAGATGGTCCCCTATGAGTTTCATGATAACAATAGCAGCCGCGCATGCGCAAACGAGTTCTTGACGATGGTCCCCTATGATTTCGATGAAATTTTCTGGGATTGTGAAATCCGTGCCACAAGCATCGGACTTGACCGATTATTTTTCTGGGATGGTATATATTTATAGTTTGTTCAATAGTTGAACATGCCTACCTTTATTTTCTCAAGTTATGCTCCTGCATAACAATAAATTTACCCTAATTCAACATTTACTTCGCCTAATTGAACGAAGTTCTTTAGTCAATAATAATTTTCAATGATCTATACAGTCATGTTATGGATACGAGGAAGCTATGTGCCACACCCACTTGGCGGAGGTTTTTTTCTTGGTACACTTAATTTGAATATCGTATACGGAAGAAAAGAGAAGAGACAAAGCCAAACAGACCTACAGCTTGACGCAATGAGAACTAAAACAAGTTGGGTCAAGCAGGCAGCTTCCTCATATCTCATCATTAAAATATGTATAATCTCCAAGATGTTGAATATAAGTTTGTGGCATGGGGCAAAAATGGCATAGGACATTCCAGCAGACATCAACGCCTTCAAATGAGCGAGTAGACAGGTATTGAGGGTATGTCTCGCTAATTCTGTAACCCACATCATGATGATACTATTGAATTGAAACCAATAAGAGCTGATTTCATTGGCTTCCAAACCGACTATCCAATTTTTAACAAGATCGAACAACTGGTTCTTCATCCATTCGTGTAAAAACTATGCGGAGATTTGACAGGATTTCCTGACTCTCTTATTTCAGAAGATGCTATCTACGTTGACGAGAAGAACAAAGATGCTCTAATAAAGATGATAGCACTTCCAAATTTGGCTAAGGTTGTTTTTTTCAACGTTTGCACTCTGAAGAGAGTTTGGTTCTTTCGAAATACTTTCTTATTCTGAACTATTGGTCATCGTATATCGTACCATTCTTTTGAAATTACCTGCAAAAGCAAGGTGCATGATGAAAAAGTTCATGCGGGACTTGCTGCTTTTGCTGAAGAGGAGGGCGACAAGGACGGCAGAGTTGCCCAACACGATGGCACCGAACAGCAGCCATAGGAGCGTGAACTGCTCCGTCTGTAAAAGAAACCAATGATAATTTAGCGACAGTGAAATAGCGATCAAAATAAATAAAATTACTGAAAAACAGTGTGATTATTATGTGCAACACATTATACATTTGTATCATCGCATTCACACAAAACATGATTGTATAGATTAATGAAATGTTGAAATGAAGCCTCTTCAACTCCTTCATTGTTGAGGAGATCAGGATTTCCTAAAATCAATCATCATAACAGAAACTCTCCTGCATAAATAACATCAAAAATTTCACGTTCAAGTCTGAAGTCGATAAATTCCTGACAGGATCGAAAATGCCTCTTTTGACAGCCTGGTAATTTTCTAAAAGAACTTCATTTTTATTCATCCAAACAGGTTGGAACAGTGTTGGATCCTGGAGCCTTCTCAGGATTTTCAAATATTATTTAATTTCGGATTTAGTTTGCATTTTTGAAATCCCACCACAAACTTTTCAATGGGTGTATTTGTGGGAATTGGCTCAAAATCACTATATTCATCTTTCCAGCAGAAGTATGGATATACCTCCGGTCACGGCGGAAGGGAATGGGAAATTCCACACGGGAGTCAGCTCACCCGTATAAATAAGGCCGGACCAGCCCAAGGGGATCCTTTCAGATCCTCTCTCTTGATTCCGACTCTGTCCTAAACCTACTCTACTCTTTCAAAATGTAGCCCTAAATTCACAAATGTCGTAGATGCAGTGCTCGCTCCATCTGCCTCTTGAGGTCGTATCTGTTATACTTGCTCCCTCATATTTACATTGTAGCTGGGATCGTCTGAACTCCTGCTCCTATACAAACGAATTGTACCCGTGTTCCCCCTTAGGGAATTATTTGCTCTACGATGTGTCGTAGCTCACGCCTGAAATTAATTCGGGTAATGTTGATTCACGGTTTCTTCGTAACCCCTTCAAGGAATCACGTAAGTCACCATCATGTTAAAATTTAAATTTATTATAAAATTTCAGCTCTTCCAAATAAGTTCACCCGTTCAAAATTCACTCGCTCAAAATTTCGCAACTCCGCACCAAAGTTTCATCAGTTCACATTTGACGTCCCCTTAAATTTACAACAGCTTAACCCCTTCCCCTCCCCTAATCACATATGGAGCTTCTTATCTTATACGCGTACCTGGAACAGGTATTTATAAAGGGGGGAGAAACGTTACAGGCGTTGACCAGGAGCTCCGACTTGTGATGACCTAGCGCGACCTTATTTTCCGGTCTCCGTCCGTTTGGTAAAATAGTAGGAAATTTCCAACTTAAAATACGTAGTTGAGTCCGAGTTCCCGCGGCGAACTTTTACTCTATCGGCTCCCCCACGTCTCCCACGTTTGTGGTTGTACATCTTTTCTCAAATAGACAAACAAATTACATCACGTATTCAACAGATGTCACAAACTTTACTCTAAAAATACATCGTAACAGAATTAATTAACCCATCAATTATGAATGGATCTGGTAGAAGTGATCAAGTGGACATTATAAACAATTTGATGTTTAAGACACACATCAAGGGCAACCATTGAGATGCATCTTTACACATGTATCAATTAAATTAGACTAAGTCTGCTGTATTGAATGTAGAACAAGCTGCGACGTTCTCAAGAACAATACAGCTATCTATTTAAAAAAATGTTATTAGGATGTAAATATAACAACATTATTGTTAAGAATTTTACACGTAACGTTCACGAGCACATTTGCCTCACTTGCCACTATTGGCGCTTTTTATCTCAGAACAGCAACCATGGTAACTGATTCGTTTGATAGTGATAGTACAAAAATTGAAGACCGCGGCCGAACAATCGCCTATGTTACAATTTTTCGAAAATGGGGTTTTGGAGTCAATATGCTCCTCAAGGTCTCCTCCATCGATTATGAAAGAAAAATATGCAAAGTCCCTACTTGATACAACAGCTTAGTGATCCAGGTGATGAAAAATGTGATCGGCAAATCGCCACGTACAACCGTCTATGTTACACCGCTGCCCCGGGCCGCTCCCCGAGACCCCGTTTTTTGTAGATGCGTGTTCTTTTTAAATCGATGGGGTTTATTATTCAATTTCATTCATTTGGCTTGTCATTCATGATTTGAATTTTTACTTAACTTTGGATTGGCGTGTTTCACAGGTGATAGAGCGATTATTGAATTTCAGGAGGCACACAAATATGATCAACTGATCAATCCAAATAGGTATTTTGGTTGAGAACCGATTTAAGTGCTCTATGCATATCTCCTGAAATTAAGTAATCGCTCTATCACCTGTGAAACACGCACACTCCAAAGCTTAGTAGAAATTCAAATCATGAACGCAAGCCAATTGAAAACCAATTGAAACCCCAGTGAAAGAATTTGTAGCGTTTCATGCATATCGGAATGCTTCAACCCGTGTATCGGCTACAAAGGCTTTTAGGAGTTCACTCCAGTATCCACATTACTACGTCACTACATCACTAGGTTACTGATATCAAAACAAAAACAATAGTAAACCAAAATAACGCGAATGTTGGCACCATACATCGGGCCATACATCGGGAACGGTTTGACCTACGGACCTGGGGATCATTCGATTCCTCGTGGAGTGTTCTTCAAAAAGAGTACAAATTTGGGCCGCTTTGACTTTTTTTCAGGTTTTTAGGGATTTTACAAAACTTTGACAACCCGTAAAGGGCACTTTAAATTATGTGAGAGAGCTGGATCAAGAATTAAGGCGTTGTCGGACCAAAATGGATTTCTCCTGAACATTTCAGATCTTTTGCTCCAGCCGTTTGGGAGAAATCGTGCGTACGGCGTACGGCGTATGGACGGAAAATGTTTTATTGCAGATTCGGATTCTACACCCTTTGAAACGTAAACCATGAAATTTTCAGGGGGGTTAGCATTTTTTTTCCAGAGCGATTACAATGGTTTATTATCGAATAATAAACCAAAATCATCCCATTCTCTTTGCAAATTTCCCCCAATGGTGTGGACAGATAGAACAAATCAAATACCCGAACTATCGATTTCAAAGGTAGGTGAGAGTAGGTTTTTGTAGGGAGGGGGGGGGGGCTTGTTATCTGACGAAGTAGGGCTAAGATCCAAATGAAAGCTGTGAGAGAAAAAATACCACCAACCGTTGAGCGAAATTTTGCAAAGAAAGATCAGGAATAGCAGCCCGAACGGTGGATCTCTTGTTAAATTTCAAAAAATATATCATTGACGGTTGATCGGCCCCGGTCTTCAATTATTGACACAATGCAAAATTTACCCATGACTACTGTCTCAAAGCACCCCCGGATGGTTATTGTTTTCAGCGTCTTGTCTGTTTTAAGTTAACATAAATCATAATTATATTTGTCGCCTCCCAAAATGTTATGGTGTAGTTTTGTTTATGAGGATAATATTATCATGAAGGGGAATGGAGTGTTTACCTCCGACCCACAGCTTTTATAAGATTTTATAACGTCCGTTCTTCTGACACACGAAATAACATTACTGTCAAATCGTTTCGGCACAATGTCGCTGTCTTGAATGTGATGATCGTTGTATTTTGTTTAGTCAATCTCTGGTCAAGTTGATCCACCCGGTCAGTCAACTCTCGCCATGTGAAGACCGTCCTCGTCCCCCTTCAATATTGAAGAGACGACCCCCGCAAATGAAAGAAAAACCCGAGACACTGCGGGAACAGCTGAAGGCGACCCCACAGAGTTTCCGAAAGGGGAAAAGTCGCCTAAAGGGAGAAGGGACCGAGCAATCAAGGGAGACGAAATGACGTTGGCAACCACCTCCCCTGTCACTGTCTCTCTCCCGCTCGTTCCTCCCACACCGACCTACGAGTCGCTCTATCTCGCTTCCACCCCTAGCCTCGACCCGAACTCGTGACAATAAACAATAAACAACGATGAGCGGTCATAGCTCCCGGGGAAATTACAGTGAGGGACCAGATAAGAGAGGGAGGCTGGGAGCAACGCAGCTGAGAGCGAGAGAACCCAGTAGTGAGATAAGTGAGAGCTGTTTCCACACCACTGGATCCAATATCCCTAGTAACTTAGAAATGTCTTTTTTGAAGTCTCTGCCTGCATTTGAAAACCGGTACAGATACGTAGCAAATCCTTTCGCTACGAGAATATAAATTGGTATTGTTATCAGGAAAAAGGAATTCTTTAAAAGAGGTAATAATACCGACGAAGTATAGCTTCTAATCCACTATCTAAATACCGTCCACCGTCATTCCTGCACGGCATTTCGTGCTTTACGCTAAGATTAAACTTTTATAATGAATTTCTTCTTGCATAATCGCGGTCCTTATCTGAGAAGACTTTTTCGCTCACAATAAATTATCAACCTTGCTCAGGGAAGTCAACGCCTAGAACGATAGTATCAGGACCAATCAATGCTGTTGCTCATACACGCGACGGAGGTTTTCTCGATCCCACATAATTCTTCTCTCAAGTTCGAAATGCGCGAATTCTTCTACGGGTACTATTGACAGTACTGTAGGATTTATCCGTGTGGCCGTCATGTTTTGGCGAGGTGTTCTACAGGGTGTCCCAGTAGTTATGCACAATCCGACTCCTACGTATTCTACAACTAATTTCCGACCAAAAGTGCCACCTAGCAATTTTTTTTAAGAGGCCTCGTTTCCGAGTTATTCGCAATTTGAGATTTTTTCGTGTTTTCGATCTAATGTCATTAAAACTGTCACAACTCCCTCAATTTTGGAAATAGCTCAAATTTGATGACACCGTTAAAAAGAACGTTAAATTTCCCATCTATTTGACGTCAGAAAACAGTTTTTAAACTGCATTAAAGATGTGCAATTGCCGCGCGAAAGGGCAGTTTTTTCAAAATCTTGAAATCACCTGTTTTTCATCTCGCCTAGCAACCCCATTAATGCTTGACGCAGAACTGTGCAGGCCTGGTAAAACGTGCGCCAAAATGTCAGCTTTCCAACGGTATAGTCCTTTTGGTTTTAAAAATATTTTTAGTTAAGGAAATGGTGTTTAACTGCAGAAAAACGTGTGTTTTCTGTTAAAATTTAGGTTTTTCCAAAAGTCTCGAAGATGAATGCAACTCATCGCAGTCGGAAATGAGTTGTAGAACACGAAGGAGTCGGATTGTGCATAAGTCCTGAGACACCCTGTATCACTAAAAAAGACCTAATTTTTGAAAATTGGGAAAGCTACGGAAGAGGCATTGTCTTGGTCAGGGGCAAGGATATGCAATGACCCGCACGACCCCCCGGTCTTGAAGGAGGGGTTGCTTTGTGCGCCGTGTATTATCAACTCCAATCTGATTTGACCGAAGCATTGGGTGCTGCAATGTTGATAATTTGTTGTTTCTGACCAAATTCAGTGTTAGTAAAATGTTTATTGACTTGAACATGTTATCCAGCTGTTGGACAATGGTAAGATAGAGTTCATACAAAGAGTTAGAGTTTAAACAAGTTGTTGATATTTTAAAAGGGTCTGTCAAAAATTACAAGAAAAGTGATTTTTGATCATTGGGGGTTGCTTCTAGTTGCCATAATAATCGTCACCATACTCAATCATTGGTGTTGAGTCCAGGTGGACGATTTGATC
This sequence comes from Creontiades dilutus, assembly GCA_031894815.1. Classification (NCBI taxonomy): domain Eukaryota; kingdom Metazoa; phylum Arthropoda; class Insecta; order Hemiptera; family Miridae; genus Creontiades; species Creontiades dilutus. Next base: position 264,549 of record JAVIWC010001720.1, on the reverse strand, counting down.
CCACTACCAAAAAGTGAGCTCGTTTTGACTATTGTAAAAGTCAATCGTTTGTTGGCTGTGGCATCTTTTCAAAAATTTCAACACTGAAACATTTATTAAAAGTGGTTGAGGGTCAATGTGGAAACGTATCAAGCTTTACTGGCGATTAGTTTATTGATGTTGTATGATTATTCATTCGCAAGTTCAGTTGTGCGGCTTTATCAACATAGAAGCTTCTTGATTGATACGTGATTGACAATCAGCAGCGCCTTGGCATCTGCAGGAATGAGTGGTATTTGGGGAAGTGAATTTTAAATGATCTGTGACAATTTCGCACAGCTTGCATCTTGGACGATAGCCAGGATGTAGGCCACGTTGGTGGATAAGTTGTCATGGTACTCGCTTTAGTGTCATATCAACACATGGAAACTGTGAATCTCGGCATTCTGAAGGAACCCTAGGTGTTAAACGCTTCAACGTATGCCACGTCCGTGTTGCAGGTTTTCGCAAATGGTCTTTGCACACGGAGATGAAGCTATCATCCATTTCAGTGAGTAAAAAATTAATAAAGTAGGAACTATCTTGTTTTCCTTTCTTCATCTCAGTCCACTTGACAAGACAACTCTTTGGGGTTTATAGTAATTACTCTGAGTTTTTTGTACTCTGTCAATTATATTTTTCATCAAGCATGTATTAAATGTAAGTTAAATTGATGAGTGTAGTTGTTCTAGTTGTTGCAGTGTACGTAGACGTACTTTGTATTAATTGTGCTGCCATAGAACTTGACACCCTACCTGTCATGACTACAACTAATTGCCTTGGTAGTTTTTCAACTTCCCCTATTTCAAAATTAACTCTCACGCGCGACAGGTTAATAGTACACGATACGTGAACCACTAGGATAGTGTAATAACTAATCGTACCACAATAAGCAATTCGGTGGTTTTGAGTTGAATCGGGGTGAAAGATTGAAACGTTAGTGGGCAATGAAATCGGAATAATTCCCGCAGGAGTTGAAACCTGAGGTCTCGTGGGGCGATGTGGTCTGCGGTAACCCATTATCCTGCCGGTCTCTCGGAAGAGATGTCTGGGAACACACCAATCCGATAAATTGGAATTCACACCAAGTTTGTTGGAGTTGGCACAGTGACTCACTTGTTGCTGGTTTACAATCCCTTTTGCTCTTTAATATAGATGATATTCCCAGAATCAGCAACATTGGAGGTCGAACAGTGAGAATAGTATCTATTCTGAGGATATGCACCTCTATAGTATAAGTACAAGTTAAGTTCGGCCCGTGATGATGAATGCCAATCTGGTCCCAGGCTCAATTGTTACTCGTGTCGTACATGCCTATGTACCACACGCTTCTTGCCTGAGTATTTGATTTGGGATCACATTCCCCTCTCTTGTCATATCTACAACCTGGTTTAAGAAAAGCTCTACACAATATTTGACTACTGAACTGAAACGACACATATTCAATATTAAGAAATACAGCACTTCAAGGATAACTATCTTCTTAATTGTTGCATTGCATTAATATTAAATTCGACGATATAAAATATCTCTCCCATACTATCTCCCTCACCTTGGCTACTTTTCCTGGAGCTCTGATGAATGTTCCACAACATGTTTGATATTTCATTCGTTCCCCCCTAAAACCGAACACCAGGGTCTGACATAATTCGTTTAAACATTGCCCGAAAACTTTGCTTGATGACTTCCTTTAAACGTATTATTAAACTTAATTGAGTTCTCTTACTTTAAAAAGGAGGAACACAACCGCCTACCATCCTCATAACCAGTTTTCGAAATGTCAAAAGCTTTCAAGGAACGAATAATTTAAAAGTTTCGATAAGAACAAACGGGTAATTAACTAGAGGAGAAATACTTCAAACATCCATTAGATGTTTTCCTCAACACTCCCCTCCCCCGTCCTCTCATGAACTCCCATTTCTGGTTCGACCTTTTCTTCAAGTATGATTTACTTCCTTTGTTTCGCAATGTTTCTCTTTTTTGGATTTCGCTAATAAAAGCTCGCTATCAATTCCAGCCATTTCCATGGAAAAAACTGACAGGAACACGAATGTACAAACAAAAACTATTACACAAAAATTATCCACCAGCCGGACATCACTAGGTTATTTCCAAAAATAAGTACACATTTAGGCCGCCTTGACTTGTTTTGAGGTTTTCAGGGACTTTACAAAACTTTGACAGCCCTTAAACGGCACTTTAAATTGAGTGAGAGAGCTGGCTCAAGAATCGGGGCGTCGTCGGACCAAGATGAAAGACGACCAGGCTACACGCGGTACCAAAATCAAACTAGTTTCAAAATTGAAAAACAAAAATTAGTAACTTCCAGCAGAACGACCAGGCTAGCGCGGTACCAAAATCAAACTAGTTTCAAAATTAAACCCGAGCTGGCGACCTCAGTCCGAATCGCGGAGTCGGACGGTTTACCTTCTATGATATCAGCCAGTCACTAGTTGGCGCTGGGAGTTATGAAGGGTATACAAATTTACCAAGTAAGGAAAACGTCACCGTTTGAATAAACTGTCATTCGTTTAGACTAAAACGTTCAGTCTGTTTAGAAATAGTAATTTACATATTCTCTTTAGTTATTCTTGAAAATGATCATCATTCTCTATTACCACATGCATCAAAAGCAGTAAACGATGATAAGTAGTGAAAGAATGAGTGCTGCATCATCAAACAGGCTTTGTGACCGATGGTAACATTTTCCAAAGCCTCGTCTGGTCCATATGGCATATGGGTCTAATGAACAATCTGTACCTATACGATCCACCAGAGCCTGAAATTCCACTTGAAGTACACAAGAACCAGGTATATAACTGATCGAGAGAGATAGAGAGAGTGACATACGAAGATATAAAGAGAAAGAGAGAGATTGTGTGTGTCTGGTAGAGTGGGGGGAGGTGAGAGTGTTATTGGGAAGAGGGAGGTGAGTCCTACGGTGTCCCCACTTGACAGCTCTTGTCCTACCACAACTTCAACGCCAGGCAGCCCACAGTGGCCCCACTCGTAACACGTAATTTGTTGCCCTGAACAATGGCCATCGTGTTGAGCTTTCCTCGAAAACTGGGAATTGTCACGTACTGGCGATAGAGAAGAGCAGGGACACAAATGAAGGATAAGCTTCATTATTTGCTGATTTTGTAAAGTCAGAATTCCTCCTACATCTTGGGGCGTTGTATTTCCAATTTGATCGTACAGTGCAATCTGAATTTACATACCTGCCCGTTTTTCAGTGTAATTGAGTTGTTAAAGCGTTAACCTCTCAAGCTCCCAATCAACTATGTATTTGAACAATGCTACCAATTTCGTTGTGGCAAAACCAATGTTATTCTCGTTAATTGGGAGGAAATTTCATAATTTTCAGATGCCCGGTTGCTCACCCCTCCCACGTCAGTCTGGTGAGATTGTTTTTGGAAGGGAGTGGTCAGGTAGATCAAAGAGTATCTTAGGAGGAATTTTGACAAGCGGCGCTATTTTTTATTTATTTTTTAATTTTAATAATCTCCCCTCAAAGACGGAGGGGGCATGCCATTAAACAAAAACGAAAAAACTAAATGAAATAAAAGTGGGGAGGACGCCCAGGTTTACCCGACGCCGGCCCTTGGGATACGGGAAGTTGAGGAATGATGGAGGAGGAAGGGAGGGATGAAAGGAAGTGCCCCTATAAAATGACCACCAATTCAAGTACGAGCCCCGGATGACACGGGTGGTGATACCACGAAGTACTCCTGACGAGATGCCCAGCTCAAGTAACTCCGTGGCGCTTTTCCCGCACCACACGGTCGCAGCCATAACCTTGATGTTGTTAGGCGCCACTCCGTTTAGCTCAGATACCGCTTGCCGCAGGTCGTTCCCATCATATTTGCTTATAACGAAGGTGTGATTGTCAGTGACGTCGAGGCAGTGGAGCTCGCGAGAAAACATGGAGATTTTTTTATAGAGAAAACAGAAGAGCTACAACCAATTTCCCCGAACCGCTTAATACAAGACACCAAATCAAAGGTGTTATATCGCTCACGTTAGCTGATTAAGGTAGAGATTACACCAGTCACAATATACCAGATGAGAGCTATCCAGCGAGTCTTGGTGGTCGCATTCTACGAACTGAATCATTCTTATTGGAGGCGAGAAACTTTTTTTCTGATTTAAGGACGAGTAACTATTCAGATTATGTTTACTAGGTGGTCTTTATGTAACTATGAATAGTGAAGGAGATAAATCTTTGCCTGGCAATAGAGAAAATCCGTGCAAGAAGAGCACAAATGGCAAAACCGCGTTTTGAGCAAACGCGCTCGAGATTTCCATAGTTTACTTTCAAGCACTTTTGAGCACTTTTCAGTCAAAATCTTTTTCCCCAGATTTCATCCCTCTTCTTCTTAAAAGTGCTCCGACATTTGCAGACAGCAAAGTAACTATAGATGAACGATTATTTGTCAAATCAGTCGGGAAACAGAAAGGATACCAAAATACCATACCGGGTTTAAGGATCATATTTGCCAGAAGGTGAGCATGTGCTTTCAACACTCAACCAAACTCAGTCGAACCGAATCAACTCAGCACCTGTATACGATGGTCATTCGGGGAGTTGATAAAGGTCGATTGCTAGGTGGCACATTTCAAATTTTGATTAGATTATTGACGGTGACAATTCCCTATTCACATTTATATGCAAACGGAACCCTATTTCGCTTCCGTGCCGATTTAATTGAAATCCATCATGAAAACATGAACGACGGCCTTTTAATTGTTTTATTAGAGAGCTTGGTTTAGATTGGATCATTTGTTTTAAGCGCGGTGTTTAATTGAGTTTTGTTTGAGGTGGAGTGTGAAATTGACAGGTAGAACGGTGTTATTAGCCTATGAGTGTTTCCACAACCCCTAAGGATAGGGAATTCCCAATGAGAAGGCCGATGGAACTGTCCACAGTTGAGGGAGCTTCGGAGTCGAGATAGACTAAACCGCAATGCATCCATGTTGTGCGTTAGAGAGGGTTCCGGGCGTCAATAGAATGACGCAAAGGTTTGCTCACAATCAAGCAGAAAGTTACGTCCCCATTATCGACGTTAACGATAAATCCTCACCCTGAGTGGGTATTTTGGTTAATTTGATTAATAATTTAGAGTGGTTTACGTGGTGGGTGGTAGTGAACACGTTTTCTGATACAAGTACAAGAAGCTAATAAGTGAGGGTAATGTGAAGAAACATATTGGTAAGTAGGTAATGCGTCCACTAATGGGACGTACTTCTGCCCGGTTTTATATGATCACAATATTAACTTAATTTTAAACAATTATACTTTATTGTTTAAGTCTAAACTAAATTCTTTAAAGAACAAAAAATCACGAAAATCGGCAAATAATTCTAGCAGATTTCCATCTGGATGAATCGGTCATTACCCTCTCCAACCACCTTCACGACATCAAATTCAATGTGTCAGAGGTTTATTGGACAAGAGAGGCTTATAAAAGAAGTTGGGAGTAAAAAATATTGACATTTTATCACCCCTTACACATTTCAATTTGAACGTTTTGCGATATGTTTCAAAGCTCTAAATCTACCACAGAAGGAAACAAGAAAATCGGCAACATGATTCATCATACATTCCCCTCTTTTCTTGACAGAAAATGCATGATTCCCGAGGTATGTTGAACAACTAGAGTACAATTAGAGCAAACAAAATGTTTACCAAAAATCAATGAAATAAGTTGAAAATAGTGAAGAAATAATGACATATCAACATTACACCAATTACCTCTTACCTTAATAAAAATTAAATGTTCTGAAATATGTTGAAATACTAAATCAAAATCTTGATTGAACCGAATACGAATGACAGGAAACGGCCGACAATTCTCACTTGGACAGTGATTGGAATGATTCGATATAACTTCCTCCATTTACTGTCCTGTTATCAAAAGCCATATTCCTGAGATTCGTTACACAACTATACAAATACGCTGCAAATTCATTCACTGGGGTTTATTATTCAATGATTCATGATTTGAATTTCTACTATTCTTTGGAGTGTGGGTGTTTCACAGGGGATAGAGCGATTATTGAATTTCAGGAGATATGCATACAGCACTTAAATCGGTTCTCAACCACAATACCTATTTGGATTGATCAGTTGATCATATTTGTGTGCCTCCTGAAATTCAATACTCCCTCAATCACCTGTGAAACACGCGCACCCCAAAGCTTAGTAGATATTCAAATCATGAATCCAGCGTTTTTTTTTTCAAGAGCGATTACATGGAAAAATATTCTATTTGAAAATTTTAAATTTCGTAAGACGGAGCATGCATATCAGAATGCTTCAACCCGTGTATCGGCTATAAACCCTTCTAGGAGTTCACTCCAGTATCCACATTCACACATCACTAGTTTACTGCGATCAAAACAAACACAAGAGTTTTTTTTTTAATCGAAGTAACCTAGTGACGTAGTGAATGTGGATGCAAATGTTGGCACCATAAATCGAACTGGGAATGGTTTGAGCTCCGGACCTGGGGAGGGGCTCATTCGATTCCTCATGGAAAGTTCTTTAAAAAAATCCATATTTAGGCCGCCTTGATTTTTTTTGTTGCTTTTTAGGGATTTTACAAAACTTTGACAACCCCTAAAGGGCACTTTAAATTAGGTGAGAGAGCTGGCTAAAGAATTGGGGCGTTGTCGGACCAACATGGATTTTTCCTGAAAATTTCAGATTTTCAGTGAAAGAATTTGTAGCCTTTTTTCTGCTAATGTTTGGCTTAACCAACACCCTCTTGGATCAATTTTAATAGGCCGCTCTGAACTGAAGAAGCCTTGCTTCTAGGGAACGTCCTAAAACTGTACAAAAGAAGTACCCACATCGTTTTCAGATGGTAAATCGGTTCCAAATCGCAGACTGGGCCGCTTTGACAAAACATTTTCAACAAAATTACACCCATAGTTTTTGCAAGTATCGGTCTTGGAGTGGTTTGAACGTAATTGTATTCTGTTATTTTTTGCTAATGCTTGGCTTAACCATCATCCTCTTGGATCAATTCTAATAGGCCTCTCTCAACTGAAGAATCCTTGCTACCGGGGAACGTTCTAAAACTGTGCAACAGATGTACCTTCATCGTTTTCAGTTGATAGTATATTCCAAATCGAATGCCCACGATCAAACCCACCAGCCGAGGTTCTATAGTTTGGATGGGATATCAACCTGCTTAATGGTCCAAAATTCGCTGAAAATTCGCTCACCATCAAGCACGAGTTATAATGTCCGAATTAACGCGCTGAAAGAAATTCGTCAAGCCATTTCAGCTGCCAGCTCACAATTCGGTCAAGTTTAACACCATTAACAATGAGGCACAACATAAATGTGACTCCCTACAGAACTCTCCTAACACTCTTGTTCCAGGTGCCTTTCGCAGCTTACAACTGCCTTCTAAACTGATCGTCGTGTCGTTTGCCTCTTGAGGTCAATGCTTTCGTGGAATCAAGTGGCTTTGATATATCGAGCATCTTTTCCTAAACCCTGAACTTTCTAGTCTTACTGCTTTATTTATTTGCTTCTGATCCTATTGTAATTCCATGTTGTAATTTATAAACTCGTTTTGTATTTTCTGTGTATGAATGAGTTGATGGCATTATGTTTATAACGTAGATTAATGAAAGTGGCCTTTAATAGTAAACACACTTTTGACTACAACACGCAGTCAACAACATACGAAATGAGTAAACATGAATTGTTGTTACAGTGGATTAAAAATAAACTGCCGTAAGTAGCAGAATACAGGAATTTCATGTGCAAATAGTTTGAAGACTTTAAAGATCCTCGCGACAAGCATGAATGGAGGCCATATGTGTCAGTTAGAGACGGCCTTTAGCGAAACTAAATGAAACTGCGGAAAAAGGGGGTCACAATTTACGGAGGTCTCCCGGTGGCTTTTAAGGCCAATTAGAGCTCCCCGGCATACTAATGTTCCCGAGCTAACAATTTTGTGCGGCATCAACTGCACAACAATTGTATTCGAGCTATTTCTTCCTGAAATTGCGGGTTGACATTAAGTACAGTCAAATGCTCTAACAGTATAACTTTCTTCCAGTGAGCTTTATTTAATATCCCAGAGAATGAAATCTGGTTACGTTCGGAGCAGGTGTTTTCGGTTTATTATTTGTTTACCACAATTTTTACCTGGTACCTACTGTTTTACGTAGGTTTGAGATGAATAAATAAATGAAATATAAACTGAAAATTGCAATAACGATGACTGTAATGACGACTTGATGACAACGAGACAATTAGTAATGGCGACTTCACAGACCAACCATATATACAGGGTGTTACATTTCGTGATATTATACAGGGTGTTACAGACGGTCACAGGCCAGGAGAAGATTCTACGGAAAATTTCTGATCAATAATGCCTCTCAGCAATTTTTTTTACACCCTTGAAAATGCGGTTTTTTTTCAATTTTAAGATTTTTCTCGTTTTTTCTACCTTACAGCATTAAGACGGACATATCTCCCACATTTTGCGTGCGATTTCAAATCTGAACTCATTATTGGAAAGAGCGTTGAATTTACTATCGCCTTAATGGGGAACCAACTTTTTTGAGCTGGCGAAACGGGTGAAAAAATCACCTTGAAAAGGACACGTTGACAAATCGTGGAGATCTCTACTTTCTTCAAACGCTAATGAGTCGCTGTAATAGGGCATGTGAATTTTAGCCTGTAGTGCTAAAAGATGCGCCAAAATGAAGGCTTTACAGCGATATAACCATGCGTTGATTCGTCTGGTTTTCTAACACTAGTCGTTCCAAGGCCAGGTCAAAGTGATTCATTCAAGTTACGCGGCCATGTTAAGGAATTTGGTGATGCGTTCATTTCAGATGGACGGAAATTGCTCTGCACTTATTATTGAATCGGAATCGCATTTGATAAAAGGTCTCAGGTTGTGCTGAGCACACACATAAAAATTAAATCACGCGTTCCATGAGCACAACGATATTTTTATTATCATAAACAATATATTATCGCTATTAACGCTGTTGACTTCTTGAGCTATAGGTGGGGAACATTAGACGCGACTGAGAAATAACCCTCGGATTCAATTTTGGTTTATTATCCAATAATAAACCATTGTAATCGCTCTTGAAAAAAAAATTTTTAATCACCCCCTGAAAACTGCATGGTTTACGTTTCAAAGGGTGTAGAATCCAACTCTGCAATAAAAAATTTTCCGTCCGTCCGCCGTACGCACGATTTGTCCCAAACGGCTGGAGCAAAAAAGCTGAAATTTTCAGGAAAAATCCATGTTGGTCCGACGACGCCCAATTCTTGAGCCAGCTATCTCACTTAATTTAAAGTGCCCTTTAAGGGTTGTCAATGTTTTGTAAAAAACCTCAAAAAAAGTCAAGCGGCCTAAATTTGGAGTCTTTTTGGAGAACTTTCAACGAGGAATCGAATGAGCAGCTTCCCAGGTCCGTAGCTCAAACCATTCCCGATGTATGGCCCGATTTATGGTGCCAACATTTGCATCCACATTCACTGCATCACTAGGTTACTGCGATCAAAACAAACACAACAGCGTTTTTTTGTGTTTGTGTTGATCGCAGTAACCTAGTGATGTAGTGATTGTGGATACTGGAGTGAACTCCTAAAAGGGTTTACAGCCGATACACGGGTTGAAGCATTCTGATATGCATTATAATATACTCGATATGCAAAAAAACGCTGCTCCGGGGTCTTTACAATGAAATTTAAAATTTTCAAATATAATACGATTATTGAATTTCAGGAGGCACACAAATATGATCAACTGATCAATCCAAATAGGTATTTCGGTTGAGAACCGATTTAAGTGCTCTATGCATATCTCCTGAAATTCAATAATCGCTCTATCGCCTGTGAAACAATCACACTACAAAGCTTAGTAGAAATTCAAATCATGAATCATTGAATAATAAAGCCCAGTGAAAGAATTTGCAGCGTTTTTTGGGTAAAGTCTGTAGTTGGCTCTGGAAAATGGTCAATAGTTCATTGACCTATGGCCTGCGGCTGCCGAACGTAGTGCTAGGTATGAACTCTGGGGAAATGAATAAAATTCCAGGAAATAATAGGTTTACGGGGAAATGATCACGAAAAACCTGGTCCAGGAATACGAGGTCAAGAAGACTCGTATCGTATTCGGTGAAACTCTGAGCACGGGGTCAATTCGTCTCGTCCCACACTTAAGTGTTGTGAAGAAAATCAGTTGCCACACTGAACGCGTTAAGAAGCCTATCCGATTTCTAAATACAGATTTCAAGATTATTCATAACAATTCAACGATCATATTTCATTCATGTTACATCACATTGAGTTAAATGATAAGCGGCGCGTGCAGGTATACCTACACGCTTAGACCCAGCTGCGTCCAGTTTTTTCGCCAGTTGCCCGCGTGACCGATGCAGTCGTTATTCATCAGGCTCATCAATCGAGCAATTTGGTTCTCATCGGCTTCCAATAGGTGTCACTTTGTTAAACTGCGACCGTCTCGAAAATATTCGGGGACCGAGCGTTAAAAGGGAGGTTTTTTGCCGACAGGAGCTCAAGCGTAACATTGTGTAGAAAGCCCTTTTAGGCGTGTTCGGAGGAGCGGGGAGAGGTGAGGGGTTGAGTCCAGGGTAGCGTTCGTTTAAAAGATAGGAGGAAATTCCGTATGTCCTCCATTAGCTTGGGATGGGGCGGCGAGGTTTAATGCTCTCCGAGAAAGTGTCTGCATTCCGGATCATATCCTCCGTCCTAGCAGTGCGATTTCCTTGAGCGAAGTCGGGGTAAAGATCCAAATTAGGGCATTCCCGTGCGAAGAATGTAAACTTAACTCTCCAGAGTTTCTCATTCATCGACAACACTTAATCTGGAGAGTTTGACGAGGTTTGTACATCAAGCCTTAACATTTATTTTTCTGTTTTATTTAAAAAGAGATTTGGAGTATATCGAAATCATGTTCACAGTCCTGCAAGTTCAGCATATTCAACTAAATATAAAATACTGGATTATGTACTTGATTATGCATCCCTGAGGTCGTTTGAAGTTCTCCCCTAGACAATTATATTATTTATGATTGCATATCACTAAAGTTGTTTATACACATAGGGGTCATTTCGCAGAAAGTGGCCAACTCCGGTCCTGAGCAAGTTGTCGGAAATTTTACATGAATTTCATGCTTCTGAAAATATTCTATCGTATATATGTAATGGAAGAACATGACGAATCAACTAGAAAGCGAATAACTATGACTATAAAGCTAAAAAAAAAATTAGAAACCCCTATTTGTCACTTCCCTGGCATGTCCCTGGGTTGAGTTATACACCTTCTCAGGTCTGTTCTCGTATTGGATTTGAAATTGAGCAGGATTTCGCGGGCACATCGTGTTGCAGGGGTTTGCAGCAATCGTACTATAATAATTGAATGAAATTATTTCTTAAATTAGGGGGTTGGGGGGCTGGTGCAGGCTTGTCCCTTGGGTCGCAGGCCACTTCCCTGTGAATTTTTCAACTTGGCTTGAAGGCGGGAAAACTAATGTTTTGAATATTTTTTCCCTGTTGACATCACTGCTAAGATCCCGCCAACCCAGTGATAACCTCCTTGGTTTTTAGGAGCTTCCTCAGTTCACATGGTGCAGTGCCGATGTAAAGGAACTGTGTGTAGGTTAATCATAGCCTGTCACTCCCCTGTCGCAGGGCCTGAACTTGTGGAAAGTACCATAATACATAGAATAAGAATAATTAGTGCCTTTTTGGGAGTATTATCAAACGAAAAATAGAAACTCAACATAGTTACGAAAATGAGGCCAACAGCTTGAATTTTCCTAGAAATTGTCACTCCCGTGGGTGTCACTTCCCTGGCGAACTGACTTTCTGAGCAGGGTTGTGACTTTTTTTCATAATTTTTAATCGGTTTTGCTTGATTTAATAAGGAATGGTCGTTGTAACCTACAAGTACCTAACTATCTATCTTTTAGTGTTCATCCAGGATTCACATGATGTCATCAAAGACCAGAGAGGACATTTTGACCACATAGTGAATAAATTGCTACAACTTTGTGGAAAATAGACCTCTTCTACAAGGTATTTGTGATATCTTGCTTTCTCTTTAAATCTTGAGAAGTTTTAATAAAATTTTTACAAAACCATACGATTTTAGTCACCTCTCTGTCTCCTCAAATTTTCAAAATGGTGGTATCTTGAAAATGAATCATTTATATGATGAGATTTTCCTTCATTTTACTTCCAATATATTGAAGAAGAAATATAAGGAAAATATTTGTTTTCCATGAAAGTGAGTTTCTTGTTTTTTTCGAAGCTGAAGTTGCCACTTTCCGCGAAATGACCCATCGATGATAGCAGGTAGCAATACAAGAATAAAATATTTATTACTAAGTAAATAATGGCCCACATATCACTAAAATTTTATGATCAGCCAATACCTAAGCTGAGTAAGACATTTTTAAAAAATGCGTTTGCATGTTCAACGTGAGATGCAACATTGATCAGTAAAGCTCGCTACGAAGGTATACGAGTGTTTTCTCGGTCGCACATGCGAAGTTGTTGAAGTACGATGCTAATTTATTATCAAGTGTTACGGTGGCCGGTGATCTCTAATTAGAGCCAACAAGACAAAATAACTAATTTTGCTCCTTCAACTTGGGCAGCTAAACTTAGAATCCTCTCGGAGGGATAAAGTATAATAAGACCTGCAGACAGCTGTAATCAACAAACTAAATTCTGTAGTTAACGTTGTTGCCAATTATAAAATGCTGAACTGTAGAATAGGGCTACTCTGAGTTTGATTGAGCAGAGTTACGACAATCAGGAAAATAAATTCTATAGTGGATTTTGATTCTATTCCACTGAAAATGCTGGACTTCAGAATGGAGCTGCTCCTCGTTTGTTTGGGTATATTTACAAAGTAGGCAACAGCTTTAATCAGCAAACTGGATTCTATAGTTGACTTATTTGCAAATCAGAAAATGCTGAACTTTGGAATAGTGAAATAGAATAGTTTGAAAATCGTCAATTGCAGCTCAGATATTGGTTTAGTATATTCACAACTTGGGAAACCACTATAATCAGCAACCAGATTTCTTTACTTAATTTTGTTGCTGTACAACTAAAAGTTTTGGACTTATGAATGAACCCGCTCAGAGTTTTGCTGAGTATAATCACAACTTAGGGAGCCGCCATAACCAGCGAACTGAAATCCGAAGTTAATTTTGTTGCTTTTCAACTGGAAGTGCTGGATTTTAGAACGGGGCATTTTCATAATAATTATATTCATTAATTATTAAAAGGGTATAATTAACTTGGAGAATCACTGCAATCAGCTGCTTTGCTGTAATCTGCAGCGAAAACTCGTACAAATTCTCTTTGTGGAATTGAAGTTTAGGACAGGACTGCTTAAGGTTTAGAGTTCTATATCTAATGACAACTTGAGAAACCGCTTTGATTAACTAAGTGAGTCCAGTAGCTAATTTTGTTCCTGTCCAAATTAAGATGCCTTATAGGAAAATGGAGCTTCTCCAATTATGGACGGGCGGCATTGGATTTGAGAAACCACTGCGATTAGGCGAGTGAGATCTGTAGCTAATTTTGCTGCTATTCATCTTATGTTCAGAACTTTCAGGGTTCTCTGAGAGAGGAGGAGTATCAATACAAACCAAGAAATCACATTATTCTACTAACTGAGATCTACAGTGGCTAGGTTAATTATGGGACAAACATAATGAATCGAATCTACAGCTCATTCTTAACAGAAAAAATGCGAGAAAAAGGGTAATTTTTAAAAAAAAATTCTCATAATTTGAACTTTGGTAATTTTTTTTCACCAATCAAAATTGAATAAAAAAATCGGATTTTGTAACAGATAGATAGGAAATTGAGCGCTATTTCCAATTGTATCATCAAATTTTATTTTATTTATCAATTTAAGGTACCATTTTAGTGAGATGAGGTCAAAAACACGAAAAACATCTTGGAAGTAGAGCCTGTAATTTAAAAAAAAACTGTACGGTGCCCTTTTTGTTGCAAATAGGCTGTGAAATCGATCCGCAGAGTTTATCCCATAGTTAAACGAGACACCTTGTATAGCTAACTTCGTCCGCAATCAATACCTAACATTGATATTTAAATTGTATTTAATGTATAATTGTGAGTACAATGTGGGAAACCGCTTTAATCAGCAAAGTAAACTCTGTAGCTGTATTTGTTGCTGCCCAAATGTACATGCTAATTGGAACGGTGCCATTTTGAGTTTGGGAGACTTTGAGAAGCAATTTAATTTGTTAATAATTAACAAATTATTGGCCAACTGCTATAGTTTCCCTTGACCTTTCTGGTCCAGTAAGGTATAAAAGGTTCAAAACGCTTACAGAAAACGCATTCAACCTTTAAATTGAACGCCACGTTCTTTGGTTGGAAACTACCAGAGTCATTGCACCACATCGGTTTGTTTGTTTGTAGGCGATAGCCCCTGATACTTGGCAGAACCGAAGAAAAACGCAGATGAAGTTAAGCTTCCCAACTAATGAACTTCTTTTGTTCATTTCCGAAAGGAATCGGGAGCCAAAAACGAGGGAAGTTTGATGGGAACTTGACAGCAACGATGCCCTTCAGTTGTTGACTTGTAAAACGTAAACTTTCCAAGTTGGCGCCGACTTTCTACTGGGCTTCGTCGATATTCATAAAAAGATAAGTTTCAACCCGTTTATTTGGGTGATTTATATTCGGCTCGGATTTTTTTTTTCTTAGCTTTTCAAGAACTAAAGTAAACAGTTCGGGGTATTGCCGACAAACAAAGTCAAACAAAGCGGAGCAGTTAACGTCTGATCAATTTTGTAAGGTTGAACAAAATCACAGTTTCCAGAACTGTGAACTGACCAATAAATTCCATCGAAGTTGATCGTAATGTGTTCTTAAGGGAAAAACGCTGCTAATTCTTTCTTTGGGGTTTATTATTCAATTGGCTTGCGTTCATGATTTGAATTTCTACTAAGCTTTGGAGCGTGCGTGTTTCACAGGTGATAGAGCGATTATTGAATTTCAGGAGATATTCATAGAGCACGTAAATCTGTTCTCAACCAAAATACCTATTTGGATTGTTCGGTTGATCATATTTGTGTGCCTCCTGAAATTCAATAATCTCTATCACCTGTGAAACACGCACACTCCAAAAGCTTAGTAGAAATTCAAATCATGAACGCAAGCCAATTGAATAATAAACTCCAGTGAAAGAATTTTCAGCGTTTCATGCATATCAGAATGCTTCAACCGTGTATCGGCTACAAAGCCTTTTAGGAGTTCACTCCAGTATCCACATTACTACATCACTAGGTTACTGATATCAAAACAAAAACAATAATAAACCAAAATAACGCAAATTTTGGGCCATACATGCATATATCGGGCCATACATCGGAAATGGTTTGACCTACGGACCTGGGGAGGGGCTCATTCGATTCCTCGTCGAAAGTTCTTCAAAAAAACTCTAAATTTAGGCCGCCTTGACTTTTTTTGAGGTTTTTAGGGATTTTACAAAACTTTGACAACCCTTAAATGGCACATTAAATTAAGTGAGAGAGTTGGCTTAAGAATTGGGGCGTTGTCGGACCAACATGGATTTTTTCTGAAAATTTCAGCTTTTTTGCTCCAGCCGTTTGGGAGAAATCGTGCGTACGGCGTTCGGCGGACGGACGGAAAATTTTTTATTGCAGATTCGGATTCTACACCCTTTGAAACGTAAACCATGAAATTTTCATGGGGGGTTAGAATTTTTTTTCTTCCAGAGCGATTACAATGGTTTATTATTGAATAATAAACCGAAAGATTCGTTGTCATTACTATTCAAGAAGTTACATTTGGTTATAATGACAAACACGTCTGAAATGTGTAGTAAATATTATTTGTGTAAATAAATTTATGCGCAGTTTTGAAAATATAAGTTATTGTTTGATAATAACGCACAAGATCTTTGCAGCGTTCACATAAGCCAGTATTTAATCTGCTTGCCAAAAATGCTTCTGTTAATTTCGGGAGTTTCAACCGCATTTCGGAGGACGAAGAGCAAGAACATGCATATTTGTAAATATCGTGTGTAAACACACGATTGTTCCTGATAAAGATCGATATGCGATGGATTTCGAATTCAGATTGATATTGGAAAATATCAATATCAAAGTTCATCTAACACCCGTTGTGGTTACTGAATTGATTTTCAAGTTTGTTCAAAGTAGACACGTTTATGAAATAAGTTGTTTTTCCAAATTCGAACATCGGTTTTAGACAAATACATATTGGGAATCATACAAATATTCCTGGGTCAGCACTGAGCTGTGCTTGGCATGCAACCCGAAGGTCCCAGAAACGCTGGATCACTTCTTACTATGCTGCCCCCTCTACGAACCTTACAGAAGATACTACTTGGAGCCGTACATCCACCTTCAGCTATCTCCCGGTGCCCCCAGTAATAGAACTTTGGTGGAAGGACTCCTGGACTTCGGGGCCGACCTCAGCAAGATGCAGGCCATGTACCAATACACATGGCGCTCACTCTTGTTGAGATCTTTTGCCAGAAACGAATGGTAACAAGTAATCGTCAGAGAAGGCAACCTTAATGCCGCAGCCCGAAATGTACCTCCTCCGCCTCCACATCGAACACGACCTTCATACCAAACCAATTCACGCCACACTCTCATCTTCATCAAGATTCCTGTCTCTCAAAACTGCACACCAGTGATTATTTATTTTCTATTTTTGTAGACCTAGCTAGAAGATCATCATCTATGTTTCTTTTTTGTTTTTTCATTACGCGCATCACCTGAACTTTTTACCGCATATTACCGCTGCCAAAAGAATGATTTATTTTAACATCTATTATCTGTATACCATGTAAGAACTCCTTGTAACAGCCTGATGGCTCATTACAAATAAATGAATTGAAATTGAATTGAATATTGGGAATCATATTCGGTACATATTCGGAATCTGTATGAATTTTCATTGGGATAAGTATCATTTTATGGAATTTGTTTGAAGAAGCAAAGTCACTGCAAAAATTCATTGTACAGATAAGTTAAAAACGCTGCGTATTCTTTCACTGGGGTTTATTATTCAATTGGCTTGCGTTCATGATTTGAATTTGTGTGCCTCCTGAAATTCAATAATCGCCCAATCCTGTGAAACACGCACACTCCAAAGCTTAGTAGAAATTCAAATCATGAACGCAAGCCAATTGAATAATAAACCCCAGTGAAAGAATTTGCAGCGTTTTTTTTATTGAATCTCAACACCCCCCCACAATAGAAACATCTATAATTTATCAAGTCCTTTAGCACTCGTATTGCGTTAAAACTTCCCCAAATCCAAATTTAAACGATGTAGCCAAAGGTAGACAGATGTAGAGGAGGCACACAAATATCGTCAACTGATCAATCCAAATAGGTGTTTTGGATGAGAACCGATTTACGTGGTCCATGCATATCTCCTGAAAGTCAATAATCGCTCTATCACCTGTA
Organism: Creontiades dilutus; assembly: GCA_031894815.1. Classification (NCBI taxonomy): domain Eukaryota; kingdom Metazoa; phylum Arthropoda; class Insecta; order Hemiptera; family Miridae; genus Creontiades; species Creontiades dilutus. The sequence continues at coordinate 247,000 of JAVIWC010001720.1, read as the reverse complement.
AAACACGCACACTCCGAAGCTTAGTAAGATTCAAATCATGAACACAAGCCAATTGAATAATAAACCCCAGTGAAAGAATACTTATTTACCCCAGTAATAATATTGAATATTAAACCCCAGTAATAATATTGAATAATATTTACCTATATATTATCAGCGTTTCACGCATATCAGAATGCTTCAACCCGTGTATCGGCTACTAACTACACATCGGCTATCACTCCAGTATCCACATTCACTACAACTCGACGCTATCGGCCGGACATCACTAGGTTACAAACAAACAATAATAAACCAAAACACCCAAATGTTGGCACCATGAATCGGGCCATACATCGGGAATGGTTTGACCTACGGACCTGGGGAGGGGCTCATTCGATTCCTGACGGTATGTTCTTTAAATAAGTTTACATTCATGCCGCTTGGACTTGTTTTGAGGTTTCTAGGGATTTTACAAAACTTTGACAGCCCTTAAAGGGCACTTTAAATTGAGTGAGAGAGCTGGCTCAAAAATTGGGGCGTCGTCGGACCAAGATGGATTTTTCCTGAAAATTTCAGATATTTTTCTCCAGCCGTTTGGCGTGCATGCGGCGTACGGCGGACGGACGGAAAATTTTTTATTGCAGATTCGGATTCTACACCCTTTGAAACGTAAACCATGAAATTTTCAGGGGGGGTTAGAATTTTTTTTCCAGAGCGATTACAATGGTTTATTATTGAATAATAAACCAAAACCAGAAAATATTGACCAATATGCTAAGTTTCACACCCAGCTGTGGAGTTTCTCTCTAAAACTTTTTTTTGCAAATTACAAGTGCTCTCTTGAAATCAGAAATATTCAGTGTGTCTTCACTGTTCTTGATTCTATTTCAAACATCGGCCCCCTCTGACAGGGCGTCTACTCGGTAAGCAACTCATCCACGGAGTTGATTTATAGATTGATCAGAAAAAGGTGCTAGGAAATTAGTCTGGAAATAGGTTTAAATTCCTCTGAACATGCTGACAAATCAATTAAAACCGCAGATGTTTTCATCCTAAAAGTTGTTACACTGTTCATGTTGTATTCTTCGTTCATTATGATGTACGTAGAATAATGATAATAATTATTGAAAATTATAACCATTTGTAAACGACCAAGAAAACCCCTCCTTAGAAGGGGCTGGTTTACGTTTCAAAATACGTAGATAACAAAAATTGAATTAACAAACAATCCGTCCGTCTGTTCACGCCGTCCGCCATCAGAATTTTTTCTCCGCAACCACTGGACAATCTATACATACAGCAATAAAACCTTTTATCTACAGTACCAATCGAATTAATGGAAACAAGGCTGCAAAAACAACAATTTTTAGTAAAACTCGAAATGTATTATTATTTTAATGGGAAAACATACGTTCAATATGGGATATGGCCTTCCTTGTTATCAATGACCAATTGTACTCGTTTTGGCATAGAATCCACTAGGGATTTACAGTTTTCTTTAATTTTATCACTGTGGAACCACAGCTTGATGACGGCACTGATCATTTTCTCCTTCGTGGTGCAGTCCTGTTTTCCCAATGATTGCTTCAGTATAGCCCACAAGTTCTCTATTGGGTTCAAATCCGGGGAGTTCCCGGGCCAATCTTGATGTAGTGATCAGCAATGAATTCCTTTGATGCTTTAGAATTGTGGCATGGAGCAAGATCAGGATGAAAATGCCACCCTGGATTTTGGTAACACTCGGGTTTGAAGGACTTCTTTATACATCTCTGAGTTCATCATTCCTTTGCAATCTCTCTGATAATGGACAAAGGAATGATGAACTCAGAGATGTATAAAGAAGTCCTTCGATCCCGAGTGTAACCCGAACTTTCCAAAATCCGGGATGGTATTTTCATGCCTTTTCATGGCCTCCATGCCACAATTCTAAAGCATCAAAGAAATTCATTGCTGATCACTACATCAAGATTGGCGCGGGAATTCCCCGGATTTGAACCCAATAGAGAACTTGTGGGCTATACTGAAGCAATCATTGGGAAAACAGGACTGCACCACGAAGGAGAAAATGATCAGTGCCGTCATCAAGCTGTGGTTCCACAGTGATACAATTAAAGAAAACTGTAAATCCCTAGTGGATTCTATGCCAAAACAAGTACAATTGGCATTAATAACAAGGGAGGCCACATCCCATATTGAACATTTGTTGTACCATTGTAATGATAATACATTTCGAGTTTTACTGAAGATTGTTGTTTTTACAACCTTGTTTCCATTAATTCGAACGGTACTGTATCTGTCTATCCGTCAGTCGATCAATACAGGCATATATTCTTCTTCCTGCATCTTCTCTTAAGGGACACTCCCCCTAAAATGCTGCAACCTGAGATATTCTTAAGATCTGCAAGAGAATAGTGTTCTCATAGCTGATTCATGTGGACCCTATGAATTCCCAGTAATTTTTTAGTAGTGCTTATAGCATCTAAAAATAGGCTATCCTTCAAAATAACTTTGAAACCTTATCTTTCTGTCGCCTGACGTTTTCCCGGAAATCACCGGACAATGTACCTTCAAAATTAAAGGTTATTTCTAGCTGAATACTCTCAACAATCTATCTGCTGAAAATGATTGTATCCTAAAAGCTGTTTACACTGTGCAACATTAAATATTGTATTTCATGTTCATTATTGAAAATATTAACATAATTTTCCAAAATTAAACATTTTCAACTCTCCCCAAAAGTTGCTGGTTTAATTTTCAAAATGCGTAGATATCAAAAAACGAATTGAATAATCCGTCCAAACGTACGGCGTCAGCCATCTGAAGTTTTTTTTCCGAAATCACTGGGCCATGTACAGGTACTCAAAAATGACTGTTATTTCGTAACCGTGATAATTGAAAGTTTATGGGGAAACAGGAACAAAAATAATCACTAAAGATTACATTATACAATAACTGTTTCAACAATATTGTTGGCTTCTGTAGTATCCTGTAATAATTATTAGTAAGTACCCACACATCCAGCTGATAGCAATCATGTGTTTTGTCCTTTGGAATGTTGTTTGAATAAATCATTCGTGTGTAATTACTGGATTCAAATACTTGTATTCATTTAAAGATTTATATAATTTCGAGTATATAACATTTTGGCGCAGGGCTGTAGAGATAGTTCACAATTGGAGGTCGGTGGTCGAACTGGTCGGATTGTGAACAAAGTCGGACTTTACATGCTTTCGATTTGATATTCGTCTTTGACAGGTGAGTTATTTTATTTAATTCAAAATGGACTTCGTTATAAAACCGGGATTCTTCAATCCGCATTTAGACGAAAATGCAGCCAGTCGCTGGGCTACCTGGCTTAGCGAATTTGAAATCTTTTTGATAGCCGCTGATATCACGGCTGATTTGAGGAAACGGGCTTTGATGTTAAACTGTGCAGAAGTAACACGGAATGCGTCATTTTTTCAGAAAATCCCTCTCAATTCTTCTGTTCCGATTGCTGTGGAAGATGTTTCAAGAGAACCAGATGTAGGGGAAGTGAACCATCCAATGGCATCGGAATCGAGCAATGAGAAGACAACGAGGAGTGGAAGAGTTGTCAAACCGCCAGTGAAATTCAAAGACTATGTTTAGACTAAAAATGAAGTGGGGGAAAGATGTAGTATCCTGTAATAATTATTAGTAAATACCCACACATCCAGCTGATAGCAATCATGTGTTTTGTCCTTTGGAATGTTGTTTGAATAAATCATTCGTGTGTAATTACTGGATTCAAATATTTGTATTCATTTAAAGATTTATATAATTTCGAGTATATAACAGCTTCCGTGCTGGGGGCTCCCAAACCCCACCCTGAGAGTTTTAGTTAGAATCTACATATCTACATCTACATCTACGGTAGTCCACCATATTCAAGACTGGGCTTTTTTATTCTAACTTACCTATTTTTGAAGATTACAAGTGCTCTCTTCAAACCCCCGAAATATTACGTGTCTTCGCTGTTCGCGATCCCTTTTCAAACAACTGCCCCCTTCAACGCGGCGTCTACTCGGTAAACAATACATCCACGGAGTTGATTTAGAGACGTGTCGATTGCGTCGGAGGAAGGAGAAGCCCCTCTGATTGATGGGCTCCCGCTCCCCTTCGGCTCGGGCCCGGGGATTGAGCGATCTCCCGGATTATTTGTTTGCCGAAATTCCGCCTCAACCGTCTAGCGATTGAGCGAACCTCATAACGAAATGTTCACCCTTCCCGGGCCCAACGCAACGCGGATAACCGTGTCCGGCTCATTCATCGCTCTCTTCCTCACCTATTTTTTCCTCGCTCTTCCGGAACCTTTACCAATCTTCTACCCGCTTCTCAATTCGTTTTTTTTTTCTCTTCTTCTTCGAGGTGCCCTCCGAGAAGCCCCGGAATAAGGATAAGCGGGTTTCTTTTAGTTCCCCATCTATCAAGATAATCGGGGCGGTCGTCCGCAGCCTGGAACGGCCTCTTATCTATTTTCTGTCAAAACCAAAAAGCCGGAATTTTTTTTCCTCGCCTTGAAAAATCGTATTAGGTGGCAGTTTTTTTCCGCCTGAATAATGGAGCTCAATTTGAGAGGTAATGCAGAGATCCTTACTGGAGTGCATTACTGAAATTTCATCGCATCTTTTTTAAACAACTCGCAGCTGTAGTTGATATCTTGAAAGATGGACTCCTGAAATACTTCAAATTATACTTTAGCCCTTGAGGTTACTCGTAAGTATCGGAAGCACTGTTTTCGCACCCAGAAATGAAGCAATTTGTTCTGCAAAATAAAAAAATGCCACTACTATTCCTCGTTTTAGACCATTAAGAACAACTTCCGTTTCGCGCCTGTCTGTATAGACAGGGATGCCCACAGGGGGGGAGTTGATTGAAACAGTGTTTAACGATACGGCATTCAAAATATATTACATCACTAGATAGAACGTAAATAATGATAAACTGCTCTGAAAATGGTTCATACAACTTCACTCTCTTTAGCAATTAATAGTAACAACTGTTGTTCCGTGGAAAGATAAGCAATAAGTCGAGTTGACATTATCAAAAACATACTAAGATCAGCTATGGGGGACTCAACTGTCCAATCTAATGGTTCTAGCCGCAGAAAAAGTTGTACTTGAGTCTATTTCTAATGAAGAAATAATCGGAAGATTTTTCCTCAACCCAAAGACAAAAACTGCTATGAAAGGTTTTAAGAGATATATTTAACAAGCTTAGAAGGTGCCTACCTAACTTGTAGATGGTTTCAGACTATAAATTTGAAATTTTCGACTCTAAACTGTTAATGTTTTTATTAATATTGGTTTTGGGTACCAACTCACCAAGGCGGGGGGGGGGGGGGGGTCATGAAGCTTGGGGGGGGGGGGGGGGGCCCCGGGTATAGACATACAGACAGGCGCGAAACGCGTCTGTCGTGTGTCCGCAAACTCTTCTACGCTTTATTTTATTACTTAATATGTGATTCTGATGAAATTCCCGGGGACTGTGAGGATTAGACTGTATGAATAAGGCGGAAAAAACGGTTCATTAAGACGAGGAACAAGTCTATGAAAAATAAAATCATAGTCGACATTGATCTATAAAAAATTAAAATAAACAATAAATGGCATTACCATTGCCATTGCTTGAAAAAAGAAGAATGGCATTACCATCATTCCGGAAGAAGACTTCTCTTGGAAAATGAAAATATGTCTTGAAATGAGCAAGAAGAACTTGAAAGTGCATAATCTAGGAAAGTAACGACTTCATTCCCTATCAATGTTTTGCTTCATCGCCACGCCAATTTGCAAATAAGTCCCAATCTCGACCAATCCTGTCCATTCAGGATACAAATACCTTCATCACGATCAACAAGCAGCAGAGTAGATGAACCGTTTCTCTGGGGATGGTTTTATGAGAGATATCCGTTTCATGAAACTTAAAGTTCCGGTTTAGTGACCCTGCACAAGCCTACATTCGTGCCTCATTCGTAGGGAAAACTACCACTATCCCATCTACGCTGGACCGCTCAACTGGTGAATCCAGCTAACAGAGCCTGAATAATTCTGATGCTTCTGCTCCAATTTGAAAGCATCCCCGCTCATCAGATTGAAGGGCGAACAAATCAGCTCCGCGTCTGCTTTGAGAGTTTTGTAGTCAAAGGATGACAAATTATCTGGCAGTAAGCACTGCACAATTCCTTGCCAACTCAGAAGCAAACAATCTTTGAAAGCCGGATGTCAGTCATTTTAGATATTCTCAACATATAACTCAAGTGCAGTCCCAGGATGAAGGCCGCCAGGGTGTTCAATTCAGAATCCAGGTAATCGATGTAACTCGCCTCAATTGCTGGTAAAGGAAACAATTGTCTAATGAACAACAACCACGCACCCTCCACCGAGTCCTCTATACCCTATATCCTACTCTCCATACCCATAAACCTGAGCTCTTCAATAAAGTGGGTATAGCTATGATTGTAAATGGTTTACTATTCTGGTCATTGCTCACAAATCAACCACCTGAGCATGAGTTAACATAGAATCCATCCGGCTTCACTTTCTTAAGGCACAGTAGACGGATCTCGCTCGAAATCGAAAGATAGTCATACAATCATACAATTAGCGCATCATACAATGTGTAATCCTTACAATGATCATTACTTCTACAATTTCCGTTAGATTTGAATGCGATTCAAAAGTCGATCTTGAGTGTTATAATTTATTACTGATGATCATGAGTTTTATAAATAACTTTCCCAATTAGATAATTGTAATTAGTAATCAGTAATTGTAATAACTTTTTCCCAACTCTGAGGCCTGTAAGCAAATAAAAAGGTAAGCTTAGACGGGTGTGGATGAGCATATTTTTAAATTAGACGAGACTTTCGTCCTGACGAGACCAATTGATCGAAGACAGCAAAATGATATTAGGCGACAAGAAGCTTAAAGCCATGAAAGCCTAATAGCGGCGTAGGAAAACAAAATTTTTTTTGAAATGCGATTTGATCCACTATGTGCAGATACATTTAGGCTAGTTGAATTGTTTGCTTGCAAATAAAAAGTTAGTTCTAACCTGATAGAAATAGAATGAGTTTATTTCATCTGTAGCTTTCGAAGAATTTGATCCTGGATTTGTGTAGTTGTCTCGTATGACCCAGTCCATTATCCCAATCTGAAAAGGAAAGATCAGCTACTTAGTAAAATTTTGCCATAATTTGTAAACAAGAAGAATAGTACATTGTGAATAATCAGTATAATTACGGATCTCGATAATTGTCAATAATAGAAAAATTACAAAAATTGTCAATACAATTGTATAGGCATCGAGTTATAAGGCATGATAAACATAAGTAAACACGAAACCAGAGTTATTTAGAATGGTCTGTTCTTCAAAATCGAAATTTCCATTTTGAAAAAAGTAAAATTTCATCTTCAAAAAGTAGAAGCAATGCTGCCGTTAGGTAGACTCGGAAGCAAAAGTTGTATGTTGCATATCGTGGGGTTCCGAGTAAAAGTGACCAAGTAACATTTGCAAAATTTTACAGGGGAGCGATCTGAAGTTTCACCTATTTTCTTCTTACGAACACTGGTTGTGTGATGTCTCATCCGACTATGTTTCGATTTTTCTTTATCCTGTAGGTAGTTAGCTAGTGCCCGCCTATGATATCGTGCTTCACAATTCACTTCAGATTAAATAAGAGCTGTTTTCCGGAAAACTCTATTTGATCATTTTTACCTGCCTGGAGTTTCAAGCTTTACTCATTTGGTCAATTCAATTCTTCGAAAATCTGTCGCATAGTTACATGAAATTGAGGGATTGAATAGTTTTTTCGTTAATTTATCGTGTTGCCAAGCATCTAATAACAATGATATACCTATTTCTGTTAGAAAAGGTTATCCATTACCTATCACTGTAATTGGTCATTTTCACCTGCCCACTATGCAATCTTACAAATCTTACACAGTAAAAGTGATCAAATGGCAATTGATAACATTTACGTGCACCAGCGAGAGTACATTTATAATCCATCTCGTGTTTTGTGGTTGAGTTCAAATGCCATTTGGTCACATAAAACTCTTTGGGTCAGGCAGGTAAAATTTATTTTCAAGTATTTCTTGCACATCAGTTTGAAGATAACGTTCTTAGCAACAACACACAGTAGACAACGTTCCTTAGTACCGGAATGACAAAAAAAGCTCATTTTGAAAAAAACGTTACTTGGTCACTTTTACCCGGAACCCGACGATATGATTTTTCGTTTCTTCAACACCGCAAAATTCAGTTTATCAGTTTTCATTTTGGTATTCAAGGTTTTTAAAAAAAAATTGCCAAGTTTACATCTTATTAGCAATTTGATTTTGATCTTAACTACTACATACAAATTGCAAAACAATGATACAGAACATATTTTGACCATTCAGACAAATGATGAATTATTTCATTATTTCACATTCACTGTGCTAGTTCGTGTGGTTTTCTTACCTTCAATCTTTTAAGTAGGTCACTTACATCAAGCAAATGGACAGCTTCAATGTTGACATGACCTCTTAGTCGCTCTTGGTCAGCGATCGCAATCCTCCCGATGGACTGATCGATTTCAACCTGAAGATCTTGGTGAAGTCTATCATTCTGGATGTTCTGCATTAACTACTCTCCTCAGCACCCCACAGCTGTGCTCGATATGTCCATACTGGCTTTAGTACTTGATTGTACAAGGTTAATTTATTTTGTAAAGACAGTTTTGATCGCCTGCCAATTAACCAGGACATTTTTCTGAGTTTGAGAGTCAGCTCTGCTTTTTTCTTTTTCACAAGCGATTTCCAGCTTTGCATCTAACGTCAATCCAAGATGTTTCGCTTCATTGACGTGCGGAATGACTTTGCCATTGAGATAAGCAGACAAGTAGCTGATTTCACGGTTCTTTGTCTCATTCATTTTTATCCTCCATTTGGCTGTCCATTTTTGGATTTGTGTAATAGATTGATTAAGGTGCTTGATGGTATTCAAGGTTCCTACCAAGTTAAGCGTACGAAATTCGTATTAATTTGACATAGGCCGGGGTATCTGGGTATATATAAAAGTAGTTTGATTGACAACACTAATAGGCGTATAATAATTAGAATCAGACATTTTTTAGACATTTTCAAATGAGTTATTTCGCGTTTTTCCATTTCTATCACCAACTGAAATAATATCTTTTTGCACATTTGACCACATTTTCGGAATCTGCGTTAAATTTCCTATAAAAGATAAACCAGAATATTTGATTTCCAAAACATCTTCCAAACACCGAAATTTCAATCAAAGATGAACATTTTTCGTCAAAGTAAATTTTGTCAAAAACTTCAAATGCCATTGGCGTGACCACATCAAAATTTTTTGTTGTCAAATTTGATTCGTATCAAAAACTTCTCCACATCTTCTAAAGATTTCCAACGTTCTCAACCATTTAATTCTGATTGGAATTGACGGAGAAATTAAAGTTCGAATGCCAAAAAAGTAGTTCGTTTTAACGTAAAAACGTTGGTAGGTGACGTACGATATGGGCCACAGAAACTGAATTTTCTCGATTTCATTAATCGTTTTCCGGCATTCAACCACAGGTTCAATTTTCATTTTGTTTCAAAATGTTTTTTCTTAAGCTGTAAAAAATTAAAAATTGAGAATTGTGAATTTGATTTGTGTAAAAAAATTAGTACGTATGACGTACGATTACAAAAAATTTTTCGATTTCATTAATGTTTTCCGGCATTCAACTTCGATTATTGTCGTTAAATTTCACATTCACTGAGGTTCATTTTTCTTTCCAAAATGTTTTTTTTTCAGGTCACTGTAAAAAATTAAAAATTGACATTGTGATAAATGTGTAAAAAAAAATTTGGTCAAACAAAATGAACCTCTTCTTACAGGAAATTTAACGCCCAATTCGAACCTGTGGTTGAATGCCGGAAAACATTAATTGAAATCGAGAAAAATCAGTTTCTGTGGCCCATATCGTACGTCACCTACCAACTTACGTTAAAACGAACTACACGTTTTCTGGCATTCGAACTTTAATTTCTCCGTCAATTCCAATCAGAATTAAATGGTTGAGACGCCGTTGGAAAGCTTAGAAGTGGGAGAAGTTTTTATCAAATTTGACAACGAAAAAAATTATTTTTGTGGTCACGCCAAGCGTTCCAAGTTTTTGAAAAATTTCACTTAGCGAAAAATGTTCATCTTTGATTGAAAATTTCGGTGTTTGGAAGATGCGTTTTGGAAATCAAAGTTTCATCTTATAGGAAATTTAACGCAGATTCCGAAAATGTGGTCAAGTGCAATAATGTATGAAAAAAGCATTCAATTTGGCTGAAAAAATTTAAGATAATATCTTGATTAAGGTGCTTGATGTTGGCGGCGATTTAGGCAAGGTTCCATGTAGTTAAGCACCCAATTCATATTTTTGACATATATCTGTATATATAAAGTAGTTTGATTGACAACACTAATAGGCGTATAATAATGAGAATCAGACATTTTATAGACATTTCATCAAATGAGTTATGGGAAGGAAGTTTCTGAACATCTTCTATCACCAACTGAATTAATATCTACAAGTTTCGTGCAGATTAAGTAGGAATTTGGTGTTCCTTTTCGAAAATGATAAACCAGAATATCAAGTTTCCGATGTTCCAGTCTAGTTTCCAAAGCTTTGACATAGCTTTATAATTTGTCTTTAAAATAGCTTCATTGGGTACAGAAATTCATTAGAGGTCAAGTACGGCGTACATCATCAAATGTTATCACTGCTGTTCACAAGTTCCTTCGTATATAAAACCAGCTCACATCAAGTTTAAAAAGTCTCGAGAAAATTTAAACCCGAGCAACACGCATCAATCATCTTCGTTTGGGATATTTTACACCCCTAGAGAAACGCCTTATATCACAAAATGGTGTCCCTTAAGCTGAAAAAGACCGGCTGTCGGAATACGAGCGGACATAAATCCACAAACATCTCGACCCCGGGCCAACATCATCAACTTTTTGAATAAGCCACGAAATGAATATATGAGGCAACATGTTTTTTCTATAAGCGTTATTAGAGTTGGGGTTCCGATTCAGAACTCTATTTCTGAGAGCAGGCTGATTCAAGAAAAATTGTTCGCTTATAAATAAGAACGGGAGTTGTTGTAGAATGTAGAGTGTCACAACATTTTTTATGTATATTTTTTTCTTTACGAGTGTTTTTTTCTTCGGCAGTAGATGAAGTGAGTTTTATCTCTTCGGAACGGGGGCTGCCGTTATAAATAAAATTTGAGGCAGAAGGCGAGGGGGATTGAAGCGTTCTCCGCTGGATTTCACGTTCACGGGAGGTTGAGATTTTTGAATGATCCTCAAAATTTTGGTTTGCTTCGTAATGTGATTGGGCTAGTCTGGTTGTTAGATAAGCTTCATCCATGTTACTTAGATGGTTGTAAAAAGCACAATTATGTAAGGCAGGAGAGATAGCTTGTCAACATTGGATCATCATCCTTGTCTAGATCGAACGGCCGTTATTTATTTTTTTTTTTTTTTTTTACTTTGTTTATTTATGACCGTTACACAGTGTAACATACCATATTGGATATAGCACTTTCAGAAATTCAAAGTTTGTATTTACTTCTCAAGAGGAGTTAAGTAATATATGAGATGCAGTTCTTCAGTTATTCACAGTTGGTGTTTTACTCGATGTTGAGGAAGTTGCAGAATATGTATCTGGGGCGTGTTAGGCGAGGAGATGATGGAGGTTGCAGCCCTTCCGCAGCTAGTGGGTTGAGGTGGTCGCGGTTTTTGAGAATGAAGGCAGATGTGTATTTGATGAGAAGTTCTGAGGGATTGAGGATGTTGAAGTCATCGTAGATTGTTTTGTTTCTCTCATAAGGCGGAGTGTGTAGGATTCGGCGTTGGAGGGTTGAGTTTTGTTGTTGTTCGATCCTTCGGAATTCCGATTTCGAGCATGTCCCCCAGACCGGAAGGGCGTACGTCCATATAGGTCGGATAAGTGTTAGGTATATTAACACTTTGTTGTGAAGTTGCACTGTGGGGTTTTCTAGAAGTGGTTTTAGTTGGTTGGTTCGGATTTTCAGTTTTCTGAGTAGCTGGGCGATATGTTCGTGAAAGGTGAGGCGTTGATCCAGAATTAGGCCGAGATAACGGTGGGAAGTAGCAGAGGGGATGGTTACGTTCAGGTATTGTAAGGGATGGTTGGTAAAATTACGTTTATAGGTGTATGTAACAGTTTTTGATTTAGCTGGATTTATTTTGAGCCGCCATTTGGTGCACCACTGGCACCACTGGCCGTTATTTGTTCAGCAACAATGAAAAATGGTTAACATGTAAAACACGTCCATTTGGATGGTGAAAACCAAAAGCACTACCTCCACAAACCACCACATATCTGGCGCACTTATCCATCATTGCTTGCCTCTGTAGCGCACAATGGTGCAGCCCGGAATCTCAATAACGTTAAAATACCTTAATCAATGTGTTATCTGTATCTATTAACAATATACGATTGTAAGGAGCTTTTATGGTCCAGCAAAACATGGAAATTTCAGTGTTTTCCAGATTGAAGGCTCAAGCTACTTTTCATCATACTGTCACCAGAAATTTAAGTTACCTCACCAGTTCAGTAGGTTTTAGATCGACCAAATAACAAACCTTAGATTTAATAATGATGGTGCAGATGTGATTAAAAATGTAGGTACGCAATACTCAAACTCTTGTTTAGAGTTAGCTTATGCTTATCATAAGCATGTTAGCTTATGCTTATCACACTCTCTTAGAAGTGAATTGAACATGAATCGGCAATTCAACTATTACGACTTCTTACATTTTATCTTAAGGTGTTTTAATGAATTTTAATAAATTAATTAGATGAATTAATAAATTTCCTGATGTAACCAGTAGCACATTATGGAAAATTATATCAAAAATGATCAGCTTATAATCAAATTAACAATACTTTTGGACCCTAATTCTGCTGAATCTAGCTCAATTTAAGAAACCAATGGCACCGAGTGAATAATCGACGAAGAACAGTGAATGGCCATGCTGCTCATTTGGGCTTGCTTGGATCTTATTTTTCTGAGCAGTCACTGGATGGCGCAAATTGGCTGATAGTGCATTGCGCAAAGTCAACAAAAATTCTCATTTGAAAAATCAATTTGACGTGCATTTTGCTTAGTTGTGCGATATTAAAAGTGTTATTTGAATCCCAGGCAAAAATTAAGGGGATTACTGTTAAGAGTTTTGTGTGCCCCTCTAATATGAGCTACCCTACTAGTACCAGTAGACGGATCTATATACTACCAATAAACCTGATCAGCAAATAGGTAGGTTAAATAATTTCTATGTAAGTGGTTTTGTTATCAAATGAGTCATAAATCCAGTTGAAAAATGCATATTCAACTTGTACTAAATGATTTCTCCGAAGTAAGGGTAAGGGTAGTATACGGATTGTATGAGTATCTCATTTCATCATCACAAAACTTTCCAGTAGGAAGGAAAGTCTTGAAAAGTTATAAATAACCGATTATTTATTTCATTGAGGCAGGTATGTGATATATCGAATTCCCGAGAGTTTTATTTCGGGCGAAGCTTGCGAGTTACACAAAAAGTTCGAAAGCTATTAGTCGGGCTAGAGCCGGGGGAGCTTGCGTCTTCTCCTCTCAACCGCCCCAAAGTAAATATTTGCAGTCCGCACAAAATCGTGGAAGTTCGCCGACTCCCGGAATCACCATCATCGCGTCGGAAAGACCGTTTAGACGTCGGATTAATCCAAACTTTAATCCCTCAAGCCGAGGGCTAATGGGTTTCGTGATTTCACGTTAATCCAACCTGGAAAAGATGTTTCGAGATGAAAGGACGGGTGAATTAATTATGCGCCTTTACTCAACACACCGCGAACTGACTCGGGGTATCCAAGTTTCCCTGCACTTCCGAACATCAAAGGCGGCGATTTGAAATTTTCATCGTGATCGTGGATGGAACTTTCTAGAGATAAGCCTTCCTCAAGCTTTTGAACTTATACTTATTTTTCTAGCGGGCTAAACAGTTTCAATGGCAGAAATAGTACTTGGAATATCCATTATGAATACGATACGTCTTTGAAGATCTTGAAAAGATCAAATCTTTTAACCGTATAAAAGCTGAGGAGAAGGCGCTCGTACTGAACAAGGGAGTAGAATATTTTTTAAACGAAGGAGCTCATTTCAAAGAAAAACCTACGTTTTCCCCGTCGTTTCATCGGCGAACTAGTACAAGCCTTCAAAGATGTATTTTTTCATTTTCCCTTATGGATTTTCAGAAAGCAAGTACTAAGTATGTAATTTAGGTATGTAAAAACTTAGGACCGGTAGAAAGAACGTTTCAGATCGATTGAGAAAGTGGGCAAGAGAGAGATTGCTGTAATCGTTTTTAGGGCGTCCCCCTGAGGCAAGGCTTCTTCAATACGTAGGATGAAGCCTATTAGAATTGATTCAGGGGGGGGGGGGGGGTTAAGGACAACCTTTCAGTCGGTATTCAAGCGGGGATTGGCGATCAATTCAGGGTTTTCTTTTTTCAATTAAGACTTTTGGTTGATCAGTTGATCATATTTGTGTTCCTCCTGAAATTCAATAATCGCTCCATCACTTGTAAAACACACACACTCCAAAGCTTATAGGAAATGAAATCATGAATGCAAGAGAAATGAATGAAATTGAATAAAAAACCCCAGTGACTGTAGTTTGGTTACCTATTATTAAAAAATTTTTCTTCTCAAGATCTACTCAAAAAGCACTGCGATCAACCGTTAGCACCCCTGACCTAGATTTTGTCCCGTAAATGAGGGTGATTAACCAACAACGTTATAACGTAACCAACCGTTTCTATTTCCCTCCATTCATTTTACTGCGTACTTCACTTACTTTACTCCTTGTTTTCTGTTCTTGTTTGGTGTTGTTCAAGGTTATAGTTCGTTAGGTAACAAGTGTAAATATATCGCCTAGTCGTTGACAGTGGAAGAAGGTGGGAGGGGGCTTTGGTCAATCGAAAATGAGAACCGAAGTTTGAATATTTTGAAAAAGAAATACTAGTGCCTCGTCAAGTGATCAATGCCGTCGAGCTAGAAACCCGCTGTTCTCTCCCTTTAATCCATCATGGACGGGGAATAGAATAATGCCAAACTAGTCTTCAGGTTAGTTCAGATAGTTCAAGACCAATGCTCTTATCAAGCTTCAGTGCTTAATGTTTTAGCACAAATTAGCCAAAATAAGCCCAGTAAGATGGAAAACACTTAAAAATGTAGAACTAACGGAAGACAGTAACATGAAAAACCAGAAATGGCACAATGAACAGTACCGCAACAAAAAAGAATTTCGAAATGAAAAGTAGGCGAGCTAAAAGAACTGGTATTAACACTTATCATTGTTCGGGACACTAACCACGCAAATTCTGTCTGAACCGGAGTTGGTGAGACCGAACATCGTTATGGGTGATTCTCATTTAACGGGACAATCGCTGTCCTTCATTGATAAATAATTTCCTGTTCAACTTTTTCCAAAAATTATTTTTGGAGATTTTATGTGGTATCTTGGCCTACTTATGGCTGTCATAAAGTTCGGCTTCTCTTCATTGTACATGCCGGTAATTGATCGAAATGTACCTCTAATCTCATTGTCATGGTCTGTCCGTGAGTCAGAATTTGAACTTAATCCGAAATTTTATCCGCTCAAAGTAAGTTTTACCGGAAATATTTTAACTAGTATTTTTTTAGAATTAGTTACTGGATGATAGTGGGCTTACAAGTGGGACTAACTTTTAGATAGTCGGTACGAATCAAGTGCTCAAAGTTTGTCCCAAACCTTCTGTCTCATTGTCATGGGTTTGAAGGAAATCATCGTAGCTCTCTCAAATGAGGGCATTTTTTGGCAATTCAAAGTTTTTTCAGCGTTGGTAACCCTGCCCTTTAAGGAAACACCATGCTTCCGCCTTTCTATACAGTTGGGGCTCAAAAATGAAGTTAGCCGTTTGTAAAACAGGTGTGTACGTTTCATACTTCTCATTGTTATGCGTTTGAAAATCACTCTTAATCAATCTTATTGATTCGTTTAGCATTCATTTTGGGATAGAGATGTAAAAACTCTATTTAATGAAGTTTCAATTTCTATAAGTGTTCATTAGACTCCTAATTGCAGAAGGTTGAATGTTGATTTCTCATTGTTGTGGCGATTTTAAACTTCATTGTTGTGGCTACACATGTGGCCGTCATGGCTGTCTGATACAATTTTTTTCAACTTTGACATTTGATACGAAATAAATACTAATATTAAAATGTGATAGGTACTTGTTCTAGCACAAAGTCAGGAAAAACTGAAATCAGATACCTGTCTCATTCAACCTTACCTACACATCGTTTACGTAATTCTATCGTTATTTGGTTGACAAAGCCCATTGTCATGGATACATACCATTCTCGTAACCTATAAAATTTTAAAACCTGAATTTTGAGGAAACAAACGAAAATCATGCGTGCTTGTACATCACTATACCATTAGAGTGACATCTAGATTGTATAATAAAAAAATCATAAATTTAGGTGAACAAAATTTTTTAGTCAAAATCAAAACCTCGATTGTCCCGTTAAATTGTCATATTCCTTCTACTTAGAGCCTCAATCATTTTATTTATCACTTTCAGGCAGGAAGCAATTACTATGAAAAGTCGATTTCGAACGACACGATGAAAAAATACTCAATATTTGCGGAGTAAGTCATTGTTCTTGTATGAACTCCCCACGCACCGCTTCCATTACTTATCTACGCCTTTTTATGAAAAACCTCAACGCGGCGTAGGACCCCTACGGCTTAATCAAGAAAGGGAACGCTCCATGTCACTTTAAACCAACTCACAATGGTTCATAACGAACCAACTGTCGCATCTACCTTTGAATTTACAATTCAGGGGAATGACATTAACATAATTTTTACATGTTGGAATAGAAAATACTGCTGAATGTATTTGTTTTAAGCAAAGTGGGCTGTGTTTTCGCCTATTTTTTTTTCTTTTGACGTTTTTCTAGAATGCTAATTCCAATCTTACTCGACAGAGTATTTTTCAAAGCATCCCTATATTAACTTCCATGAAAATATTGTTTGTTACACTTTTTAACGCGGAGTTTATCCAAATGATTTGTATTTTACTTTATTTTTGTATGTGGGTCATTTCAAAATGTAGGCCACTTTTGTGTATCGACTTTTCTAACAAATAAAAGTTGAAACTTGGTCAATTTTCTTGTTCCTTATCAATCACTGTTGCTCTCTCGGCATATTACCTTAGTGAGCACACATAATCTTGAACCGTACTGTTGATACGCCATTTTGAAGAAAAAAACTTTTATTGGGAGGGAAGTATATACTACTATTTTTTCCCCTCTTGATCCTCCAACCTCCATGGGAATCGACGCACAAGTCTTTCAAATTAGGTGAGTGGAACACCGCAAATTAGCTTGATTTTAGCTACAGTAAATACTAAGGTTTCCTTGCCAACATCTCACTTGCTACAAGCAGATCGCCCCGTGCATTTAAGGGGCTATTTGCTGGATATTGCAGGGAGTGAGAGAGTAGGGAGTGCGGTGGTCTTTCGCCGCCTTTATAGCCCACAAATCAATTGAAACTGGTTGAACCAAAATGTTGTCAACGAACTTCCAACAACTACACTAATTGTCTACAAGTGCGATCAAGTTTCACTTGCCACAGTCTGTACTGGAGTAGGGAGTGAGATCTGCTTAAAAAGCCACACTGCTGCCTCCAGAGAGATGATTTTCCCGGTAAGACTGACTGGGAAGGTCTGGGCAAAATCCAACCACGATCGTTGGGACCATCTTGAATAAGGGATGTCAACAGAACAGAAGCAACTTCATTAACACCCATTTCTTGCAGTGGGGGCTACTTTTCAAAACATTGCAGGGAGTGAGGAAAAACCATGTGACTCTGAAATAATGGGCTGATAAGGCTACTTGATTTGATCCATTTTTGTTCCCTGAGGCGGATATCCATTGTAGATCGTGTGTTCTTTCATAGTGTAAGTGGATATAACAGCCCCAATAAATATTTTGCTGTGTAGTGACGGTGGAAGTTGTATGCCTCTGGTTAGTGACAGCTGCAGCGAGTGAGAAATATGGACACAACTTTTACATACCTTTCCACGGAACATGTACATCCACATAAGAGAAAATTTTAAAACACTACAAAACTGTATTTAGTTGAGATTTGACGACAATACTGATCAGTGACAGAAATGTGACCGAAATTTTGAAATGACCCACGTATGTATTTAATTCTCTAACGCTAAGCAAATTATATCATCTCGTTAAAATTCATCTGTCATGAGTAAGTCGTAATATCCGACGTCAACAAGCTGAAGGATAAAAGCTGTTCTTTTCTGCTTGAGAAATAATGAATTTGTCAACCAGGAATAGGAAAGAATTTAACCTTTACCACGTAACTTATGCTACATCTTTAGGAACTCCACATCAAATTTCCAATCCTTAGATCGATTAGGAAATTATATGGCAAAATGAAACGTTTGTAACACAATTCTTGGAATATAGGGCAAGGTTTACCTGGAATTAGTGGTTTTTCTTAATTTTACTTTAATTGTTTGTTAATATAGTTGTCGAACGGCACATCACAATCATGGTATCGAATCATCTACTGTAGGACACAACATACTTCACCGTTTCATACTCGACGGTGCAGTACACAATTGCCAAATGAGGATCAGCACTCGATTCAGGTGTTACACGAAGGTCAGTGTTTTGTTTAGTTTGGACGTCTTGATACTACGCTTAAATCTCAAAAATAAGGAGGAACAAATATAATAAACGAATAGTTTTAGTAACATACACATCAGTTGTACAAATAGATTGAAACCAGTGATAAAACTATCGCGGTGAAAAACTAGTGACCTTTATGTTAACATCTAATACGTCGCGGCCTCCGTTTAATACCCAATGCAAAATGGAAATTGAGCTATTGCGCTTGCGATTATTGTGTGTACCCACCGTCGAGTCTCTTTCATACTTTTGAATCTTCAAAATGAAAAACGTTTCTTCAAATAATCCAAGCTTAATGAACTACAGATAATCGTTCATCTTTAATCAGAATGAAAGTAAACAGGAGGTTGGTTACAATGTTCCTGTATTCTAATCGGACTACTTGAAGTATGGCAAAACTTGAAATCCAGGGAAAATTTCTGATTTTGAACAAAACACCTTTTCAAGAAATGTTATGGGAATATAGTTGTATTGTGATTGTTGTCAAGCCTTGTATGTCTTGTTAGTAAGGTTTGTATTTGCTGTAAGTACTGGTAATGCAGGAGTCTTATTGTTCTCCAATGTAACCCACATCAAATTTTCCATTTTGAAGGATAAACAGATGTCACCGTTTGGCGAAGCGTTCCTTCACAAGAATATGATGAGTAAGCATTCAACGAGAAGGTTCGTTATGGGGCGCCCATCATACTCGGGGCTTTCGCAAGAAAAAAAAGGTCGAGCCGAAGCCAAAAATTCGTAATTAACGGAACAACTAATATGACAGACAGGTGAGCGGAGGAAGTGGGCCACACAACGGCTGCCCGGCGAAGCGTCTGAGTGATTGACGGGGGTCTGAACGGAGCCATATGGCCGGAGGTTTTAGGGACGGAACAACAAGAAGTGCCCTAGACGCAAACAGGAGTAACCTGAAAGCTTTCGAGTTTGTTTTTCGTCTGCCCCTGAAAGAGGAAGGAAGCTGAACTAGCTGGTCTTTCACCCTTCAGCCCGCCTGGGTAGATTAATCGGTTTCCCTTCAACAGCTCGGATGGGGGATTCAGGTCTGGGAAAAAACGGGTATAAAGACCTTAACTCCCTCCTAAGCTTCGTCGGGTATTATCTATCATTAAGAGTTGGACTCTATCAATAAACAGCGCTTCCAAACTCTTGCGAAAAGAAGCGGTGCGCGATGATCCTCTAAACCTGCCTCTTCTCGTACGAAGGTAACTAATGGAAACATACGAACTAAATCACTCGCTACGAAGTTGTGGAAACCCTTTTCAACGAAGAAAACGGAAGATGGACGGCCTTCTCTTTATTCCCAGGATATACACAACGGCCCACCTCCCTTTCCTTTTCTTTTTCATTCTAATGCAATCACATTTGTGGAGTATAGATCTATTTCAAAAAAACCCTTATAACTGCGATGGTTTCCATCTCAAACGGTAGTCTGTTGATTCTATTGGCTGAGGAATTAAAATTTCTTTCTTTCCAATGCTTTGATGTGGAGTAGTTGTGTAGGTCTATTTGCAGAAATAATTGTATGGCCACTGAAACTGCCATGATGGGTAAGTACAGATTGGTCCAAATGCTCCATCCAGCTTTGCAGACGTGACATAGCTGCTACATCACACTCACTTTGCATGCATAAGCGTCGTTTTTCAAATGCCTACTTATAATACCTACAATAAACATCAGTTATGTACTTTTATTTTAATCATCATATTTGATTACCAAGTTCTGTAGAATGCAGACGAAATGGTTGGATGGTATGGTGGTGATGAGGTTGAGTTGAATCCTCCCAAGACAAAGATTATTGAGTTCAATTTGTACATCAAGAATATGGTGATTCATAAGTGATTGTTGGGTTTAAAAATCTCTGGGTCGGGTCTATTTAGAAAATTTTGATCAAAATTGCCCCTTAATGGGGTACTTTAGATGCACCACTTAAACTAAGCCTACCGGAAGGCGCAACTTACCCTGGCACAATCAACGCCATCTTAATCCACATGTACCAAGTCAGTGTACCACAACTCCCGCTTCTATCCCGTACTATGTTCTCCCTTATGGTCGCCATCATACGCAGTACACAAGCATACTCTGGAACGGGTCCAACATAAATTTCTTCGGTATATTGCCTTCAAGCTTGGAATCCCTCAGGGTGAAGTTGATTGTGCTGCCCTGATGGGCGGGTGTCACCTTCTGCCCTTGGAGAGCCGACGACGTGTGGCAGACCTGGTATTTTTGCACAAGCTGTTGAATGGAGCGATAGTCTCGCCAGCACTACTCGGAGAGATAGGACTTTTTGTGCCTCGTTTTGCCCCCACAAATTACCATCAGGATCGCTCATTGTGCCGCATAACTCGTTTAGCTAACTGCCTCGTTCATCTACACCCTGATTTGGACTTTTTCAACAGTTCTGTTAGATTTTTGAAGTCGTTAATTTTGTCTTCTCCAACATAGAGATTTTCGCAGTTATATTCCTACATCTAGTTTCAAATATTCACCATAGTTGTATTTCTTTCATATTACCAGTGACTCTGAACTTTTTTTCATAATACTATTTTCCTGTAATTGAGTTCGCCCGTTCTTATAAATAAATAAATAACTAAACAACTGTACAGTTATCAACTGACTGGTCACCTGCTTTCTGGCCAAGCTCAAACTCCAATGTTTTCTTCATACTTAGATATCGCTCAAATTCGGAGCGTAGTTGGAGAAGACAGGATCTCATCAAATTCAACACTAAAGCATTGTTGGAAGCGTCATTCAGTCCATCCGTGTGTTTGTCTGTTCGTGCGGCTGCAGATCTGGTCACAAGCCGAATTCCTATAGTTTTCAGCCGATTTCGGTGCAATTGTCAGGGTCAGCCATCCAGTTGACTCACCTTGACCAATTGACTGATGTTTACGAGAAAATGCCCCGTGGTAATTTCGTTCCCTGAATCGTTGTTACTAGCTGATACTCTACATGTGTTGGGATTACTTAAAACATTTCAATGATCTATATATTAATGTTACCCACAGAAGGGAGCTCTGTGTTACAAACAACGCTTTATTGTTGTACACGTGTCGCAATCTGTTTTCGATTTAAGTACGTACCATTTTGACATGTTTTTGGTGGGTTACTGAGTTATTCTTAATCACTCCGCACGTCGCTTGGTCATATCGTTATTATTTCTATTAATCTAAACTGCTTAGCTTTAGGTCCAAAATTAATTTTAGTCCAAATTACTATTTTTATTCGGTTTGAGTTTAATGACAAATAAAGCGTCCATCTGTCATATAGGACATTGGGGCCCCTTGCAAGTTACGCAGAACGAGCCGTAAATCATTCCAAATCAGTCAGAGTTTCATCAGTACGTTGAGTGATTCTGATATGAAATGCCAAGTAGGCGGATGTCATCATTCATTGGATCAGATGGAAACCTGCGAAATAAAAAGACTTGACTAAAGTACGACCGACGAGTCGGCCAGAAACCGCATGGTAATGGTGACCTTACGAATAATGGTGCAACATTTCCAGTGTGAAATCCGCGGTTTGAATTACCCGGATTGAACCGTTGTCCGTCAAGCGATTTTAACAAGGATCGGAAGACAAGGGAAGTTTCCTATTAAAGGAGGGAAACCTCGGTCAGATTTATTGTGACGATTGTATTCAGAAGCGAAAACGAGGTCGGGCTCCGGAGTGGCGATTATACTACGTCGCCTCGACACCTTTACAACGAACGTCAGCATAATGGTGAGCTGTCCATTCCTGGACATTCCTGCTGTAAAGTTCTGTTCCTTTATGGATTTTCCCCACCTTATACCGCCGAAGAAATATAGGAGGCCCGTCCAGAGGCGTCAATTTTCTCCGCAAAGGGATGGAAGAATAAATCGTATTGGGGATTTTGCACCGATGCCGTTTTCCAGCCCGGCGTGAAGCTCTTGATCCCTCGAGCTCGCCAACGCGTTTATGACCGACGGAACTTGAAGAACCGGTACGCGTCTGCCCCTTTGCCTTCGTTCAAAAGGTCTCTTGACACTAATAAACAGGCACCAGCTGCCTCCGCGGGTAACTATAATTTTACCGTCTCATCGTTGCAAAGCTCAAACGCTCGAGTCGTGTCGAGTGGTAATCAATAACGCTGGAATCACAAAAAAGGAGTCGAAAGCTCCTTATCGTACTGCCATTGATGGGTCAATCTTAGACGGAGCTTCAATACCTTCACGGATTTTTCCTAATAGTGTTAGAAAAGTGACCACATCATCACTTTAGACTAACCTACCTCAATATTAACTCTATGGATTGTACCTATTTGAGAACTGAGAACTCAAGCTTACGGTTATTGGTATTATGTTACCCATCTTAAGCTGTCAAATTATTATGTTACCGCAAGACTGAACAAATTTTTCGTGTGGACCATCATCGCTTCGCAACTCGCTGGAACCCCTGGATCCACTTCAAAATGCAGTTTGTTACATATCTGTTAGGTGCTGTGTCTGCTTGAAACTCTTCTTAAGAATCCCGCAAAACTGACCACATCGTTCATTTGGTCCATCGTCGCTTCGTAACTTGTTGGACTAATGGTTCCACTTCAAAGAAGAACTTTATTACCTACCTACGAGGAGCTGTGTGCATCCTGATGAAAGGTTTTCTGAGGAATACCTCAAAAATGAGCTAATCATTCATGAGGACTACCTTCGTTTCATAACTTCTTGGACTCCTGTGTTCACCTTCAAATGCACTTTGTTGCCTATCTATCACGAGTGCGTCCTGCTTGAATAGTTTGCTGAAGCAAAACTCTGCAAACTTTTCATGCGGATCAACATAGCTTCGTAACTTTTTGAACTTATGGATCCACTTGGAAATGGACATTGTTACCTACCAATCGCCTCATTTCATCATATCTCCTTTGTCATCAGTCACTCAAGTACCTATCGTTTTGGTTTATTATTCAATAATAAACCATTGTAATCGCTCTTGAAAAAAAAGTCTAACCCCCCCTGACAATTTCATGGTTTACGTTTCAAAGGGTGTAGAATCCGAATCTGTAATAAAAATTTTTCCGTCCGTCCGCCGTACGTCGTACGCCATACGTACGATTTCTCCCAAACGGCTGAAGCAAAAAAAGCTGAAATTTTCAGGAAAAATCCATGTTGGTCCGACGACGCCCCAATTCTTGAGCCAGCTCTCTCACTTAATTTAAAGTGCCCTTTAAGGGTTGTCAAAGTTTTGTAAAATCCCTAAAAAAGTCAAGGCGGCCTAAATTTGTACTTTTTTTGAAGAACTTTCCATGAGGAATCGAATGAGCCCCTCCCCAGGTCCGTAGGTCAAACCATTCCCGATCAATGGCCCGATTTATGGTGCCAACATTTGCGTTATTTTGGTTTATTATTGTTTTTGTTTTGATACCATTAACCTAGTGATGTAGTGATGTAGTAAAGTTTATACTGGACTGAACTCCTAAAGGCTTTGTAGCCGATACACCCGTTGAAGCATTCTGATAACCATAAAAAAAAATTATTTCACTGGGGTTTACTATTCAATTGGCTGGCGTTCATGATTTGAATTTATACTAAGCTTTGGAGTGTGCGTGTTTCACAAGTGATAGAGCGATTATTGAATTTCAGGAGGCACACAAATATGATCAACTGATCAATCCAAATAGGTATTTTGGTTGAGAACAGATTTACGTGCTCTATGCATATCTCTTGAAATTCAATTAACGCTCTATCACCTGTGAAACACGTACACTCCAAAGCTTAGTAGAAATTCAAATCATGAATCATTGAATAATAAACCCCAGTGAAAGAATTTGCAGCGTTTTTTTTCAAGAGCGATTACAATGGTTTACCATTGAATAATAAACCAAAAGCAATAAATAAATGTTGTGTTTGTCGAAATTGTAAAAACACCAAAACTACTGGTAGGTGGCGGCATGCAGCGCTAACCAACTTTAAGTAGGCATCTACAAGTGACAAAGAAAAACCCGAAGGACCACAGCCCAATTGGCTGAAGAACAAATGTGTGTATGATTGAGGAAATTAAAAGAAAGAAGGCTAAATAAAGATAAATGTACGTATAATGAACGTACAAAAACAGGTGTTCTAGGTCCTACCTACCTAGCACCTTATGGCCATAGGAGGAAATTCTGTACAATGTTTAAAGTTATTTTTACCGTGATTCCGATGAGATGAGGACCTTCTGGCTTGTAAGGTGATATACCCAGGACTCCAACAGCTTCCAGGAACCTCGAGGCACAGGCAGGAGGGGGGTGGCAGGGAAGAAATACCTCTCAGTTGTGTTGAGAGCAGCCTGAGAACAGATCTATCACTTTTGCTCGCTTCTCAGGTGTAGATGTAGCTGCGAAACAGATTCCTGTCAAATTGGAGCTCAATCTCGGAATATAACCCCCTCCAAACTCCAGACACCACGAGACACAGGCGGGAGGGGGGTAGCCTGCTACTAAATCCACCAAATCAGCCAAAAAAAAAAAGAAACTGCACTAATTCCGCATAACAGATGCAGAAAAGCAAACAAAATGCAAATCTGATAAAGAAAAAGCAGTTGACGAGCAGAACTTTAACAGATTGAGTAAATTTTTGTAAGAGGGTACTTCACTTGGCGTAAGTTGGGACATTAATGGTGATTCACTGCCTCCCCGCCGCGGATCGTGAATAGCACCAGGAATAACGCCAAGACTTCTGCCGAATTGCTGGGTTGGCAGACCTGGATATAAAGGTAACGGAGAAGAAGATGGAGTCAAGCCATAGACGAGTTGATTGTGACGTCGAAGGATCATGACGTCACCAGGTGAGAGAATGACGTCAAGCAGTCTAATTTGGATGCTGAGAAAATTTACCGGGTTTTACAAAGATTGAATCCTCTAGTTGAGATTGCTGATTTGTCCTACAATGTACAATTGGTTCGAAATACGTGTGTAAAAAACATTACTTGCAAAATTGATCCCTACGGATTGCAATAAATGATTATCAACATTAACATCTGATTACGCACGTGCAAATGACGGTATGACAGGTATATTTAGCGGGGAGTTGGCATTACTCTTATCACGAGTTGATAGTAGAAATGGCCGGCATCGGGAAAGGTAAACTGTGGGAACCTGTTGCCGTGTTTAATATAGTGAAATTTAGTGTGGAAATTGTGTAGTGTAAAGAATTGACGTGTCGAGTAATTCGTGAAATAGGAACATAAAGAAAACTACATGGGACGAGTCGTAACGATGACGCAGGTAACTCATTTCTGTTCACTTATATTGAGATGTTATTTATATCGAACCAATTACCTTGTCGTTTCTAGGTTCGGGGGTACATACTTTGACTCCAGCTACATCCAGTTACGCGTTCGGAAAACGTCGCTTTTTACCTGTTGTTGAGTGTCACTCTTACTTACTTAATAGATAACCGCAAAACTTAATACTATGTGTAAATGGTATAATTACACAGGCTCTAGCTTTCGTCCGTTTCCTAAGAATGCGGTCAGTCCGTAAATGGGAAGTGGGAAAACCGGGAGCTGCTTCCATGTCCATCTCAGGAGGCCACTTTGCTCTCGGTTTTTTTCTCGTCGCAGTAAGATGACGTTAATGTTCTTACGGATGCCGGGGACTATTTGGTTTATCCATCCGTTGCGCAGAAAAAACGTCTGCCAACTTTGGTGCTGCACTTAGTTTCCACGAGTCGGTAACATGAATGTGAATAATTCAGAATCGAAATCATGAAAGATGTTGATTACAAGTTCGTTACAGGGATCATAGCGCCACAACAAAACGCCTTAAAATTGGTGAACTACATGTATTGCGAGTCTGCCGCTTCACTTCTTTAAAGGATACAATAATGATACTATCGTGTTTAAATTGATATGAATTTATTACAGCCTTGTTTTCCGACTACTCAGAAAATGCGAGATCGGACCTCCAGAACCTGAGAGCACGAGGCTTAGTGTATTGCTTCCGAGTCTACTAAGGTAGCGGAAGCATTGTTTTCACTTTCAGAATGTGAAAATTTTTTGTCTCCAAAATCAAAAATTCCACTCGCATTTTGCGTTTTAGACCTTTCTGAACAATTTTGGTTCCGTGTCTGTCTGTGTGTCTGTCTGTCTGTCAGCAAATCCTTGTTACGGGCAAAACTACACGAAGTTATAGTCCGATTTTGGTGAAATTTTCAGGGATTGTGCGGGTTGGGGTGTAGATGGTCCCCTATAGGTTTCATGACCCCCAAATCAATAGTAGCCTCTGCGCATGCGCAAACGTGAAATCCTTGCCACAAGCATAACTCCGGGAGTTCTTGACCGATTTCGATGAAATTTTCAGAGATTGTTCAGACTTATTAGGTATATTTTATTGTTTGTTCAATAGTTGAACATGCTTACCTTTATTTTCTCAAGTTATGCTCCTGCATAACAATGAATTTACCCTAATTCAATATTTACTTCGCCTAATTGAACGAAGTTCTTTAGTCAATAATAATTTCAATGATCTATACAGTCATGTTAGTGATACGAGGAAGCTATGTGCCACACCCACTTGGCAGACGTTTTTTTACGTTTTCCTCAACTCATAGATGATTATCTACAGCTTAAATCGTACAACCTGAAAATGCCATCAAAATTGGGTGGAAACTGCAGGAATGAAGTGCACACAGATCGACAGACCGACAGAATGTTCTAAAATACAAAATGCGATGGGAAATTTTGATTTGGAGAGAGAAAACAAATTTTCATCGCTCGAGAGTGGAAAAAAAGCTTTTGCCATCTACAGGTAGAAGCAATCACCTAAACATGAACATAGGCGTGAACATCGTGAACGATAAATTTTAGGATTTACCAAGAAATCCTAGCACAATATTGTTGTTGAAAGCCCGAAATTAATATGAAGTAAAATTTTCGAGACAACCTTAAAACACTACTACTCCTAAAGGCAGATTTTAGAGGAAATGCCGAGAATTTAGTCAAAACTGGACACCAAATGTGATTTCTGATCGACGTTTCATTAACTTTATTTCAGTAGTTTCGGAAAAAGATAATGATCCTCATTTTTTGACATTTTATGTCTTTACGAAAAACCACGAGGGACATTTCATGTCTTTGCGGCCCTCCCACACACACACCGCTTACTTCCAATTAGAGGCCAGTTTTGATGTAAAACGCTTATCAAATTCAACGTCGGCGAGAGAATGAGGCGTCTCGATAAATGTATCACGTACCTCGCCAATTTCAATTTCATTTGTGGATAATGTAGTATTCATAAGCAGCTTTTTGCGTAAACGATATTCGCGCACTAGTTCCAACGAGTGCCGTTTTGTAGGACCAATGATAACTACGTTAGATTGTGCTCGTCGATGGTTGCGATGTAATGGTTCCATCGTTTGGTCACTGAGGTTCCGAAGCAACGAATGGTAAACTGTAAAGACATAATCATCACCACTCACAGGACTGTCACAGTTAGTAAACAATATGGTTCCATCGGCTGGTCACTCAGGTTCCGAATGTTCAGGGGTTAATGCAATAAGATTAGGTAAATCAACAGTTTTCAAATGAGTGGTGAACGAGTTTTGTACGATCACAAATGTCGAAGATAATGATCCGTAGCAACGAATCGGTTGTAAGTGGAAACCATCCGAAATTTTTTAGTGACTTTGTCCGCGTTTCATTTTCGAGTTTATGTAGCTAAGTAAAGCCATAAAATGTCAAAAACCCTTATTGGAATCCGCTAAAATTGACGATTTTCACAGTTGGTGGTGACTTTTATATAATTGTTTACGCTAAAGCGAATATAACACACTAAAGCCTTTCAGACTGAATGAAAAATTGTTTTTTTTTTTTATACCCCGATGGATTTAAGTATAGATCTGCGCAAAGGGAAACCAATTTACACTCAAAATCTTAGGAATCGATTAAGTAATACAAAATAGAATTGCAAAGCGACTATCCGGATTAGGCCTTTAGTCAGAATCTATTGGGGCTTAACTTTTAAACTGTTACATAAAAGAAAACATGGATGTGAATTGCACTACCTTAGGTTCGTATATAAATAAGTAATGTGCCTTAGAAAGGTCATTGTAACCGAAATTGTAAACCTTTGTGTAATAATTCGCTATGTGTTACATTTCGGGACTACAGTTAGCTTCTAGGCAATCCATCTTCAGTCCTAGAAGTGTACAAATCAACTTCAAACTCTGGTAATATGCGTGATCACAGCTAATTTAATGTTCTTCAGCTTTGCTGTTGAGTCAGATTTAAAAGATTTAGGTATGCAGTATAGTTGTATGGAACTGTAGTGACATTGTTTCGGAAAATAATCACTGCATTTTAGGCAGCGGTAAGTGAATTTTGAATTAACTAAAATATCTTAGATTGAATTGACATCAGTCAATTTTCGACCAATAAGTAGTTGGTTTGTTTCGAACCATGAATACAGATTATTGGAAAAGAAGAATGAAAGTGATACCTAACCATTTTTTTCCGAAAAAAATCAATTGTTTTCACTTAATGTGAAATAACATTACAAGTTTTTAATACGAGGTTCCGTTTTTTCACTGTTCAGTCTGTCAGTCCTTGTTAAAAACGATTAATGATTTTGAAGATAATTCCCCCGAAATACCCCATTACAACGTCACTGATCGATCAATACTCAAAGGCCTTCGTTTTATGTTTTGTTTGCACAATGTATTTAGGTCATGAAATGATGTACGTTGAAGACTAGCGAACACGCGAATTGCCGAAAACACTCCATTACCCTTGGAGAGATATCCCTCGTATCCAAAACAAAAGATATTAGCTCTGAGCAAGATTGGCTGAAATACAGATTATTGGACGAGATCACTTTGAAAACCCATTCCACTGTATGTACATTTCTACATTGTAAACATTCATTGTGCGGCAACTTCCCAAATAGTATTCAATTTTTATAAGTGACACACCTGTTTTGATGTAAAAACTTCATGAAATAGCTGTAACTACATTTCAAAGTTCTCAAATCCCCCATAAGATTTCGATGACGATGACATTGGTATCATTCGTTCCTGCGTAAATCTCCAATGGAAAACGATCAATCGAAATTGATTGGGTCATTTAGGAGGATATTCATAAAATCTGCAGCTTCATCAAGTCCTCTCCTTTTGAAGAAGCAGGAGGTGGGTACAGCCCATCAACTTCTTCACATCAGGTTGGGTACATCATCGCCTCACTTCAGCTGCCTTCTTCACTTTATCCAAAGGAAGTTCATCCTGATCATCATTAGGATTGTCTTTTTTCTTTCCACCGTACTTCAAGCCTCCCAAAGTTTCTAATTCTGTCGTTTTGAAGGCAATCTCTAGGAGCGAGTCTGGGAACCGTTTTGGATATCTTCGTGGACCACTTTAGAAGAGAATTGGGAAGGAAACGTCCCAAAACTAAAACTTGGATATCCCAGGTGCTATCAGCCCAATTTTTACTCAAAACTAAGGGGAATCCTGAAATTTTCAAAAGAGAGACTTTCTTTAAACGATATTAGATACCAAATTTTGACCAAGTATAATGTATCTAAAACTAAAACATAGGTACAAACTTCATAAATATAAAAACTATAACATTTAAATCGGGTGAATTTTGATTTGAAGTTACTTTTGGATTTCTATGTACTACAATGGTTTATTTTTTTATGAGGATCTCTTAGGTGTCCGGGCAAATTGAAAATACAAGTGAAGTGCCTATCTACTCATGAGATATTGTTTATTTCCTAAATCTATTATTTCCAATAAATTTTGGATTAATCAGTTTCATATTTGTGTGCCTCCTGAGTTATTAAACACGTCTTGAATAGTTAATTGAAAACTAGAAGATACAAGTTTATGTGGATACTTGGGTGCCTATCTACTCATGAGATATTGTTTATTTCCTAAATCTATTATTTCCAATTCTATTAATAAGTTTCAGTTATACTTAATATTACGTTTTTGAATACTTAATTGAAAACTAGTATTTATGTTACTATTCCATTCATCAGGGCTCACTCCTTCTCCAGAAGTTGAACTTGATCCAAATTTTAGATGTTGGAATTTTAAACTGCAACTCTTGAATTTCAAGTGCCATTCACGTAGTATTTACCTGGTGAGAATCTACGAATCACTGAAACTACGATATTTACCATATGTTTCAATATTTGCCAATTGTACATATAGCTCTTTTATATGTTTTACAATCCATTGGAACATCTGGTTTTTGCTAGTGTAATTCTTCAAACCTGTTGAATCCCTTTCACTTTTGCGAGTGGCTTGATAGGAGATATTCCTCCCCCTTCACTTCTTCTAACCAATAGGAATTGAGTTTCTTAACAACTGGGACAAGGTATACCATCTGTCGTTAATAAATATTGGAGGTGATTAGCTAACATTGTGATTCTTAGTTGTTGTTATCGAAGTTGTACACCTATAGCAATAAAACACCAGTTGCATTTACGCTGAACCTAAATGACTAATGTATGATCATTAGTAAGCACGTACTTACGAACCAAATGATAATCCTGGGTACCACTTTTCAAATGAAATGGAATTAGAGCAGCTAATGTCGAAATGACATTACCCAATAATTTCAACTCCGTTTATTTATTACATTTGCTCTTCAAAGCGAGCGAAAGTGCCAGGTATAATGTAGTCTATTCTTATCTAAGTTAACTAAAACGCGAAACCCGCAATATTTCAACGTCCCGCGAAGTCTCGACAAGATCTTCTGAAACACGTGGCCCGCACTTTATGTTAAAATGTCGGGTTTGAAGTCCGTGCGTTGCGCGGCATTCCTTCACTTGCAACGAGCGTCTAGCCTCGAGGGGGAAACCTCGAGTCACATAAGATCATATAGCGATAAATACCGGTTCCGGATGTCACCGGATAACACGACGGTAGGTACGTTACCGGGCGTCTCGAACTGTTCTTTATGGAGCTCTCACTTTTTATGTTTCAATTGAGAATCGGTGCGTGGTTGATTCGCTTTTCACCTAAGTCCATATCGCATTGAAGACAGTACTTGTTGGTATTCTGAGTTGTTGAAACCTAGTTTTATGTCTGGGGGATGAATTTTATGTTTGTTCGGAGAAATGTTCTTTCCTCCCCGATATCTAGTCGGAGTTGAAATCACAGTCAAGTGCAGTGGCTTACCGTTTTTCACCCCCCCCCCGAAAATATTTTCAGGGCCCCTCCCCATAATGGTTTTTTTTTTGGCGAAGCGTGCACTTTTTCAACGGTCAACGTACAATACGCTACGATTACCTAAATAAAAATACATAATATAATATAACAATTTAACCTACCTTTACGAACTCGAGACTTCTAGTCTACGCAGCAAACTTTTGGATGACCGTGTGTTATAAAAGTCAACTTTTTCCCAGAGACACATCAGTTCCTTCAGTCATTTTTAAGTATCAATATGGTATACAATTTATATTATAACGATTCGAATCAACAACATGATGAAAAACATTAAACTCCCACAATCCGCACCAACCTCAAAATCTCAAAAGTTTACCGGATACCCGGGGGGTAGGCCTACCCACGTAGTACGCACCTTCGCAACTCTGACACCTTAGCTACTTTATACCCTTCCTCACCTGGTTATAAATAAAACCAAAAGATGATTGATCAGTGAACCTACATTACCGTTGATGTTTATAAACTTGATGTTACATATTGGAATTTTTCTGTGTATCGTTAGTTCCGCTTTATTCTTTAAAAAAAAAAAAAAAAAAAAAAAAAAGAATTTTGCTAGAGCGGGCCCGTTGATGGCGGGGTTGCGGGGGTGTTCGTTACGCCACTGGTCAAGTGGTTAATATATAATAATATTGCAATAAATAACTAATACTCACGTTATTTACTGATTCCACTACTCAAGACATATCGACTTCCTGTCAAAGACGAACACCGCTATTCAACCATTTCTTCTATCACAGGTTCTGATCTGTTTATACAGTGTATTTGAAGAAATAAAAATAAAATGGTTAGTTTACCTAAACTTTGATGATTAGTTAACATGATTTCAAAAAGTTGGGAGTGACACATAGCTTCCTCGACTAGGTACCTAACATGAACATCTTAAATCAGTTCGCAGGACAGAAATGCCGCTAGTCATGTTCATGAGACACCCGACGCCTTTAAAACGTTAGTAGGCCTGTATTGCGTTTCTTTCGTGCTAATTGTATAACGGATAGAATGGTTTTGAAATACAATATAGATATGAGATGATTAGACAGTTCTTAAAAATTTGAATACAACCACAAGAACTTGAGATAATGATGCTGGTAGATTTAAGGTAAAGGTAAGGGCTGGTAGTACATAAGCGCGTGAACGGACTGATATGTGGATTTCTGACCACTAAAACTCGTATGGTACTATTTACAATCCGAACCGCAAATTCCCTGTGAATTTCATCCAAATGATATAAAATGTATTTGGAATTGGAATAGTTACAAGGAATTCACGTCAGCGCATAGCCAATGGGAAATCCGCGCCTTTGCGATTGGGAAATTGAGGGAGATGGAGGAGGGAGAGAGGGATGAAAGGAAGAGTCCCTACAGAATAACCGCAGATCAAGTAACACCCCCGAATAAAGTGGGTGGTGACACCATGAAGTATTCCTGACGAGATACCAACCTCGAGTAACTCCGTAGCACTTTTCCCGGCCCACCCTTCTCCATGACACGGTCGCAGCCATAACCTTGATGTGCCACTGCTTTTATCTCAGACTCAGTCAGATCGTATGACTAACACTTTCCCGAAAAATAAATGACAACTAAAATTAATGCATTCCAAATTGACATAGTACATAAGGAAACATGTACACATTAAATTGGTTCACTAGGAATTTCCCATAATTGCATACCATCTAATAACAGGATACCGCTTCAGAACAAAATAAATACTGACCTATCTCGTGAAAGAAAGGCACGATCAAATACCAACCATTTAAATTCCTTAAGGATATTCTCTGCCAATTAAAACACCTGGGTTTTTAGATTTTGAATGATGCGTGATCGTTCGTGAAGTTTTCTAGCTCCTTTTAGGTTCAGAAATATTATATAATATTGTTTTATGGATGAATTCACAGTTCTGAAACCTATCTCAGTCGATTTTGCTTCAAGATTACTAGGAAATGGCACTCCACCGGCCTTTGTTAGTAAATACCTAAAAAAATCACACTTTTGCCTCATTTTGACCATATTTTGCTCTAAGCTTATGGACCGATCGGGTGTAGTAGACTAACTTAACCCCAAATGGAGAAGGTAAATTTGCGAAAAAACGGTTTGCAATTAATTTAGCTTTGTAATGCTTGGTAATTTTTGGAATCAAGGCCAAGAAGCAATGCAGTAAGTACATCCAAGTAAAAATATCTTATTTGAACATGAAACCATTCAAAAAATGTCAGCTTTGAGTATAAGCGCTATTCAAATTTAGTTAATCATCCTATAAAGTACGGATTTTGTTCACAGCCGGCAGCTAATGGCTTTCTCCATCTCAGAAAGGGATATATGATCAGCTAACTTATGGCAACTTGATGTATGGCTTATCAATACAATAAATTAAGGAATTAAGAATGCAAAAGAGAAAGATATAGGCAGGTCCAGATAGGATTAAAAAGAGATTTATTGGAGATTAGACCGAACAGAACACACACTGATTGGGAAACACGATCCATGGTCCATGGGGTTACAACTGGAGGAGCGTCGTTGCTACCTACCTACTCAATTACTGTCGCTATTAAATTGTGAATTGGGTCTTTTTCGTTTTGGAACTGATCATTCATCACACCTTCACCCATAAAAACCTGGCTGAGATTGAAGAAAAGTTCTTTCCGGTCTTTTTAAGTCATCCGTTACAAATTCATTAAGAGGAACCGCGCATTGACGGCCTCCTTTTGCTGGAACAATACTACAAATCACTACGTACGGATGAGAATTCTACGCCTTTTTCCAGCGTCTGATGAACGGCGCCAATAAAACATGGTAACCGATAGAACGAATGTTGATTATTCCCAGAAAGAACGAACCAATTTATTGAGGTAACAAACGACTGTGAAAGTAACAGACGTCCAACTTGTGAGTCTTAGCGGTTCCTTTCCTGGAACAGTTCCTACCACGGTTTCAGCTATCAGCGCTTTAAAATTTATTGTATTCGTAGACTGCAATTTTTTGCTGAATGCATAAACTACCTAGGTACCTACTTCCAATCCAGCTGTAGATCAAATTCTATCTTGACTATCTTGTGGATTGGACACATTTCCATTATTGTCTTCCAAAGGCGATCTAAAAGATGTTCAAGTCTTGCTAAACTGGACACTTCTCCATTATTATCTTCAAAAGGGGCTCTAACAAATGAATTACCGAGCAATTTTTTCATGACTTGCAAAACCGAAAATGAAATTCTTCACCAACTCCATTAGAACTTTGAACGATGTGGTTTGTAGCAAGAGATACAGCTTCAAATTCACGAGTGGATTCCTTCAAGCAGGATAACATTTCAATACGCCAGAAAGTATTGGGATAATGTTAGTACTTGGATGAAACAGTTGCGTCGCAAGCTCAATGAGCGGAAATCTACACACATCAACGTTACGAACGAGCACGTAACCAAGTTTCTTGTGATGACCCCATAAATGACATGGAAAGAGCACGGTCATAGGCAAACAAATATTTGAAATATGAAAAATGCTGACAATATTTGAGTTTCAAATCAAATAATTCGCAATTGCATTTCTAGAGACTCATTTTCAGGTTTTCATGTTCGAATCATATCTTAGACTTATCCCAGTCAGTCGAGTTGAAATGACATTTTCCTATGACAAGCAAAACCCAAAAATCATTTTTTGAGTGTTAAAAATACAGTTAAAGTTCATGCAGTTTGGCGATCATTCAGGCTAGACATCATCCATCTCCGGATTATTACTATTCAAGGATGTGTGGCACCATAACTGAACATATCCATCCAGATTGCTAGCTTGAAAAAAAGTTTTTTTTTTCAAAAGTTGACACCATCGAATTCCTTATTTTCATAGTGATTCTCTTAGTTGACGATAGTTAGCAATACCAGTCGATAGATCTCTGAAAGATTTGATTTTTCTGCAATCAATAGATGTCGCAATGAATAACTCCTTCACCTGTTGAATAGCCACGCTTCCGAAGTTCAGATTGTTGTTGTTCTGAGACAACAGGGTTCTGGGAAAATAAACCCCAGGAACCAATTTGTGTAACTAGTTCATAACGAGTTGCTTTAGTTTTTTTGTCGGTTTGTTGTGCCTATTTGTGTCCCGTTCTACTGAACTCGTGTAGTGTTTGGTGATAGTCGTAATGGAGCGTACTGTGGAAGAAAACTGTGGTTCGAGATCAAACGTTGGTACAAAGATCTGCTGCAAGAGCCTAGAGCACCAAACTGCAAACAAGGCAATGAAACCGAAGAGTGTGACTGTTCGGACGAGGAAGATTCAGTTGTTTTTTAGGACTCTTGAGAGACCTCATTTTTCTGAGTGTGTTTTATATTAATTTTTTGATTACCTACTTTCCATATTTTCTTTGCTTTTGAAAACTGATTTTTTGTGTTTGAATTTGAATGATTTCGCAGACCTATTTTGATTGCTCATTTTCTAAAAGTTTTTCACAATGTGGGCCTTAATTTTTTCTTTTTTTTCATGTACAGAAGTCGAGAGAGGTTGGTTGAACGTTAATTACGACATTTCTGAATTTATTTTATTGCTATTTTTATATTGTTTTTTCTTTTATTTGGTTAATAAGTGTGCAATTTCTTTTATTATTAAACATTTCCCTGGTTTAAAATCCGATTTTTTTTTCAAAACACAACATATCCTCTTTTTTTTTCAAAATGCAACATATCCATTTTCTACATGGCTGTAATACAGCAGATATTAGTGCCAAAAATTCTGCGTTAGGTCAGTCGCAACACAGATTTCATCTCTAATAAATTGTTGTTGTTGATTTTTTTAAAAACAATAATCACTCTGGAAAAACAGTTTTTTTGTCCTCCTGAAAAATTTGTCATTCTGGATATGTGCGGTTTTGATTCTCAACTCCTCATTTGGTTTCAATATTTTCTAAATAATTCGTAATTGCTTTGTGGATTTCTGGAGACTCATAGGTACCGGAATTTCAGTAATTTTCTATGTTCGAATCACTACGGATCTTAAACCTATCCCAGTCAGTCGAATTACTGCCCAAAATTACCTGGGAAATGACATTCCACTGTTCTACGACATCAAAAACCTCGGAAAATCACTTTTTTGAGCGGCTTTTAACTCGTGAGAGTCATGCATGTGAGGCGATCATTCAGGCTAGACATCAGGACCTTGTGGAAAAAACGGATTTTTGTGTCAAGTTCAAGGATTTTGTATGGCCCATACGGCGTAAAGCATACGGGCATTACAGATTTGAAATCTTTAAAAGAAAAAAGTAAAATTATATAATTTGAGGAGAGGTTGTACAAAATTTTTTGTTTTGTACAAAAGCTATGCAATTGAAGGCACATCATTAGAAACAATGAACCAAAAACTTAACAAATGAAACTTATCTTATTTTAAAATATTGAAGAGCTCAAAGGCTGTCCCTTGAGTAGGCAGAACATATTGTTCAGTAAAGTTGTTGTTTGTTGAAAAACATTATCAATTTCTCCCAATTTAACGATTGTGTTCAATGTAAAGCGTATTCAGGTTTATCCAGTTAATCCAGAAGCCGTTCGACCGATAATTAATTCTCATCGATAATCCAGAAGTTAGAATGGCGCCTGAGAAATGTGTACGCTAAGCTAGATTCACCTCACGGATGGTTGCACAGACTACGAAGCATACAAGTCGACCATACGTAGACAGCTTCTAGGGGCTTAGGGGAAGATTGATTATTGAATTTTTAGCTCTTAACTTGGAAAATTGATTTGACAGTCTATTCAAAACAACAAACGACACAGCTAATACGAGAAGCCACTTTCCAACAGCAACTATGTTTTCAGATATCTTTGGGTTTTTCTTGAGGTTCAGTCGATTAACGAAAGACTTTTAGACCAACGCTTCCTCCAATATTTTATGCACAGTCTACAAACGTAAAATCTTTCAACCATAATTTCATAACTTTCGAATTTCTCGATCTTGCTCGATTTTAGGGGTTCAACAATCTCATATCAATTTCAACTTGATCGTGCATGATAGCTCGACAAACCTGTAATACATGTGTATTCACCTTTTCAAGGCGTTGCTATATATTTTGGGAACCTGTGCCGCGGAATTTTTAAAAGCTTTTATTTACTCGTAACTTGCAATGCATCTATGTATGTCTGTTCGGGTGGAATCTTGCGACCCGATTTTGAAGCAGATACTCTCAACCGATAAGCTGAAATTGTGTATGCACGTTTAGATTGGATGACAATACACGATTGGTTTGTGACGCCATGCTAAATTCAATATGGCGGAACAGTAATTTTTAATGCATTTCTACAATCTGGGTACCTATCAAATGAAATGAACCTCCAAGCTGAAATAAGTGGCGCATTCCTCCAAACACCCAAGTCAAGATGAGGCTGCGCCGAGGACTGAGTGGCATCGGGGTGTAATATGATTTCATGAACATACCACCTCGAGGCACCTGTTCATCTCATTCAGCCCAATTCTGCGCAATTTCCAGCAAAATATAGTCACGGAACTGCTGAACGAAGAATGCTGCCAATTGTTTCATGTTGGGCTTGCACAGTACACAAAATGCAGGGTAGTACTGACGACCACGCCGTTGTTTACTTAGGTCCGAGGCTCTTTGCTGCTGGTCAAGCATACGTGGCCTTAAGTAGGGCTAAAACATTAGAAGGTCTCCTTACTCAAGAACTAGACTGTTCCAAATTAACCGGCCAACGACTTTGCAACAATGATGTTTTGAATGAGATGAACAGAAACCTAAGCGATGCCTAAAAAGTAATAAGTAAATTAAACAAAAACCTTTTTAAGAAAGCTTTTATTTGAATGCCCTAAAAAGAATTAAATAAATTTTTACTTACAAATTTTAACTGTCTACTTATAGCCCATATACACAATTCATAAAATCCTAAAAGCTTGTCGCGAGATCTAGGATTGTATAAATTAACTAGTTCCTAGGTACCTATTTCATTGATCAACTTACTCCGATAAGTTTATTTTATTTATTCCATTGTAGTTTATTTTTATTTCAGTTCAATTAGGTAAATACTTACAGATACCTATCTAGTACCAACTTACTTAAAGAACTGTACATTCATGTGCCTACAACAAAGCGCTATGTGCCCCACCCAACTTATCAGACGTTGTAATCTTGATCTATTCTTTTCTATGAGTACTATTTTGTAGGTATTTCAATGTAAATTACCAACAGAACCACATAGCTGTGTTCCTACCTAATTTTAGACAAATCTTGAGTCACATCGGCTCTACCTATTTGGCAACGTGAAAATGAAGTATTTCTGTCGCGGTTCGGAAACATGTTCGAGATGGAATGTAATTTCCCGATGATTTACAAGATTTTGTTTTTCCGATACTCTAAAAAAACCGATGGGCGCGTGAGAGCTGAATGATGGGCGAGAGTGTTTGACTTCCCCCGTTGTTTGCACTCAGTTCCTCGCAACGTGGATGGAAAAAAATAGACCGACTGCTTCAGTATCAGGTTCCCAACTAATCAATCACTCCACCTGTATTCATTGGACGGCGGCTTTCCGTGCTCTATCGTCTCAAGTTCATCGGGTCGTTCGCCTTTCAAGTTCGTTAACTTTTTTGTGTGGTTGCAACAAGCGATAACTTTGGAAGGTCTATGTAGTCGGTGTACGGACAATCTTGTGTTTTAATCTAGTGATTGATAGGAAAGTTTCGAGAGTAGGAAAAGCTTGAAGTAGCTATTTTTAGCAATATCAATGTTATACGAACATCTTATATGTTCCAACTTACCTTAATAAAACAAAATTCTAACCCATAATCTAATTCTATGCCATATCGATGTTATACGATCAGAGTTACATGTGGATAGTTCGACTATCCAGTTTCTTGTAACTGCTAATCCTGAGCATGAATCTGAATGTTTTGGCTGCAGGGGCGTCCTCTGGATGTAGCGGGCTTACCGCCTCAGCCCTCTGGCAACTAGTCCATTCCATCATCTCCTTGTTAAATGTTATCAGAGCCGGATACTGGACCACTCTCTCTCTAATATACTATCTTGACGTTTCAATTATTATTATTAGTTTCAAATATCCCTGCCGTGCATATTTCAAGCCCCCCTCCCCCCTCACTCCTAGGT
This sequence comes from Creontiades dilutus, assembly GCA_031894815.1. Classification (NCBI taxonomy): domain Eukaryota; kingdom Metazoa; phylum Arthropoda; class Insecta; order Hemiptera; family Miridae; genus Creontiades; species Creontiades dilutus. Next base: position 206,933 of record JAVIWC010001720.1, on the reverse strand, counting down.
TTATAAATTCTACAAATAATGCCAGCCTGAAATGCTCCTGATCCAGTAATGTTGAGTGCAGCATCTTTTTGACTGAGTGACTCTAGGCTGGGTTCACAACTTGGGTGCAGTCTGTGGCCCAAGGGGAGGCGTTATATGGAAGTTATGGCTGTAACAAGGGAATGCGGACAGACAGACAGACCGACAGACACAGAACCAAATTTGTTCAGTAGAATATGAAACGCAAAATGTGAGTGGAAATTTTGAATTTGGACAACAAAAATTTTTGGCTTCCGAAAGTGAACACAAAGCTTCCGCTGCCATGCAGACTCCGATGGAAAAAAGTCGATGCCAGGACCCATCTTATCACCCTCTCTCAATTTCTCTCTAATTACCACATCTTACCCGCTTTCAGACAATACATCTATGCAAAACTGTTAAGCTAACACTGAACAATGAACTGCTATGTAATAATTCGCAGTTTTAGAATTGCAGTTACCGTAATTGTATGTAACGAATCAACCGGCGGAATTAATGAATTTTCATATCGTTCTCCGGTTAGGGACCAAGAATAATATTGAAGCAAATGCATTATCATAGTAATTGCACTATTAAAATGAGGGAATGAGTAGAAGTCTTAGTGACGGTGAAGTATTCATCGGGGCCCATTGAGCCGGGGGAGGGCGGCATTTTGAATTTCATTAGCGAAGCTGCTTTCCCGCCGCTCTCCCCTTAAGGCGCCTTCCTATTAATTCGCACGGCATACGGGCCCTGTTCATTTACATCCCATACAGAACGCGGCGAAGCCCCATTTGGTCACCTTATTAATTTCAACGTTGTGACATAGATTGACGGATACTCTGTCTAAACGGGATACCCGCAACTTTGTTCTTGAAGGTCTTGGGCCCTTAGTTCGCGAAACGCTTGATATTATTACACGAAAGTATACTTCAGCGTGTTAAAATTGATCGACTTGCACAGAACACGGTTACCTTTTGCGGATTTCTTCTTGAATATTAATTCATTGAAACAAGGAGTAAAAATTTTGATCCAAAAAATCAAGTTCTCAAAATGGCCGAACTAGGTGGACAAAAGTCATATTCCAATTTAACGGTTTCGGAATTTGAATGTTATCGAGGATGTTGGCGTGAAACGAATGAAAAAAAAAAAAACATGTTTCTTAAATAAATTGGAAATTGTGATTTATGCACGGATTCGGTCACTTATTCGTTCGGTGAATAAATTAGGTCATTGGTGCTCATTGATGCGGCCCAAGTGATGGACTCTGAATTCCCTGAGCATCGGATAAAATATGTGCTGTCATATCTGGGACGCCCATGTTGCACATAGCACATCTAGAAAGATGATCATCAGGGGGGTAGTGCCTGGAGTTGAGCGTCTTCAAGGAGCCTGCAAACCTCAACAACCATCTCAAGATCCAAAAAGGATACTGCTATTGCTCCGTGAATAAGTCTCCAGGTTTCACTGTATAGTCCGCTTATAAATCCTGGTGTTTGATTGCCCTAGCACTCTCATTACATCAGCGTTGCGATCATTCGAGATCACCTAGATATGTTCGCCAAGCATCTACATCATTGACACCAATCCTCAACCTGGAACCATTGGTCCCACCCAAATTAAGCAAATCAGCAAACCAGGAAACCCCAGCACGGTTACTCTGCCACCAAACGTATCACTGCATGCATTGATAAATTGCACCAAGGTAAAAACAAAAGATCTAGACCATTCCAGAATATACAAAATTATAAGGGGTGTTTTTCAATGCACCGAAAATCAGTATAAAATATGTTCGGCAAAACATAGGGGTTCAATAATTCAATTTTGATTGGGGTTTATTTGGCTTGCATTCATGATTTGAATTTCTACTGAGCTTTGGAGTGTGCGTGTTTCACAGGTGATAGAGCGATTATTGAATTTAAGGAGATATGCATAGAGCACGTAAATCGGTTCTCAACCAAAGTACCTATTTGGATTGATCAGTCGATTATATTTGTGTGCCTCCTGAAATTCAATAATCGCTCTACGCACACTCCAACACGCACACTCCAAAGCTTAGTAGAAATTCAAATCATGAATTCAAGCCAATTGAATAATGAACCACAGTGAAAGAATTTGCAGCGTTTCATGCATATCAGAATGCTTCAACCCGTGTATTGGCTACAAAGCCTTTTAGGAGTTCACTCCAGTATCCACATTCCTACATTACTACATCACTAGGTTACTGCGATGAAAACATAAGCAATAATAAACCAAAAAAAAAAACGCTAATGTTGGCACTATAAATCGGGCCGTATATCGGGAATGGTTTGAGCTACGAACCTGGGGAAGGGCTCATTCGATTCCTCATGGAAAGTTCTTCAAAAAGAGTCCAAATTTAGGCCGCTTCGACTTTTTTGAGGTTTTTAGGGATTTTACAAAAATTTGACAACCCTTAAAGAGCACTTTAAATTAAGTGGGAGTTCTGGCTAAAGAATTGGGGCGTTGTCGGACCAATATTGATTTTTCCTGAAAATTTCAGATATTTTGCTCCAGCCGTTTGGGAGAAATTGTGCGTACGGAGTACGACGTACGGCGGACGGACGGAAAATTTTTTATTGCAGATTCGGATTCTACACCCTTTGAAACGTAAACCATAAAATTTGCTGGGGGGGGGGGGGGGGGGAGGTTAGAATTTTTTTTTCAAGAGCGATTACAACGGTTTATTATTGAATAATAAACCAAAAGAATATGAAGAAGCGATTTTAGATATACGAACATGAGATATATGCGAAATCGCCATCAAATTTCCAATTAGAATCGCTCATAACATAATTTTGTTCACCTGGGTCGGTCACTTTGCCATATGAGCTTCGTCCGGTGTTTTCCTCTCAAGGTACTGAACCAAAGTGTATGAAACTTTGGAAAAAATAATGTATGGATAGAAGACGATTCTTCGTCAGTATCTCCTTCGATTAAGCCAAAGGTGGCGTGTATATCCGGGACTCACCTAGATGTTCATTACAGCCCTAAGGGCTGACTTTTGTTCAATTTTTCACCTCGCTAATGGGGCAAATTAATCACGTGGAGTTTCATACATCAGCCTTAAGCGGCGAATTACGTGTTTACTAACTAACGCTAAAAGCTAGTTTGTCCTTTATCTTTTATTTTGGTCCATTCTCGCCATCCTTCCGTTATTCGAAACTCACGTCGCCGGCGGACGCTGTTTCAACATGTCGTTTTCGGGGACCCTCACTGCATAATATATTCATAGATTTACCGGTACGAGCTCCACCCAGACGTTACCTCTCTTCCCTTGTTCCCTAACTAAGCGCACTCAACGTACGAACACTACCTGAGATACTTATAAGGCTAAAATCTGATCTTATCAGGGGACATAAACAATCCAACCTCCGTTACTGTATTAGGATAAACCCTCCGATGTAAATCATTATTTAAATGAGTTGAGGAAATTAAGACCCACATATGCTCACGTTAACTTATTTTTCATGACTATGAAGCTTTGAGTAAACTTGGGAGGCTATTTAATTCCTTGTAGAGCCCTAGAATTACCTCCCCATTGTAACAATATAATGATCAATAACAACATCAGATAAAGGCGTCATTACGTAAAATCAGTTATGAATTATAATACTAGAATATGTTGAGCCTAGATAATCTAGATAAATAAGATAGGCCGATAAACTTTCAATGCGGCTAAATAAGGTCAACATTGAATAATTGAAATGAGGTACATTCATCTCGATTGTATTATGAACTATGGACAATTATTTATAATGTGGTTTCGTTCAATTCCAGCCTGTTTTTTACTGAGCTATCACTGATACAACGTGAAATTCATAGCTGGGTTACTTGTATCATTAACTGAATTCATTTTATCTCATGTCATTATTGACGACGTGACACGTGGATCGCATCAGACCTCCCATAAAATGGGAAAATGACAAGCCAGCCATGACAAGCGTTTTGTTGAATCCTTGTATAACTGCTCCACCTAATACAAATATCTGGGTTTTGAGGTTTGTGGGTTTTCAGCTTCGATCCTTCTTCGTCAAAATAAATGGTTTTCCAAAAAGATAGGTTGGTACAATGCGAAAGAAGAGAGGTGGAAAAAATGCTCAATTAGGAAGAAAACATCGTAATTTATCACACGATAGTTCAGTTCCAGTTTTAGATAAAAATAGGCTTCTGTGCAGGTGTACTTATGCGTGACCTGGAGGTATTTCCTCTCACAATTTTGTTTCGCATATGTTTGTAACGTAGGCATTCACATTCATACATGAAATAATGTACTGATATTTCGTCTAAAGGCGCTTATTTACGTAATACCTTTATGTTTATGCGATAGTACCTTATTGTGAAATACACCCTTTGTGATTTGCTGGGGCAGCAGGATCATCATGGATGATCCACAACTGTAAAACTTGGTACATCGTTTAGTCTCAAAGCTGTTGATCAGGTTGGCATCGAGCATTGCCATGTGTTACCACCAATCAAAACGAGGAGACACTTCGAAAGACCGTCCACTGTATTTCTGAAGCGAGTAAAATTGAAATTTCGGTTGTATTTTTGTAGCTTGTTGTATTTTACGAAACTGCAGGAGTGGGCGGATCCTCGTACTACCATCTACAACTTGCGTGATTTTTGGTAAGGGTAAAAAAGATCCAAGTTAGAATTGAATGATCTCTATGGAACTTCAGGGTTGTTGCAGTTTAAAAATTTGGAAATAAATGTGAAGCCTCAAGTCTGGAAATAGAATTAAATGATAGTCTTTCACCCAAATGTTTATGATCGGTAGGACATCTTTATGTATGAAATAATTAAAACAATAATGGTCGTGAATAAACCAAGACCATTTTATTGACGAATCCTTGCGTCAGATGAAAGTCCTAAAAAAAGGGCCAGGGGTTGCTCCACAAATCGTTTATTATTATTATTACTATTTATTTTTTATTTTTTTGGTTCGGTGCAGTTCTGAAAACGCTACAAATTATAACACAGAGGTTTTTATTTCTATATTTCAATAACTCTTTAACGGAAATCATTGATTTATTTAAATTTGACGTAGTCAGTGGAACACTATCCAAAGTCGGCGCCTATACATACCATAAAAAAGCTACCTTTATAATTCAGTTTTCTTCTGTTGATTATGGTATAAAATAGCCCTCGGTTTCACTCAGATGTCCAGGATTGCATTCATCAGATTTCAGGCGCCCTACATAAGCAATTACAGTTTTTCGTGAGGCACGTGCTTCAATTTCCCGGGCGGCAGGTGCAAGCACGGACAAAGAACATCAATACCTTCAATGGTGCAATAAACCAGGAACCTTTGTATCAATCATGTACCTATTTTTTTACACTTTTCCAAGGTATTAACTGGATATTATTTAGGCCTAAAATATGCTTTCCCCTGGAAAATACCACTTTTCTATCAGTTTTTTTTTTTAATTTTTTTTTTTTTTTTTTAAATAGTTTAACATGTGATTTTAAACACCTGATTTGAACATTTTTCCAGGGTTGAGCCCCCGGACCCCCCTGTGACTGAGGGGTATGGAATACGCCCAGACCCCACCCCCGTATTCCCCCCCCCCCCCGAAAATATTACATATATACGCCACTGCAATATACTGTAAATGAACAGAACGTAGAAATCATTAAATGAGCCCAAGAGCCATTTTCTGTCCTTATCAAATTAGACGGCTGGAATAGTACCTACTGGTAGCCTGTTGATTTGAGGTAAATTTATGGCTTCCCAACATAACATATTATAAGATATGGAATGGGCCCCTGGCATGGAATGCAGAGCTTTTGTTAATAATCTATCTAACGTGCTGCAATATAAATGGTGTTCTTTTTATGGCCTCTAGAAAGGACAAGACGAGATATGGAGGCTCGAGGAACTGACCCTAGATAATGTACCACACACACTGACCACTTCGTCTAATATACATAGACTGGTGATTCAAGGAGTGTTTAATTAAGTAGTTGATGGCACAATAACCACTTGTACAAGTTCTCCAAAAGATTTGTATCTATTTGGTTGTACTGGGATAATGTCCAAAAACTCTGTTTAATAATTATGTAAAATCCATTAATCTGCGTCAGACGGCATTCTGAAAATAATAAACCCATGTGTTACAATTAGCTGCATTCTCTTTGGTCAATCACAAAGTTTTATTATTGGAATAATAAACCAAAAATGTTGTAAGTCCTAAGCATACTACCGTTACAGTATCGAAGTTACAGTTAAAATTTGGCGCGTTCGTCAAAAACTCTCTAGTTTGTTCTTTCTACCCAAAAATGATGTTTTTCAACTGACCCTTGCTAAAAAAAAAAATGCAATAAAATAAAGATTGCAATAAACAATTGTGGGTAGGGAAGGCCTATTTACTGGAGGCGTCACTGATGTAGTCCGCTACAATCGTGGAAAGAACGGAAAAACTCCTAACTCCAACTCGAAATAGAAACTGTACTACTTTATCTGCTCCACAAGACCAAGTCTTGTGTACGTTTGGGATTACTGATAATTCAAGTACGCAGTAAATCAACGATGTGTAGGTGGATTGGACGATGAATTTCGTTCGTCTTGCAAATCACGGGCCGTCCTTGGTTTTAATGGAGAAAATCCGTTGCGACACCGCCCCGTCAGAAACAGCGTCCCACGCGAAAAGTGACCTTATTAATTAATCAATTAAGTCGGCGTCAACGCCATGCAGCAGGTGTCAAGATAAGGCCGATTGTTCATTGTGTCAACGGCGACAAGGATTGGATCTTGCTAATGAAAGGTCTAAAGACCTGCTCAAGGAGTCCCCTCTCTCTCCTCCTCTCTGCAGTACATGTCTGCGAATGGCGGCAAAAGACGAGACTCAGGTTAGTCTGTCCGCCGGTAGTAATTAATTCCTTTGAGTGGGGTCGGAGGGTTGAGATGGAGAACACATTGAAAGGCCCGGATTTGAATATATAATCGCGGGGCTATGGTTTGATACGGTAATGACGGGATATAAATCACACGTGGAATCGGAGAGGTCGTGGCTAAAAATAGCGAACTCCGGTTCGGAAGAATCAGTTGGAGTCTTCCCCGAGTGGACGAAGATTGATGACGATCAATGCAAAACCAGAAACGCTCAACATAATAAAAAGTTTACAAAAATACGATTCCACAGCAGCACTGAAAAAAATGGACTTACGACGAATCTAGAACAGTTTTTGAACATCGGGGATTCTCGAATATGAAAGTATCGATACCCGTTTTAGAAAAATAAAATACCACTGCTTTACATAAGACACGGAGGAAGAAGTAAATGGAGATCCAATGGGAACTTGCTGCACAACAATGGATTTGGTATATGCTAGATGTAGAAAGGAAAACTACTGTTGTGGCTATCACATGGCATCATAACGCCATGGCTAAAAACGCCTTTGTCATCAGTACAACAGTAGATCGTCACTTTCGAAACAGTATTTCTAATTATTCATTTTGTTCTCACTTCACTTCTGTCCAGAGATGGGCAGATCGAAGAAAGAGATCGATCTCTGGAGATCGATTAATCGAAAATTTTCGATTCTCAAGATCGATTAATCGGACGTAGAAGATCGATCTTTAGTCAGATCGATTCATCTAAACTGAATTTCCCCCCTAAGATAGATACCGTAGTTTCTGTTGTTGGCTATAAGTACCTTACTAAAATATAATGCTTACTTATTTCATTAACAGTAAGAGACTCCAGCTTTACAGGCAAGTGAGGCAGGGAGGAACAAAGGTATGGAGTGGCAAGGGAAAATGCGCCTCCGACTTTCAACTAATATTTCTCCTCTAATATGGCACTAAGAAACCTAATCGACACGGCATTTTATTCCTAAAAGACCAATCTTACCATTCACGAATTTACATTTTCCAATAATTCGATAAGTTGTAATGAAAATACTAATAAGATTAGGTGACCAACGACAATACGGCATATCCGCTGGTTAGGTTAAAGCGGACACAGTGAACACGAGCTCAGTAAAACGCCGCTAAAACACAAGGCGGTAAGAATTTCCTGGCGGTATAGATCGAAATCGGAGATCGAGGAGAAAAGATCGATCTTCTACAAAAATCGACCTCCATTAGATCGATTCAAAAATCGATTAATCGCAACAAAGAGATCGACCTTTTCTTAGATCGATATATTTTGCCCATCTCTACTTCTGTCTGCCCTTCTAGTTAATAAATATTCGTTCATTTCAAACTGTCGTTAAAGTTGTAATTATTCCTTTAAAACGGTCCACAGTGTAGTACCATACTATGGACTCATAAATTAGTTTCTACAAGACAGTTTCGACAAGGACAATATTATTGACTATGGAACAAGAGAGTATTTGTATATCCCTATGTGAGATTTTGGCAATCGGTTATCAAACGAAAGACGATTGGGATCAGGTCTTTGAAGGTCCACCCACCTAAAATCCTGTTAGTCCTGATTTTTTAATATGTCGTTTAGGACCATTCGGTAGTCGTAAATCCACGTTCTCGTCCGTTTGCTTTCTTCGCAATCTTGAAAAAAGGAAGATACAAACAGGCCTTCAAACCAACACACAACGGTATTACAACTTTATTACACCCACCCAAGCGGTGCAATTTTGGATAGTTGGTACCTATGAAAATCTGCTAAAGATAGCCGAACTAAGAAGTTAGTCGCAATGAATTCTTGGCATCTACATTGCTTAGAGGACTCGATTTCGGAGCAATGAAGTTTGAGGAGGTAGGGAGTTTTCTTACAATTATCTCACACATTTATTTCTATTCAGAGTAACGTTAACTTCATTTTTCTCTATATTTGCATTGTATTTTTCCTCCAGCTGTATTACTCAAGACCGAGAGCAAGAAGCAACTAGGAGATCCGATAGGAACTGGCTGCACAACAGCGGACTTGGTATTTGGTAAATGGAGAAGGAAAACCCCTATGGGTTCTTTGGACCCATATACTAGTTTCTACAAGCGCAATATTATCGTTATCGTCTCTCGAACAAGCAAGTATATCCCTGTCAGAGAACTTGGGAATTGGTTATTGAACGAAAGACGATTGGGTTCAGGTATTTATCCTGCGAATAAAGGAGGTTCCACAAAGCAAAAATCCTGTTAGTCCTGATTTTTTTAATATGTCGTTCAGGATCATAAGTAGTCTTAAATCCACGTTTTTGTCGTTTACGTTCGTTCGCTTCCTTCGCAATCTTAAAAAAAAGTAGATAGGAACAGGGCTTCAAACCAACACACAACGGTACTACAACTTTATTACACCTGTCCCAGCAGTGCAATTTAGGGTGGTTAGTCCCTATGACGAAATTTGATAAAGTTAGTCGGACACAAGCAAACAACTCTTATTCAGTCAGCTCGGTTGTGGAGCAACGGATTTCTTAGGGATAGGGAGTTTTCATACAATTATCTTAGACATTTGTCTCTACTCAGAGTAATGTTAACTTCATCTTTATATTTAATTGTATTGTATTGTGTATTTGTCAGGGAAGCAGGCAGCTAACTAACTGAATTTCAATAATGGTTTATTCAATAATAAACCATTGTAATCGCTCTTGAAAAAAAAATTTAACCCCCAATGAAAATTTCATGGTTTACGTTTCAAAGGGTGTAGAATCCAAATCTGCAATGAAATTTTTCCGTCCGTCCGCCGTACGCCGTACGCACGATTTCTCCCAAACGGCTGGAAAAAAAATTTGAAACATCCAGGAAAAATCCATGTTTGTCCGACAACGCCCCAATTCTTTAGCCAGCACCCTCACTTAATTTAAAGTGTCATTTAAGGGTTGTCAAAGTTTTGTAAAATCCCTAAAAACCTCAAAAAAATTCAAGGCGGCCAAAATTTGGACTTTTTTTTTAAGAACCTTCCATGAGGAATCGAATGAGCGCTTCCCCAGGTCCGTAGCTCAAACCATTCCCAATGTATGATCCGATTTATGGTGATAACATTTGCAACCACATTCACTACATCACTAGGTTAAGGCGATCAAACCATTCCCGATCTATGGCCCGATTTGTGGTGCCAACATTTGCGTTATTTTGGTGTATTATTGTTTTTGTTTGATTGCAGTAACCTAGTGATGTAGTGTACGTGGATACTGGAGTGAACTCCTAAAAGGCTTTGCAGCCGATACACGGGTTGAAGTATTCTGATAACCATTAAAAAAATATTTAAGCTGCAAATTCTTTCACTGGGGTCTATTATTCAATTGGCTTGCGTTCATGATTTTAATTTCTACTAAGCTTTGGAGTGTGCGTGTTTCACAGGTGATAGAGCGATTATTGAATTTCAGGAGGCACACAAATATGATCAACTGATCAATCCAAATAGGTATTTTGGTTGAGAACAGATTTACGTGCTCTATGCATATCTCCTGAAATTCAATAATCGCTCTATCACCTGTGAAACAGGGACACTCCAAAGCTTAGTAGAAATTCAAATCATTAACGCAAGCCAATTGAATAATAAACCCCTGTGGAAGAATTTGCAGCGTTTATTACATAAGAAGCACAAGCCAGTCAGAAGATTTGAAGAGTTAGAGGGTGTTTTAACGTTGCCTGGGGACGTTATAGCAGTTTCATTACCGATCTTCCGTTTCGGGGAAATAAACTCTCGGAAGAATGAAGGAGGCAGTTAACTGGCATTTGACAGAATTGCCTCTCTCTCAAGAAGGATAATAAACACTCTCCTGAACATCCTTTGAAGGTCAGTTTCGGTATTTCTTGGACACTTAAGAATCCTTAGGGCTGTCGGAAGATCCTCACGATGCAAACTATGTGATTCAAATAGAAAATTAGAGTGCATCCAAATGTTTACAGATTCCAAAAGAGATTTTTGCTTTTGCTCATTATTGAAAAAACTAGGGGAAGGAAAAAGTGGTGGTCACATTACAATTTTTGGTAAATTGATGCTTTTGACCAAACAATAAATAATAATATAAAATGTGAAACACGAGATTTTATCCCTTTTTTGCAGTTCCATAACCATACCGTTACAGTAAACTTTTGGGGCAAAATTTGTAGGAAATTTAGTCTTCTTCAATTCAAGGAATCTACACTCCACAAGAAACAAATTACGGACCAAATTACAGGCAGTAGTTTTGAAACAATCGCAAAATTTTGACTATTTTTTTTTTAGAATGCGAAGGAAGCACGTGGACGATTACGACGAAATTTTGGATTTACGACTACCTAATGGTCTAAACGACATATTAAAAAACAGGAGTAACAGGATTTTTGTTAGGTGAGTCCCTTTTTGAAGCCTCTTTTCACTGGGCTAATTCATACAAGCGTGAAAATGATTCCCAAAATATTGAAAATTAGTTAGTTAGCTGCCTGCTTTCCTGATATGTGAAAAACCAATCAATAGTTATTAGATTCCTAATTATTAGGTTCCTGTAGTGTTGTTAGAGGTAGGTATTCACTTCAAACCTCACGATAATATCGCCCTTGTAGAAACTAGTATATGAGTCGAAACAACCATTTGGGGGTTTCCTTCTACATTCAGCAAATTCGATTTTTGTGCAGCGAGTTCCAATCGGACCTCCTAATAATTAGGTTTACGGTGGAATTATTGCATCTTGCTACCGTCTTATGAGTAATGAAGTTGTAGGACCAAGCGATTGCAGGGTAAATACAATAGAATCAAAGGATTACATGTCACAGACTGAAACAAACGCGAAATTTTGACGTTTTTTGAAGATTGCGAAGGAATCAAACGGAATAGAATGACAAAAACTTCCATTTACGTCCTAAACGACATAAAAACGCTGCAAATTCTTTCACTGGGGTTTATTATTCATTTGGCTTGCATTCATGATTTGAATTTCTGCTAAGCTTTGGAGTGTGCGTGTTTCACAGGTGGTAGAGCGATTATTGAATTTCAGGAGGCACACAAATATGATCAACTGATCAATATAATAGGTATTTTGGTTGAGAACCGATTTACGTGCTCTATGCATATCTCCTGACATTCAATAATCGCTCTACCACCTGTGAAACACGCACACTCCAAAGCTCAGTAGAAATTCAAATCCTGAATCATTGAATAATAAATCCCATTGAAAGAATTTGCAGCCTTTCATGCATATCAGAATGCTTCAACCCGTGCATCGGCTATAAACCTTTTTAGGAGTTCACTTCAGTATCCACATTCACTACATCACTAGGTTACTGCGATCAAAACAAACACAAGAATTTTTTTTTTTTTTTGAGCACTTAAATCGGTTCTCAACCAAAATACCTATTTGGATTGATCAGTTGATCATATTTGTGTGCCTCCTGAAATTCAATAATCGCTCTATCACCTGTGAAACACGCACACTCCAGAGCTTAGTAGAAATTCGAATCATGAATCATTGAGTAATAAATTGTAAGAATTTGCAGCGTTTATTTTATCAATCTAGTCGATATTGGGGTTTCAAAATCAAATTTTCTGATTCTGATTTCGACTTCTTCATTCTTCTTCGTTTCTTTCCTTGGGACGTTGAATCGTTATTGCTAAGCTAAACTTAGTTGGTGGAGCAGCATCATTCTGATGAGATCTGTGCAGTGAGCCACGTGCAAACCGAAAGGATTTTTCCACTTGCTTAAAACTACGTGACGGTTGATCAACTGGACGGCGGACAGCTCGTGACTCCCCGTTCTCCCAGAAAAGTCAGTCCTCACGCTGTTGACAGTAGACGTCCGATCTCGATATCTGATTGACGTTACTCCTACTTTCGACTTAATTGCATATTTCCGTCCCTTGAAGGGGTCCGATCCGACGGCCGAGATAAAGGAAACGTTTTCACAATAGACGCGAGTTTCAAGTTTCAACCGCCTCCTGCTCAGCTCCCCCAGAGCGGAACTGGTTGATCTTTGTCCAGGTCACGCGATCAGGCTGTACGCTTGATTACAGAGAGATATCCCCACAGGCACCTGCTCCCGAGATATATTTTCCTCTTGGAAGATTACAATTTAGACTAAAAACTAAATTAATTTACCAAGGTGGAATGTTAAAGTTCAGCATTTTATATCTACCTGCCAATTTCCAAGGGCACGCTCAGGTTCCACAATTTATTATGACCTACCAGGGAGTGTTATTTACGACCAATTAAGGCCCCACCGTATTTTTTCCCAAAACACACCGACTCTACCAACTCCAAAATTAATTGTGTAGGTCAGAAACTGAATTATTGTTTAAAAAATATTTGAAACCCAAATCCAATTGTACAATCTTCTTCTGCAGATCTACTCTGAATTGGATTTCCCCACCTACCCCCTTCGAATTCGTGTTAACCAAATCTTCAATTTTCTTAATACAATTTGATCTCCCAGTAAAATAGCTTTTGCATAACCCACTTTTTACTTGTTCTTTATATGGGTTTTCTCAATCAGCAATACAATTTTTCATCTTCGTGACCGATTTACTTTATCATTACTCTATAATTCAAATTCTTTATTAATTACTCTGTGATTCAAACAAAAAAACTTATTCCTAGACCGGCATTGTTCAATTCCAAGTCTGACCCTCGTATGTATGCACTAAGTAAAACTTAAATTAGGGTAAGGTCTTGTGAGATGTTTCCAAGATATTTGGTGAATAATAAACCAAAACATTTGGTAGCAACTGGATGGAGTTACCTGAGTTCTAATTTTGCATCAAATACCTATGTTTTTTCAAAGGTAGAAAATTTATATTTTTCTTTTATTCAATAACAATTCTTTCGAGTGTTAGTATGTGTTGCGCTGTTGGATTTCTTTCCAACCCAAGGTTCTTCCCTGACAAATATTGATGATGATAATGAGTGAAAGACACACAAACTGTCACATTTTAGAGAATACTGCAGTATTACGGGAACAAATCTCGTCCAAATTCGTCGAAGTCCAACAAAACCGGCTCAATCCAAACCTGAATTAAGAATTTTGGAATATCTGATGGTTTTTTGAAATGAAACTTGACCTAAAAACCCTAAGGACCTCTCATCTTAACAACAACATTAATGGTTAAAATAGCATGATTCACGGGAAAACGGTTTTTGTGTTTGCAGGAAAATTATCAAATTTGGATTGATCCGATTTTGAAAGTCCTGTAAACCATTAGTGAATGATGCAATTCTGTTCAATTTTAGTTGGCTGACGTTTGATTAGCAAGCATGTGGCATAATTAGGTAGTGGAAAACAAGATCATGGGACTGGGGAAGGAATTTCTCTAGTATGTCCGCTCTAAGAAAGATATTTCAAGAGAACGTACGAGCCTCAAACTATGTTGCACGAAATGATCAATAGTCCTTGAATTCCTGCCAAGGGATAAGACGGTTATAATCGTATATAAGTTCGACCGTCTTCCATAACATATTCCTTCTCATTATCTCATGAGTTCGTATATAAGACGTAAAGATGGGACAGAAGGGCGTTGTAAATTCGGTTTAAACCACCGTGGATTTATCTTACCGAATGCCCTTAACTGCTGTTTTAGCTACATTAAAGAGAAGGAATTAGAATGTTTTGCGAGCTTCTTCACTGATTCGATTATCAAGATAGTTTTAAAGTCAGCCACTCACGGTCTACGAGACGGAGAGTGTCGCGCTAAATATAGTTATGTGGAATCCAAAGTTATGAAAGCTATAACCAACTGAAATCGTGTGGGTAAACAACAATTTCATGTTTAACGTTTATTGGTTTTGAGATTAATGGATTTATTATTACATGTTTAAGGTTCGATCGATGACAATGGCACTTTCTTATGTAATTGTAATGATAAATATTATTGGTTATTACATGATAATTAAATTAATTCAAGTGAATTTATTCCAATATTAATTAAGAAAGATAAATGCAACCCCGGTCAGTTCGGATTGAACAGAGTCCCTCTGTTCAAACTCGTGTTCAAGCTGTGTTGCTTTTTGGAATCATGTGGCGTAGTGCCACATTTATCGACACATAGGGGAAGTCCGAGCGATAGTGCTAGCGCTCGAGATGCTCCAATCTGTGGATTTCTCACGGGCCGTCATCTTATGTGACTCGCAGGCTGCAATCATTACACTATGCACCAACAGCG
The DNA here is from genome assembly GCA_031894815.1 of Creontiades dilutus. Classification (NCBI taxonomy): domain Eukaryota; kingdom Metazoa; phylum Arthropoda; class Insecta; order Hemiptera; family Miridae; genus Creontiades; species Creontiades dilutus. Next base: position 191,883 of record JAVIWC010001720.1, on the reverse strand, counting down.
ACACAGACTCCCATGATGCCCTGAAAGAAAGGAGGCTCCTTGAGACGCTGCTTGGTGGCGGAGCTATTGTGGCTCTGCAGTGGATTCCCTCACACGTGGGTATTTGGGGGAATGAGAGAGCTGACCCCTAATCCAAGGAGGGCTCACGAATGCCCATGTCCATTAGTTTTGCTGCGTCCAGAACGCTAATAAAAGAGGCCGTTAGCAGTAAGGTACGCCAGAACCACGAGCAGAGGGCCAAAGGCAAATGTTGGTCAAGATTATCTGAACACCCACCTCCACCGCATTCGGCTGAGGGATGACCCGTCCTGTACTCTGAACCACTCAACATCTATCATAACAGGCGTCCATCTTTTTGACAGACAGTTACACAAAACTTTAATCAAGATGAGACCAAATGGTCAAAAATAGGAAAATTATATTGGGCTGCCAGAGGTCTATTGGCTGAAACACATCCGACCGCGGCGTAGGGGTAAACAAATCGACTTTGGAGTTCAGAAGTTCTCCTTGCCATTGAACACATCATTTTTTACTGCTGAATTGTTTGCAATACTGAAAATGTCCTGTTGACGTTAAGAACAAAAGAGAGAAATGTGGTTTGCTCCTATTAACTCAGTGCATTTCACAGTGGTATTAAAACAGAAGTGGAAGGACCACATCCTTCGATTGCGTTGGCTTTAGTTAGAATAAATGGATTGAAGGATCTTAGCAAAACCATAATAACATGCTGAATCTCCGGACACTTCGGAATAATGGGTAATGAAGCAGCCGATGAATTTGGCATGTTAGCGGCAGAAGAACCCCTGGTGGGCACACAGTGTCTGGTTTTGAAGCATTAGAAAGCACCAAACTCTTTGAGCAATTGGTAGACAAATTGGCAGCATCAGAGCATCAGAAATCATGGGAAATTAGAACAGCGTTTTCCCCTGGCCCTCATGCAACCAGATTCGCAAAATCATCATCAGATCCATCACCCATTGGACATGAGAAGAAGTTATTTTGACTCTACTCGGAAATCAGCATTCGTGGGGAAAGTTGAGAAGGAGAGGGATGTAGAAGTTAGTCTTGAAATGGATGCTGTGTGAAAAAATGTATTTCATGTTACTAACGCCATCATCAATAACCTTCAATTGCAGATGAGATCTGTAAAGCACCCCTGTTATGAGGGTCTGATTGCCTGGCAACATGGAAGCTTGTATTTCGAAACTGGTTTTGGGTGAGGGAGGAGGGGCTATGTTATATGTGCCCCATGAATGAACCGAAATCACCACTGTCAATGGACAGCAAGGCAGATACTATAAAATTAAACCCTGGCAAAACTGGTTCATTCCAACCACTTCTTTTTTGCCCAGGCCACCCACAGTATGGGTGTGGAAAGAGTGAAGCATCTTATTCCCTCTCTCTTTTACCCTCTTACCACCACATTCACCCTCCCTTTTTGGCTTCCGCAAAAGCTCGACAACCTTCGCGGGGGAGCCGAACCCATGTTAGTCCTACCATTAATGTCAAGACAATTTTATTTGATCGATTCAATGCGGTAGCATCGATAGAGTCCTTCTTACCATCATTATGATGTTTTTCTAACCCAAGAGAAATAAAGACTTAACCCTAATTAGGTAGACCCCCGTAAAATTTCACGAACAGTTAGTATTGGCGAGGAATAGACGTGGAATGACGGGGGATAGGAGGCTCAGGTTCTTGGTATGCCTCAAGGAGCAGTGCTTGTTGAACCTCAGGAGGTGTTGCTCCTCTTTGTGTGTCCTTAGTCCCATCAAGACGTCAAAATCGGTGTCACCGCGTATTTTTTACGGGCGTTTACTCTTTGGTGTAAATTTTACACCGTAATATTGACGGGGGTCTACCCTGTATCGCTAGACTTAACTCGTATTTTTTACGGAGGTATACCTTTGTACGCTTCATTTTACCCGTACTTATTACGGCGGTCTACACATTGAGGATGGCTTTTCTGCAGATATAATGGAACGACAAGTAATTGAAGACAGCTCAATTTCGGAATTTCTGATAGAGTTGGAGGACGCAGAGAAGCTGCACGGATCTTTGGATTTAGAACAATTCAATCGTTACCTGATTGTTCCGTCAAACCGTTATCTATGTAAGGATTCGAATAAAGAGCGCCTACGTCTACCCAACTAGGGTTAATAATAATAAGATAAAATTAATAGAATCTTCGAGTCCCTTATTTTGGAGCATAAGTCTGTATTTTCTGGCGGATACGTTTCGTCCTTCAACGAGGAATTCATCAGTCTTATTATGTCATCAATACATGCAGAATTCCGGCTTAGACATGGTGGTGCAACCACACATCCCTTCAATTTGTTTCATTACTTGTAGTATGGGCAATTGAAGTTTTTCAGTTGCTCTCTCATCCTTCTTATATAAAAACTAGTCATGATATTATATATTAGTCATTATATAAAGAAGGATGAGAGAGCAACTAAAAAACTACAATTGCCCATACTACAAGTAATGAAACAAAGTGAAGGGATGTGTGGTGGCACCACCATGTCCAAGCTGGCATTCTGCATGTATTGATGACATAATAAGACTGATGAAGTCCTCGTTAAAGGACGAAACGTATCCGCCAGAAAATAAAGACATGGATTCGAAGTGAATGTGGTCACCCCACTACCTACACCCGCTACTAATAGAATCTTAAGCGGAGAAAACATCAGTGGAGAATCACCAACCACTGACTGAAATAGGTCAGAATAATCGAATCGAATGACTTTAACATTCGATATGTGAACCATTCGATAAAAGATTTGAACCTTGTAGTCAGCATTGTTTACATATTTGTTTACTTTTTGAGATTTCTATTTTCGTGATTTCTAGTCTTGCAATGTAATTTCGTGTCAAATCCTGTTCTGAGAAAATGAGAACAGGAAATGATCGTAACGAAATCATCGAGACGAGGATACGACATAAGTGGTTCTGTTTAGTTCTGAATATCAAACGCGTTTAAAAGGTCCGCGAATAACGGAATAATAAGAGAGGAGCAGAGCTGATTGCAGGTTGGGTCGGCGAGAAGTTGACAGGACGGCGATCTTCGGCGGCTGTCAGGTCACTCACGCTATCCTGCTCAACCATCTCGACTTTATTTTCTTTTATTCCATTCTGCATTAAGAATAACACAAGAGTAACCGAAAATAAAAGGACGGAGTTTATGTTAATGAGAGGAAAGACAATGATAGATAGCAGAGGTTGAAAGACGCGGACTGTGTTACATCGAAACTCCGCAGGTAGAAAACATGGGGACGCTAATCAGTGAATAATTGATGACGCTTACCGCAATATTGAAATCACCTGTATTAGAACGTGTTGATATGATGATTAATTAGTTTTTGTGATGGTTAATAAGATAAGTATATCCATTTATAAATGGACAGGTATAATTGATATGGTATTGTAGGATTATAACTTGAAAACACTGCTAATTGTTACAGAATTGGCTATTAGATAGATTGCTTTTCACAATTGAACGGTACCGGGGGAAAAAACGTATATGTCAACAAAAAAAACACATTTTGGGAAGATCGATTTTAATGTACACAAACTTCTGGAAAACATACTAGTTTCTGTGGGATTAAAAAAAACTATATAACATACCCATTCAAATGTATTCCGTGGATTGACGAATTTTTATTAATATCACTAAATTATTAAGTATACGAAAACACCATTTTACTAAAAATCCACTGACTAAAAACTGTTCTTCCCCGGTTTTCAAATTTCCACCTCTTCGTCAATGAAGATTTCCTCGTAGTTGGAATAAGTCTCATCAGGCTCAGTTGACTGGGTTGGTGGAGTAACCGTGTTGGTTGGTAACAGTTCTTCATAAAACTTCTTGGACTCGGGTTCCTTCAAAAATTGTTTAAGTGGGTAAGATCCTTCAGTTTAGCTGGATTGATAAGCAATTTTCTTGGGTATAATTTTTCAGGAAGTGAATCGAAGAGGTTCTCCCACACCACCTGTTTTCCACTGGTCCCTGGTAGATTTGACCCATGTTTTCCCACTGCTTCCGCTTTTGGTTTATTATTCAATAATAAACCATTGTAATCGCTATTGAAAAAAAAATTCTAACCCCACCTGAAAATTTCATGGTTTACGTTTCAAGGGGTGTAGAATCCAAATCTGCAGTAATAATTTTTCCGTCCGTCCGCCGTACGCCGTACGCACGATTTCTCCCAAACGGCTGGAGCAAAAAATCTTGAATTTTCAGGAAAAATCAATATTGATCCGACAACGACACAATTCTTTAGCCAGCACTCTCACTTAATTTAAAGTGCCCTTTAAGGGTTATCAAAGTTTTGTAAAATCCCTAAAAACCTCGATCCCTAAAAACCTCAAAAAAGTCAAGGCGGCCTAAATTTGGACTTTTTTTTGAAGAACTTCCCATGTGGAATCGAATGAGCCCCTCCCCAGGTCCGTAGCTCAAACCATTCCCGATGTTTGTTGATGATTTCTACTAAGCAAAATGGAGTTGCGTGTTTCGCAGGTGATAGAGCGCTTATTGAATTTCAGGAGGCGCACAAATATGATCAACTGATCAATCCAAATAGGTATTTTGGTTGAGGACCGGTGTAAGTGCTCTATGCATATCTCCTGAAACTCGATAATCGCTCTATCACCTGTGAAACACGCACACTCCAAAGCTTAGTAGAAATTCAAACCATGGATGGATTGAATAATAAACCCCAGTGAAATAATTTGCGGCGTTTTGTTTGCCTTTCATGGTTTTACCTCCTGCCATTTTTTCCCCTGTAGAATTTGGGCCCAAGTTGAAGCTACAGTATGGCCCAAAATAGGTTTATTTAGTGAAAATAAGAGATTGAGATTCATTTTTGATGTGCAAAATTCGAATGGGACGAGTCAGTACAGGATATTTCTTCGGGTATTTTTCAGAAAAATATGCAGCCCAATTCAAAACTCCATTTATCGGCCACAGTGGATAACTTTTAACGGTGAGGGGACATTTCTGGCATGGTGGAGTACCTCCCTCTAATCTCCTGGGAACTCAGTTTCTGCTTTTTGATTGATCACATTCAAGATAAGAATGGAATCACAGGATCAACAGGTAGAGGTGGCAAGGGGAGGGGCAAGGTTGACATTGACATTTCTTTCCAGGGAGCTCATGGAAAAAACTTTTCTTCCCCAGTATGCATCTACTTTGGCCATTAAAAAACGCATGACAGCAATGTTTCTTCCCGCTGATGTATTCATTGTCCTAGAAGCCCCACAAGATGGCAGGCCTATCTCATGTTCGCAAAAAAATTGACAAGAACGTTTTCTCCCCGGTACCGTTTAATTACGAGGAGAACCCCAAAAGTAAGTTTAATTTTAGTTTAAAAATGTCAAAAGTGCATCAGAAAAGTTGCGACAAAAACTTTATAAACTTACTCAAAATTATTTTTCAACTTAGTCCTCAACTTGGAAAATTGCCTGAATCCCTAAATAAAAATTTTCACAGCTGGCTAGTACCTGAAGTCATCACTGTCACTGGAATTTTAGTCTGTAGATGTGCAGATACTGCTGTGAAGTGCTGTGGGGGACAGGTTGTCCGAGCGAGCTGGGGCGTCAGTCCTCTGGCTGTTTACTTTCAGTGGGAGTACTGATTGCCCTGGTTCGAATCCGGCTGGCACCAATGATTAGGGCCAAAATCCAATCAAGTGTTGTATACCTGTCCTGTCGTTAGACAGTTCACCTCTGATCTCGATATCACGTGAATCCAAAACGCTCCCAACCCAGGGGCGTGAGGCAATGGGAAGCCACGAGCGAAATCGTCAGACCTAGTTCCGATCCTCTCTGGAGGACGGCTGGCGACGTCCGCGACACCTCCGGGTAGTCGGACGAAAATCCAAGGTGAAATTCCTTGTTTACTTTACTTTTTACTTTACTTACTGCTGTGAAATTGGGTGAGTCGGCTACAATCTCAGTGAATTGCAATGAAATCTGTTTTAGAAGTAGTTGAATTAGGAGACACTCAGAATCAAACATACTCTAAACAGCCTCCTGGTTGTTTAGAAACGCCAAATTCAGAAGGACGGAATTAGTTACATTTAAATAGATTTTAATTGGCAGTAAGGAATGATGCTCAAAGCAAAATAGGTTATGAACACGAGTAGGTCCAAGTTTTATACTCGTAGATAGGAAATGTCTTGTTTGTTCAGCTAAGGGATGCCGATTGCTGATGGAAGAGCCCACCCGAAAGTTGCCATTGCCTTAATCCTCGATCCAAGAGATTTCGAGCTGGAAGCGAGATCAAGTTCTAAAAGGCATCTTAACTTGTGGATCCGCCCTCAATCCTCTTCCACAGCTTAGCGGTGGGACGAGAGGTTATCTTCATTGATGCAATCAGAAATTACTGTTAGGGCTTCTCATCGCTTCTGTAATACTATGACTGACATTTGGTCCAGATTTGTGGAATAAAGTTCTCGCTTTTAATTGGAGACCCTTGGGATCCCGAACTAGAAAAACGTCTGCCAAGGTCAGTGTACCCTCCTCAGGGCCGGTTTCACTAACAATCCCTAACCGTGATTAAAGATATCATTGTTTTACGGAACCAGATATTTGAACGTTGATTTATAACAAACGGGTTTCACCAATATAATCAATGGTTAAACTGCTACGTAAAACACCAGTTTAAAGCGTTTTCACAAAACGTCGATTTCAAGTTTAAACGTTGATTTAGACGATTGGACGAACGCGGCTGATAACGAAATGATAAAATAACCAACAACCGTTTCCATTTTCGCCCTATTCTCATTTTTGTACGATCACTACTTGCTTCACTTGACTACTTCATTTGCTTCACACCTTGTTTCTTCTGTTTATGATCGTGGTTCGTTTGTTAACGAACGTTTGTTACGATTTGAATGTTTAAACATTGATCTACACGAAATCGAGGTGGCATATGCCAGCAATATGTGGGTGATTTAGGGATGCAAGATTCTTAAAAACGCTGCGAATTCTTTCACTGGGCTTTATTATTCAATTTTTCATTACGTTCATGATTTGAATTTCTACTAAGCTTTGGAGTGTGTGTGTTTCACAGGTGATAGAGCGATTATTGAATTTCAGGAAATATGCATAGAGCACTTAAATCGGTTCTCAACCAAATACCTATTTGGATTGATCAGTTGATCATATTTGTGTGCCTCCTGAAATTCAATAATCGCTCTATCACCTGTGAAACACACACACTCCAAAGCTTAGTAGAAATTCAAATTATGAATGCAAGCCAAATGAATGAAATTGAATAATAAACCCCAGTGAAAGAATTTGCAGCGTTTTTTTATTTTATGCGAATGTTTTCAGTTTTTTACGGGGATTAATTTTCGAGGTCTGGTTGAAAAATTCAAAAGTAGGAGATTGACGACTTCTTCAGTGATAAAATGAAAAATCATCTTAATCTCATAGTTGAAAGTCGGTAAATTATGATTTTTAACGCGAAATAAACAAATTTTGGTCATCATTCCGCAAAAATTGAGTCAAATTGAGAAACGGGTAACATCACGTGAATCATTGTTAAAAAATGATGAAAATTCAAGTGCCACACTTCAGAGTTCACCATCATCCTCTATTTGACAATTTTTGGTTGCGCAACTTTGCGTGTTCTCATTTAAAATAAGAAAGTTAGTGTCAATTGCGCAGTTGCGCGGAGTGCACAAATATGATATTTGAAATCCTTGGAAAAAACGCTGCAAATTCTTTCACTGGGATTTATTATTCAATTGGCTTGCGTTCATGATTTGCATTTCTACTAAGCTTTGGAGTGTGCGTGTTTCACAGGTGATAGAGCGATTATTGAATTTCAGGAGATATGTATAGAGCACATAAATCTGTTCTCAACCATAATACCTATTTGGATTGATCAGTGCACGTAAATCTGTTCTCAACCATAATACCTATTTGGATTGATTAGTTGATCTATTTGTGTGCCTCCTGAAATTCAGTAATTGCTCTATCACCTGTGAAACACGCACACTCCAAAGCTTAGTAGAAATTCAAATCATGAACGCAAGCCAATTGAATAATAAACCCCAGTGAAAGAATTTGCAGCGTTTCATGCATTTCAATATTTATATATCATGGAATTAAACTATTTTCCAAAACGTATTTTATAGACCTCCAACTATCCCATGATTGCAAATAATTGCCAGGTGTTTCCTACTTTAACAAATCGGAAACTACGTCCAAATGTAGGCAGAAGCCAACAGATGTACAGAGCCACAACTAAACGGAGCTCACGACTTGTCGTGTGAACGGTTGTACCCGCACGTATCTAAAGCATTTGGGTCACGAGTTCTCATGATAAAGAGCAGCGCGCCGTGCATTCAGATCGCATTACGGGGGAATTGCAGCCGAGACAAATTAACCTCCCAAGTAAATCTTACGTCTTCAGACTTTAAACAGACGGAAGATTTCGCTGAAGGCGATGTAGAGGGGAGATCCGACATTTCTGCCTCCTTGAGACTGAGTCACCGTTGGTAATGCGACACTTGTGGATGCCAGAATGGATTTGTTGATCCTGTATAAAGCAGCAAATTACAGGAATATATTCCGTTTACCTTGTCAACCGAGAGATCACTATCAAGTGGACGAGCTGTACGTGCTATCAGCTGGGTGTGGGACAGGGTGGCATCCGATTCGGGGAGTCAAATCGAACCACCAAAGTCAATATCCCATTTTTTGTGGGGCTGTGTAATCGATTTTCACCGATAGATAGACAGGCGGACTTAGGGATGGGTATCGATATCCGACATTTCAAAACATTGATATGTTTGTATCAATACTGGGCCCTCCAATAATATCGAGTATCCATACTTCAATTCCGATTTTTCGAAACATCGGCAAACTTTTTCTCACTAGCTTAAAAAAACGCTGCAAATTCGTCCACTGGGGTGTATTATTCAATTGGCTTGCGTTCGTGATTTGAATTTCTACTAAGCTTTGGAGTGTCCCTGTTTCACAGGTGATAGAGCGATTATTGAATTTCAGGAGATATGCATAGAGCACATAATCTGTTCTCAACCAAAATACCTATTTGGATTGATCTGTTGATCATATTTGTGTGCCTGCTGGAATTCAATAATCGCTCTATCATCTGTGAAACACGCACACTCCAAAGCTTAGTAGAAATGTAAATCATGAACGCAAGCCAATTGACTAAAGAAACCCCAGTGAAAGAATTTGCAGCGTATTTTATGGTTATCAGAATGCTACAACCCGTGTATCGGCTACAAAGCCTTTTAGGAGTTCACTCCAGTATCCACATTACTACATCACTACGTCACTAGGTTACTGATGTCAACAAAAAAACAATAATAAACCAAAATGATGCAAATGTTGGCACCATAAATCGGGCCATACATCGGGAATGGTTTGAACTACGGACCTGGGGAAGGGCTCATTCGATTCCTCATGGAAAGCTCTTCAAAAAAGTCCGAATTTAGACCGCCTTGAATTTTTTTTAGGTTTTTAGGGATTTTACAAAACTTTGACAACCCTTAAAGGGCACTTTAAATGAAGTGAGAGTGCTGGCTAAAGAATTGGGGCGTTGTCGGACCAACATGGATTTTTCCTGAAAATTTTAGATTTTTTGCTCCAGCCGTTTGGGAGAAATCGTGCGTACGGTGTACGGCGTACGGCGGACGGACGGAAAATTGTTTAATGCAGATTTGGATTCTACACCTTTTGAAACGTACCTAAACCATGAAATTTTCAGGGGGGGGTTAAATTTTTCTTTCTCAAGAGCGATTACAATGGTTTATTATTGAATAATAGACCAAAATACATTCTGTTCAGTTCTCGTGATGACGTTGTACAGGTACAAGTAAGGTGATATGCATCACTGGTGCAGACAGCAAAATGAACAGTGGCAATGGATATGGAAATGAACTACAAATATCATAGTAAACATCTGTATTTTTTTGGGGTTTACAAAATTAGGAGTAGGCACGTTTCGGGAAAATACGTTCGTACTAAATAATTTGCTCTCTCAGCGCTGGGGTTACGTGATGGAAAAAACTTGTTTGGAAGTCTTTTAGACCATGTAATAGCCGGCAGGACGAAGAGAGCGAGGAGGGGAGGGGGGCATTTAATTAAATAAAGAAAGGCGGAAAGCCGCGAACATTTTTCTGATTCCCCAAAAGAGATATTCAAGCTCATGCCCGAATAATTTATTCCCGGCCTTATCTGGGGGAGGATCCCATTTCAGCGGGACTGCCAGCAGTATTTTGAAGGGAGGGAAAAAGGAAGGGAGAACAAAAAAAAAAAAAAAAAAAGAGGGAAAAAAAGAAGACATTGTGGGTTGTGACCTCCGCATGGTCGGGTTCAAGGGCGGAGATGTCCCTCAATGGGGCTGGTTATCCAGGCAACCCCCGTAGATCGGCGCCCGATCCCTCTCGTTTTCTAGTCAGCCCCAGCGTTGACGGATAGAAATCTACAGCACGACCTGGTTTTTACCCTAGTTGTAGAACGAGGCACGTCTTCCGGTGAAGGAATGTAATTTTCCTGCGGGATTACCTGGCTAGGCTGCAGTGACTGCTAATGCGAAGTAATATCATATCTTCTTTTTATGGTAGAGAGATGACTAATTTTTTTCCCATTTCCAGAGAAGCTACTGTTCGGTATTTTTAGTTATTATCACATCATTACATTCAGTAATTATGATTCACTATCCGCGTGGATACATCATGTATACAAAAAACTTGTCGAAGGTGCATTTTTGCTCTTAATGAAACGAATCACATCCTTTTTATTTCTTCGTTGCACCCAGGTTCCAGAAGCCCTTTGCGATAAGTAAACGTTTTTTATTTACTTATTTATTTATTCATAAACACGTTGAAAAATTGTGGAGAAATAAAAAAACTTGTCGAAATAACCTCACCTCTTTTTTTTGAAAGAGTTTAACCATTGTTGGTGCGGTTACAAGTTTAATCATTGCACCAACTTTGTTTTTTCAAATGAAACCCCACAATTTTTATTGCAGAATCGGATTTTACATTCAATTTTATGAACATTTTACTTCGACGACTTTTTTTTTGGACGCACCCAGGAGCGTCCAGAAGCGCCCAAAGTTTGCAATAAATCCATTTGTTTATTTATTTATTCATTCATAAACACGGGCTAAGCCCAATTACTAAGAAAAATAAAGTAGCTGCCTCTTTCGGAAAAAAAAAACAAAGACAAAAGTAACATAGTTTTGCGATTTTCATCATTTATTTAAATATAGTTTGTGCGAAAAAATGGAATCTTTAAATTCTTTGCAAAACAATAAGGGGAGGTTACTTCGACAAGTTTTTTTGATTTCTCCACAATCAACGGAAATAGTAAGGGTGGTTTGTTCATTAAGAGCCACCCTGTAGAGGTTCTGCGGGATTACCTTTCTAGGCGCAATGACAGTAATGCGAAGTTTTATCATACCTTCTCTTTATAGTAGAGAGGTACTCAATTCTTCCTCATTCCCAGAAAAGCTAATATTTGGTATTTTTAGTTATTATCTCGTCAATACACCCAGGAATTACGATATATTACAGCGAAACCGGATACATGACGCATAGTGGATCCATCAACTGTTCCTTCTCAGTAATAGCCTCCGATCTTTCGAATGTGCTCCGCGTTATGTATCAAAATTTATAAATGACTTGTCTGAACTGCAGACGTGGAGTTGAAATGGTTAATAAAGAATGTCAATGGCGAGACATATCAGAATGCGGGATTTTCCCCTCAGGCTGTTCCCACCAGAGTGTTTAGCTCATGCCCCGGGCGGCCACGCGGCACAGGCCTACAATGGCCATCGGCAACAATTTCGGTTTCTCACGTTCGACCACGCAGGAGCCTGTGGGATTCGGGGGAATGCACAGGTATACACTCGTGTCAGTTATGCGGAAGGTTAGGCTGTGGGCTCGCGAACGGTTTAAATATATTTTTTGGATTTTCCAAATGTTGGGAAAAGATGATCAGGGATGGACGACGCTCTGAACATAGGTTCAGCACCTTATCATTTCGCCAATATCTAAACAAAGCCAAAAGGATTTGCTACAATAGTCGACTGACTCTAACTGAATTGAAGAATTTAGTGAAATGTGTGCGATATCGTTTGAGGAAGGTTGGGACAGCTGCCTCGGAATAAGAAAATGTCGAACTTTCCAGTGTGCACAGAATTTGCGGGAACCCGTGCTTCGCACGTAATATTGCCTACCTATACAGAATTGAAAACCCCCGTCATGGCTTCTCCAGCTGCCGAGATTTTCTGTCATTAATAAACTGGATGCTAGCTACCTCAATGACAACAGTTCGGGAACCAAACAAATAAGTAGCGAAGGGAAACGCCCTGTATGAACTAGGAGGGTGTTTTGGAGGATCTGGAGCGCCGGAGCTCGCTGAAGACCCCTTCCATCTAATCTAGTTCGTCAGTTCAGACGTTGGGAGCATACGTACGTAGATATACAGGGTGTCTTGTAGAATTGTTGGACAAACTCAAGGAATCGATTTTACGTTTAATTTGCGATCGAAAGTGTCTCTTAGCATTTTTTGTTTAGGGGCTTTGTTTTCTCGAAATTTAATTTATAACATTTTTTTTTTTTTTTTTTTTTTTTTTTTTTTTACTTTTATTTTTTTTAATTTTCAGACCTTGTCACACTAAAACAACCGTAGCTCCCTTAATTTTGGTCTAAACGAGAAAATAAGGTGACCATTGGAAAGAGCATGACATTTTCCTATTACCCTAATATAAAATTTTTTAAGCCAGACCTGGTGAAAAGAATGGCCAAAGTTCAAACTTTGAAAATTTCTTAAAAATCATCGTTTTTCTTTCGTTTTCTTCGCTAGGGAAGGTTTTTCGTCGGGCACTTCTCGGAAAAAAACTTGCCCAGACACTCAGCTTTCCAACGGCCTACTCATTTTTATGTTTGGACGTCTTTTTCTAGGAAAAAAATGCGTTTGAATGAAAGAAAACGTGGTTTTTTTAAAGCAAAATCGAGTTGTTCATGATCCCAAAAGAACGTATCGGGTCTCGGGTTTCAACAGGCATTCTGCGTTATCATTTTTTATTTAACCCATTTATTTTTAAAGACCCGATACGTTCTTTCGGGATTGCCTGAGAGGATTGGGAGTATCGCCATTCGATTCAGCTTGAAAAATCATGTAGAATACGAAACTAACTTGACCCGAACCGCCAAGTTTTCAAATCATGAAAAACTCGATTTTGCTTTAAAAAAAAACACGTTTTCTTTCATTTAAACTCATTTTTCTCCTAGAAAAAGACGTTCAAACATAAAAACGAGTACACCGTTGGAACGTTGAGTGTTTGGGCAAGTTTTTCTCGAGGAGTGCCCGACGAAAAACCTCCCTACAGAGAGCGAAAAAAACGAAAGAAAAACGATGTTTTTAAAGAAAATTTCAAAGTTTGAACTTTGGCTATTTTTTTCACTAATAAGGTCTAGCTGAAAACTTTAAATTTGAAAATGTGGTATTCAAAAAACCTGTTTTGCGAGAAAACTAGACGTGATGGAATTTTCTGATAACTTTTTTTGGTTTTAGCATGCAAAAATCCATGGGAAACAGTAAAAAAATCGTATTCAGTTTTTTGGTTGCAGACCTGTGTTACCAATAGTACCTATTCTATAGTTAAATGACCAGATGCCATTCATACTGGTGCTTGGGTCAGACAGTAGATGTCTGTCGAAAAATCACCCCCAGCAGAACATGCAATTGTAAACAGTGCGACTCAAATGCGCTCACTAGAAATCGCTACATCTGGGAATCGCTTCAAATTTTGAATTTTCACGTAAAGAAATAACTCTACACCATACTGAACACTCGACTACATAATATGAAAGTGAAATAATACAATGTAACTCAACGATCTTGACGCTATGATAACAAGGTTGAGCTCCCCTGTTGATATTTACCCAACGTTTCTTCAATTATTTCGGAAGAAACAAAGTAAACATCAGTCAATCTGTCAAATCAGTTAACTGTCAATCCGCGGAACACGATCCGATTGGATATTCTCGTATATTTACCTACGCCCCGCGTCATGAGGAGGCCTCCAGCCGGATTGCTTCTCGCTTTTTACCACGTACGTTGAAACAACTTTCGGTTCTCTTCCGCTGTCCTGAAGCCTTATGGTTTAAGACACTTTTTGTTGTTAACTAAAATATTCATTTGTTATTATTTACATTTTCTATTATTAACAAAATAAATTATTATTAAATAATATCTCTGTATCGGAGCAGAGATCTCCAAAATGTAAAACGTCACTTGTTTCAGAGTTCAACAAATTTTCGGACAATTTCCGTTCTTATTCTTTCTGTCTGTCGGTCTTTCGATGTGTCGATGTGTCGTCAACCTTTTGTTCAAGGTACTTCCGTTCATTTTAAAAAAAAAATGTACCATGTCTTACTTCTGTTTATGAGAGAAATGAAATTTGGAATGTGGCATCTTGCTGGTAAACAATCTCATTAAGCTTGTCATTCAAGAGAATAATTTCTAATTCTTAACTTTGAGATGAAAATTGATTAATTTGGTTTCTAAATGTGGTAGAAAATTCCAGTTCTTCCTGTAAGAAGCAAGAAATACTAGTTTTTATCCAGCCTAAACGAGTTTTACTGCCCTAAGGTGCGAATAATCATCGTTTGAAAATTTTTCGCTTGAACATAAACCTTACTTATAGAATCGCCACCATGTTTGCTGGGTCGAACTTGGGGATTTTCGGCCCGTTAGTAAAGTTAATTGGATTCAACTACAAATAGCCGATTTTTTTTTCTTTCCTCAACCATTACCTTCCGTGAACCTGTATCAAAACAAGATTTTTTCTCTATATAACAACGATCCTATGTCATATTGCATTTTTTTTTTTTTTTTTTTTTTTTTAGTTTTTAAGTCATTTTAACACAAACTTGGGTCTGTCTAATTGTCTTGACTGTTGACAGCCTTTCCAACAGTTGGGACAATAAAGCTCTTACATCCAACATTCGCTATGGTAATCTACGGACTATTCTTAGGGTAGCCTAGGGATTTTATAAATCCGTAGACAGGGTTGCCACTGCGGCTTCAGACAGGTGCCAATAAGTCGCCTTGAAGAAGGAAACTGAAAACCTTTAATCAATTAATTAACCTTTTATTTATTCGAGTGGTTCAACAACTAATCAGCTTTGGTAATGAGATTGAGGTTGAATAATTGCCCCAGGTTTTGAGATCTTTAACATTAACAGAATTTTGAATTTTTTTAAATTTAGAAGACACTAAATGTACAGCAATATTACCTACGTAAACTTTTTCTTTTTTTTTAATATCCATTTTTACAATTTGAATAGAGGGCTCCTGAAATGTGTACTGGATATGATGAACAGGTTGCAATGAAAAAATTTAAATCCTTCCCGAATCAATTCGTTTTCAGAGACCAAGATCTATTGCTCTCTTTTGGAATCCAGTGGTTTAATACGAAACTGTTTTTTAAAATATTGATTTAAGATGGATAGTATTTTGATAAATCGGCATAAGTATGTGTAACGTGCAATAAAAAATACATTGCAAAGACCATGAATGACGTAAGAGATACATGCAATGGATAAAAATTGACAATTCTAGCATATATGAGCCCCTTACATTCAACAGTAAGGAGTTGTATTGAAGGCTTGACATTTGTATTGGATGTCTTGAATAGGTTGCAACGAACAACATTACTGCCTACTTGAATCAATTGTTTCCAAACGACAAGATCGCTATAACCATGGTTTATAATCCAGTAATTTTATGGTCAAAATGGCTCAAAATTTGTTTTTTTGTGAAAATTCACTTAAAAATGTCGTATCTGGATGATCTAATCGTGAAAATATATCCAACCTTACAAGTCGTGAGAGTACACAACAGTTGTGAAGAAAGCTGCTTTCTTCATCAAAATGAGTTTCCATATTGCCTTAAGTGATTAGTTTAAAAGCTTTTGAAACTTGGATGTGAAAACAAGAAGCTTTCAATTTACGTTTATCTGTATAACTTTCTAAGAGTAGTTGTCGGCTTTCACCGGTATTCAGGCAAACCGTGGAAATTCTAAAATGTTCAACCCTGCAAAGGTGGTAACAGGCATATAATTATGGCCGCCTTGCTAGACGATCAGATATAAAGATAAGGGAGGCGCGGGATTCCACGTGACATTCCTCGGAAGCGTGAGGTTATAAATACTCCCACGGAGCCGCGTAGACGTGCGATCTTAACAGGACGTAAACCACGCCCGAGAACCTCATCAGGTCAAACGAACTAACGAGAAAAAAGGTACCGGTGGTTTCCTTAAGGTATTTTGACACTGCGGGTCATTCATATCTTAAGTAGAGCTTCCTTAAAAATGACGAAACTATAGCAACACAAACGGACCCGTCAAAACAGTTGCCTTTGATCTGTCACTGGGAATTAACCCGGGGTCCTTAGGCCCGTTCAAGGCGCGGATCTGTCTGACGTTCTAATGAATTGTCATCTGTGTCACATGTGGTTGCCCCGCATCTTCCTCTTTTAGCTTCCTCGGTTGTCGTGGGAAGGGCCTCGGAGCGTGACTGGGCTCAGCTTTTAGGAGGTTTTTCGACTGTTAAGTTTTTAACAAGAGCCGAGCTCTTCCCTTTTTATTTTCGACGAGGGCGGCGTTGTGAAATTCGAGCCGGAGGCTGCCCCCCCTCTCTCAAGATTGATGGTAAGCTAATAGTGGTAGCATGATATCCCCATTTACTAAACGACTTGAATAATGAAGGAACAAGGCACAGTAAGCGGGAGCGTATTCATCATTATGAAAGTTTCTTGCATTCCGTTTGAGTGAAGCTTAGTGAGAGTCAAATTTTGAGGCATTTCGAGTTTTACTTCCATCGCTGGCTTATAATTAATTACAACTTACCACACGATATCGATAAATGTACCGTCGAAATGGTAAATAAAGTGCAAGACCACTTGGATATGAAAACCAGGTAGGTAAGTTACTTCTGTTCTAAATGGCAGAAAAGGACCTCTAATTTATTATAAAATGTATAAGGAATTCTGTTCAATTATTTCTCTTTAGCTAAATTCAAGAACCAAAATTTTAAATGTTGTTGAGCTTCACATATAAAAAGGTGAAGTTTGAGAGGTTTTAGGGGGTAATTTGTGGATCTACTGAATCGATTTTGAAATTTCATTTACCAATAGAGAGTTACATCATTTGTGACTGCCATACTCTATGTAAAAACTCCAAAAATCAAAAATATTTCTCGAGGGCAATCGGATATGCGAAGTATGCTGGAGGAAAAACGGTCTTACAAACGCTGTCTTCATGATTTACATATATGATTGAGTTGTGGAGAAAAGTTGTACAGCTTGATGATGACTAAAAAATAATATTTTCAATGGTAGCATGATAATTCCCCCTTAAACTGAATAATGATGGAAAATGGCAAGTTGAGCGATACTGTTTCCACCATCATGAGTTTCATATATTCCGTTTGAATAAATCTTAGAGAGGATCAAATTTTCAGAATTTTCGAGTTTCAATTCCTTGGCTGCCCTATAATTAATTAAAGGTTGCCACAACATATCGAGAAATTTGTCAACAAAATGGTCAGAAATGTCCGAAAGCAGTTGGAAGTGAGAACTAGGTAGGTAATTTATTTTTGTTCTGACTAGTAGAAAAGACGTTTTCACGTATTATAAAAATTGTGGGGGTTCTGTTCACAACAAGAAAATTAATTTCTCGTTAGGTAATTTCAAGAACCGAAATCGCAAGTATAGTTGAGCTGTGTCTGTACTAATATTACCAAGAGGTGAAGTTTGTGAGTTCGTAGGGGATAATCTGCGGTGCTACGGAAACGGTAGTTGGATTCGCAAAGTTAGGCTGCTTTACAGATCCAAAATGTATGATTGAGTACACACAAACCAACTATTTAAGTCCCTAAACCCATGGCTGGCTGCACCGTATTTTGCAGGAATGGGATTTAAAATGAAAACTGTCGTCCAGAAAAGCTGCATCAGGCATGATTGCGTTCTGGAGAAAATTTGCAGAGTTTGATGATAACCTACAAAAAAACGCTGCAAATTCTTTCACTGGGGTTTATTATTCAATGATTCATGATTTGAATATCTGCTAAGCTTTGGAGTGTGCGTGTTTCACAGGCGATAGAGCGATTATTGAATTTCAGGAGGCACACAAATATGATCAACTGATCAATCCAAATAGGTATTTTGGTCGAGAACAGATTTACGTGCTCTATGCATATCTCCTGAAATTCAATAATCGGTCTATGACCTGTGCAACACGCACACTCCAAAGCTTAGTATAAATTCAAATCATGAACGCAAGCCAATTGAATAATGAACCCCAGTGAAAGAATTTGCTGCGTTTTTTTTTTAAGAACTTTCCATGAGGAATTGAATTATTTCTTATTGAATTGAATTGCTGTATGTACGTGTCATCAGTGCCATAAAATCATAAAACCATAAAAAACGATGCAAATTCTATCACTGGGGTTTATTATTCAATTTCATTCATTTGACTTGTATTCATAATTTGAATTTCTACTAAGCTTTGGAGTGTGCGTGTTTCACAGGTGATAAAGCGATTATTGAATTTCAGGAGATATGCATAGAGCACGTAAATCGGTTCTCAACCAAAATACCTATTTGGATTGATCAGTTGATTATATTTGTGTGCCTCCTGAAATTCAACAATCGCTCTATCAACTGTGAAACACGCACACTGCAAAGCTTAGTAGAAATTCAAATTATGAATGCATGCCAAATGAATAAAATTGAATAATAAACCCCTGTGAAAAAATGTGCAGCGTTTTTCTCGTGATTGGCGGTTGTCTTTGTCTCTTTCAAATCAATAACGGTAGGCCCTTTCTCACTACTGAGAGACTAATACTACAATAAAATAAAATGAAAAAGAAACGATGAATTATTGATGGTAGTGGTCAGATTTGACAAATATTCTCTACGTGTGGATACTTGGAATTTTAAAAACTAAATTTGATTCTGAGGACAAAGGAAGATTTGCCGATGATTGTTCAAATGTGAATTTCCTATCTTCTTAATGATATATTACTATGATAATACTTCAATACATGAGTAGGAGATGCTAACAACAATACTTTCTCTTCGTGTTTCGGATTTATCGATATCGGCTGATCAAGTTGTAGGTAACTTTATTGGTTATTGATAACTGACAGCAACCTACGAAGATAGTGTAGCGGAAGAGTGATCACTCTTTGAGTTACCACGGCTGGTTGCACTGCACTTGCAGGCATTGGATTTGGAATGAAGAACTATATCGTCAGCGGAAATCACTGCTTCATCAGTCATGTTCAAATTATCCAGTTCATTCATATGTGAGTACAGTAAAGAAAAAGGTCCGAAGACATTCCCTGTGGGATACCACCACACCTGCTTACTATAGACCAGGGATCGACGTAGAAGGGTTTTTAAAATACTACAATAATAAACCATTGTGTAATAATTTGTTGCGTTTCGTCTCAAGAAACGAAAGTTCAAAACTATCATGCTTGTCTCATGAATATCTAGTACGATGAAAATATTTTCTCGCTTCGTATCTGGTTTTAACTGACAAAACACTTGCACCCCACAGTCAAATATACAGCGCCAAATTAAACTTGATATCCCGGACAATTTCCTCATTATGACGTTCGGCCGAGTGCCAGAAAAATCCTCAAAAAAGGGACGAGGCACCATTTGACCCTTCAAAAAAGCCAAAAAAAAAAAAAAGACGGCAGTAGCGGGGAAGAGAGAGAGCTGGTGCTTGGAATGCGGTAGAGCGCGAGGAGCAAGGAAGATGGAAACGGGCTCTTCTCCATTGTTCGCTGGTCTCTCCCCCGGTTTTTTTTTCTCGGGTTTTCATTGAAAAATATTGCTCGAGTCGCTGCCGGGAAGGTCAAAACACTCCGCCCTCCCTGTTCTATTCATTACCAACACTTGACCCAATAATATAGGATTACGAGACGTGTTGTTCTACAAGATAATTTGTTTGTGTTCTCTGCCGACCGATCCTTTTTCGCCTTTATTACGGGCGTATGGGACTATATTCTCTTCGGGTAACCACTACATTTTCGTGTCCGAGATCAAAATGGATTTCGTGCTCGAATTTAACGCCCAATACTCACTAAAATGGCCAAACAGTGAATAATAAGTCAGGGGTCCCCCCCCCCCCCCAAGCTTCATGACGCACTGTCAGTGTCTTTTATACATATCAGATAGAAAAATGCTGCAAATTCTTTCACTAGGGTTTATTATTCAATTTCATTCATTTGGCTTGCATTCATTATTTGAATTTCTACTAAGCTTTGGAGTGTGCGTGTTTCACAGGTGATAGACCAATTATTGAATTTCAGGAGATACAAATATGATCGCAATAATCGCTCTATCACCTGTCAACACGCACACTCCAAAGCTTAGTAAAAATTCAAATTATAAACGCAATTCAATTGAATAATAAACCCCAGTGAAAGAATTTGCAGCGTTTTTTTTATTGAACCTCAATACCCCCCTCCCTTCTCTCACAATAAAAACATCTATAATTTATCATGTCACCCCAGTGGAAGAATTTGCAGCGTTTCATGCATATCAGAATGCTTCAACCCGTGCATCGGCTACAAAGCCTTTTAGGAGTTCACTCCAGTATCCACATTCACTACATCACTAGGTTATTGCGATAAAAAAACGCTGTTGTTTTTGTTTTGATCGCAGTAACCTAGTGATGTAGTGAATGTGGATGCAAATGTTGGCAGCATAAGATCATGCCATACATCGGGAACGGTTTGAGCTACTTGGGGAGGGGCTCATTCGATTTCTCATGGAACGTTCTTCAAAAAAGTCCACATTTAGGCCGCCTAGGTTTTTTTGAGGTTTTTAGGGATTTTACTAAACTTTGACAACCCTTAAAGGGCACTTTAAATTAAGTGAGAGAGCTGGCTAAAGAATTGGGGCGTTGTCGGACCAACATGGATTTTTCCTGAAAATTTCAGATTTTTTGCTTCAGCCATTCGGGAGAAATCTTGCGTAGGGCGGACGGACGGAAAAATGTTTATTGCTGATTTGGATTCTACACCCTTTTAAAAGTAAACCATGAAATTTTCCGGGGGGTTAGAATTTTTTTTTTTTTATTACAATTTTATTATTGAATAATAAACCAAAACTAACCACATTTGAATTAATTACTAGGTTCATTATTATTTTTGTTATATCTAGTGATGTAATATGCTTTTAAATGGCGTCACGATAAACACTGTTTCAATCAACTTCACCCCCCAAAAATGTTTTGGAACCAACAAACCCCCCCACACAAGAATTTCAATGACACAGTCTGATTCATAGCCCTCCCTGTGGGCACCAAGTTGGAGCAAATATTTGGAGGCCCCTGCTCTAGAGAGGATCGGATCGGGGAGGTCTGATGCGATCCACGTGTCACGTCGTCAGTAATGACATGAGACAAAATGAATTCAGTTAATGATACAAGTAACCCAGCTATGAATATAAAACATAGATATAACGCGAATGGATATTTTCATTCTGAAGGCAACTTTTTTGAAAATAATTTGAGTTTTGGTTACCTTTAGTTAAATTCGGAACCTAGATGTTTATTTCCGTAATATAACTTAATTTAGGAAATAAATAACTAATCGACTGCCGGTCGATCAGAACAGATAACTGAAGAAAAAGTTATTGACAAGGAATGTGAGCCTTCGCAACACAAGTAAGTTAATCCAAGTTCGGACTGTATTTCGACTATATTTGTCAACATATTTACATTCACGGTGGACGGTAAATTTTCCTCCTGCTCCTTTTTTTCGTTTGGGTTCGACGTCTTTGACCCGCCGAAAATTTGCATATTTTTCTCAACCGACATGAACCGGCCGATGAACTGAACGCGTGGCATTCAGCAAAATGGAACGGGATTCCGGTCATATAGCTTCGCGTACGAGTTTCCTCCCAGCGGGAGAGGGCCCTCTCTTAGTTCGGATTAAACGGTCTTTAGCCACTCGAAGATGTTTAGAGACAGTGACGAATGCTCCCCCGTCAATCCCTCGGGAGATACGAAATCGGCCGAGAATACTAAGTTTTGCAAAGGTTACGTCCAATGATGGTAGTTCTATAGAACAGATACATGTTTTATAGGAAACTAGCGGACCCGGCAAACGTTATTTTGCCTTATAAATTATTTCTAGTGGGGAAATTGACAGCTTCGCTAGCACCGCAAACTGTTCCGAAAGATTTGTGTGATACCAAGTTCCCTAGCAACGACTGTTGTATCTTCAAATTGAAATTGTCAACTTCTGAATTTTGGTTTATTATTCAATAATAAACCGTTGTAATCGCTCTTATTGCAGAATCCAAATCTGCAATAAAAATGTTTTCCGTCCGTCCGCCTTACGCACGATTTCTCCCAAACGGCTGAAGCAAAAAATCTGAAATTTTCCCTAAATTTGGACTTTTTTGAAGAACTTTCCATGAGGAATCGAATGAGCCCCTCCCCAGGTCCGTAGCTGAAACCATTCCCGATGTATGGCCCGATTTATGCTGCCAACATTTGCGTTTTTTCGGTTTATTTTTGTTTTTGTTTTGATCGCAGTAAAACAGTCAAGGCGGCCTAAATTTGGACTTTTTTATGATAGAACTTTTCATGAGAAATCGAATGAGCCCTTCCCCAAGTCCGTAGCTCAAACCATTCCCGATGTATGGCCCGATTTATGGTGCAACATTTGCATCCAATTCACTACATCATGTAGTGAATGTGCAAATATCAACAGTTTTTTTGGAGTGAACTCCTAAAAGGATTTGTAGCCGATACACGGGTTGAAGCATTCTGATATGCATGAAACGCTGCAAATTCTTTCACTGGGGTTTATTATTCAATGTTATTCATTTGGCTTGCGTTCATGATTTGAATTTCTACTAAGCTTTGGAGTGTGCGTGTTTCACAGGTGATGGAGCGATTATTGAATTTCAGGAGATATGCATAGAGCACGTAAATCTGTTCTCAACCAAAATACCTATTTGGATTGATCAGTTGATCATATTTGTGTGCCTCCTGAAATTCAATAATCGCTCTATCACCTGTGAAACACGCACACTCCAAAGCTTAGTAGAAATTCAAATCATGAATCATTGAATAATAAAACCCAGTGAAAGAATTTGCAGCGTTTCTTCAGAAAAAGCATTACGTTTTTTAATATCCCGAATAATCTGCTCAGCCACAAAAAAGGTGAATATGGCGATTCAATCGACCACCTGGTGCCGTTATTTGTCAAGATGACTTGAAAAGCCCTTCCACGAGTTGATGGGGTTGAAAAACAAGACCTGCTGTCTATGGGTAGGTAGGCTTCTGTTCTTTGTTATTGATTCCATCCAGCCAGCCCCTCTAAAACTTCGGGAGGAGACAATCACATTCTCTCCGAATCCCAAATAAATGTTTTCCCCACCTGTTTGTATGATTTAGGCGTGAATACTTCCACGGCAACAATCCCAGGAGGGAACAAGTATCAGTTATTGGAACCGAAAAGTTTAATTGACAGTGTAGATCACTGTATCTGCATAATAGGTATTGAAAACGAAGATTTTAGTTCGTAGTAAATTGCATCAACCTTGTCAACACGCTCTAGTAAATCAGATCTGCATCTCCTTGTCAACACGCTCTAATTGAGAAGGCAGATAGTACATATATAAGATCAAACCAACCGTTTAGCTACTGCACGTAGTAAAATGGAAAACATTTACCTTCTGCATATCAAACATGTAGATCAGATCTCTCTCTACAGATCTGATCTCTGTCCTGAATGCAACATACTCCAGTAGCAGATAGTAACAGACGCGTATTCTAACGAAATGATCCGATCGGAAAGTACTCCAGTAGCAGATAGTGGAAACAAACAGTTTAGTTGACAGTGTAGATCACTGTCCCTGCATACCGACTGTAAATTGTTTGCAATTCTCCAATTTCCGTCGTCTTCAAAGGAAACACTTATTAAACTATTGACGGCATCGGATCTCACTCCTCGATTCCCGGTATATGAGCTTACAGCGGTTATTACGATGCGAAGATGTGGACGCACTTGCCTGGGGAAGATCTTACACGTACGAGGAACGCCTCCAGAACCCGATAACTTCCCATCGCCTCTAATCCCGACCTGATAATGATTTAATTTCATTTCTGTGGTAGGCGAATCTAATTAGCTATGTGAAACGCAAAAACGGTTTTTTCCTTCAAAGGAGGAATTTAGTAATTAGCGGAATATCAAAGATCAAAGGAAGGTAATGCGGTTTTTGCGATGCTCCCGCACATGTTCGAAGGGTGCCTGTATAATTTTGGGCAGTAAAACTTGACTGCATCATGCACTTTACTGCTT
The DNA here is from genome assembly GCA_031894815.1 of Creontiades dilutus. Classification (NCBI taxonomy): domain Eukaryota; kingdom Metazoa; phylum Arthropoda; class Insecta; order Hemiptera; family Miridae; genus Creontiades; species Creontiades dilutus. Next base: position 167,491 of record JAVIWC010001720.1, on the reverse strand, counting down.
CATTACAGATTTTATGGACAACATATTAGATTCCAGTAATTGTGATCATAATATAACTTGAAATTAAAAAAAAAATTAACGATCAAAATTGATTAATTAGAAAATACGTACCTCTTCATCCCCATAAATTTTAGATTATCTCACTAATTGCGTTCATGGTAACATAGAGGTGATTTTACAATCCACTTTTACGGCGATTTCATTTAGAATGTTGTCGACACCTGGTTTATTAAATCCAGTAACCAGAAAATTGAACAAGGAAAAAATGTCCTTTCATATAACATGGTCAAATGAAAGAATTTTCGTAAATCGTATTCTCTTTACATCCCACATTCTTGAAAGAATCTGAATCTTTTTGGATCATAATATAAACATTTTTAACTGTTTTTGCAATTTCTTTTGATTTGTCAGTACAATTTTTTGAAATTTGACCGAAATAATATGTGTACAATACACAAACCGAATACCCAAATCCGTCCGCCCGCCTTTACTAGCTTTTTTCCGAAATTACTGTACCAAAGTTAATGAAACTAGTATAAAAAAAATCACGAATGGGGCCAAGGATGGCTTTGAATCCACTGCATCAATCTTGAATCGCCCTTGAAGTGAAATCAAAAAATATTTTTTTTAAAGTCTATCCAATGAAATAAGGCAAATGTTTTTTTATATTCGTTACTGATAGACGTTACTCAGATTGAATCGAATGGTCCCTTTAAAATTTCATCCCTCGCTTTTTAAGGGATTCAACTGTTAAAAAACGCAGAATGTGTCTGTGAACATGTCTCAGCTCGTATGTAAAATCATCTATTAAATTTTGATGATCGAATCAGATGATATATTTTTCAAGAGTTCTTTTGGGGGGTGTATATCGCTATCTGACTCCATTAATAATTCATTTCAAAGATTTCTGTGCTTAAATAAAAAATTATATTTTTTTAACTTTTTTCCTGTTTGGTACTTTTCACACACTCTCACTGACTGACGTTGTCAACAGGTGTTATAAAAATTGAAAACTCAAAAATAAACTGTAGTAAAAAATATCTATGTACAACAATGGACAGGCTTGTGATGCCTACAGCTCTTTTTGTGACAGTTATGCGTCGATGAATGTTTCATTAAATGAAAATCATCAAATTTTGATCTATCAAATCAAATTTTGATCTATCTCGTTAAATTTCAATTGCACAATTCGTGGCTTTCAACTTGTGTCGATGTGCAGTACATTACGCCATTTTAGGTATTTGTATATGATATTGAAATTGTCATGTTCTTTTCCCTTCATTGTTCTACTTAAATTAATTATTTAATAAACATGTTTTCTTCTTCTATATCAGTTTTTTACGGAGTTATTTTTATGATGAATCCATCTTATTGTTAATGGAGTGTGTAGAAATTAATTAAAAGGTACGAAGACCCACAGATCAGCTGAAAAAACCCTTGTTGCTAATTGCTTTTCTAATCGATCAACGGTACTGAAATATATATGTTGCCCTTTTCAAAGCACCCAGAAAGCCATGGAGGCGCAAGGGGCTGAACTTGGAAAATTTACTATAGACAAAGTTTATCAAACACTTAGAAGGGCTACTTTTTACAAAAATGATTAACCTTTGGGTAATAATTTGCTGCGTTTCTTACGTAAGGACGAATTTTTCATCTCAATAGTAAAGAATGACATATATACTAAGTACAAACATTGTTACATAGGTACATATAAATTCAATAATTCTTTTAAGTGGAAAATGAAACACACAAATACAGAAACAGTTATTGAAGAAGCACTTCACACCATATTACGTTCTGTATACATCACGATCAATAATAATGACATCAACTCTCAATCGAAAAAAGAAGAAATCAATACCGTGGGTTATTATATTAAAAATCTGAAATAAAGCTCTCATCATGCAGTTATTGCGTTGGCAAATAAAGATAAATATCAAAAACAAACGCAACCATATCAACACACAGCATATCCTGAAGCAAAGATCAAAAGCAAGGAAAATAAGAAAAGCGAAAAAAATCGTACCTCATCGTGCGAAGAGTTTTCTGCACCGTCCGAGCTCATCACATTGATTAAATTTCATGCTTTCTAGGAAAAGCCTTTCCCTTACTGCCGACCGTACTAAAAAAGTTGGAACAAAAAAAACTAAGGATTAGTTGCTGATTAAGATTAAATGGAAGCTTTTAATTATAATGAAGGATAAATAAAAAGTTATCAGTGCCGTACGTTGAGGGTGGAAGTTGATTAGGTTGTATCTGGTAGGGTGGTGCTTTCCTTTATTTTTGTCGAATTAGAAAAGTAGGAGTTACCAACTCGATTCGGGTTGGAAGTTTTTTATTATGTATGTAGATTTGTTGGCACGTAAAGCCTTTGAATTCCTAAACAGTTTTGCACGGGTAGTGTCAAAGTGTTCATTATATGGAAAGGTTTGATGTTTTGATCGTAGGGATCGAAAATGTAAAGCAATCTCTTTTTTCGGGGTTTACGAGCTGAATAGTCGATCTTCTGTCGGCTAAAACATTAAAATTTGATCAAGGGCACTTCGTATTGGAGCGGTAAGTTACGTTAATGGGCCTGTAAAACACGAAGGTACCATAAAAATTGTAAAGTGCTGTATTCTAAGAGAAATTGCCACAAATAAGAAATAAATAAGTAACGGAATTGAGACTATTCGGCTATTGGAGCCATACTCCCTGTAAGTTTTGACGGTTTTCTCATGGATTGGCCTTATAAAATTCGTTGGAGTATCAATTCTGTCTCATTCAAGTTTCAAGACTTGAAAACCTTTTGAAGTAAGGTTTTTATTTTTTGGATTAATCAATGTATAACTGCTTTTGCATGTATGGGGCTAGGGAGGTACTAGTATGAAATTGTAAATTATTACTAAAACAACTATATGAGGACCTGTGTCAATAAATGGGTTATAGGTTTAGTCTAATGTAATCAGCAATAGATCTGTGGGATGTGACATTGGCTGTTCATCAACGGGTTGTTGGGGGTTGGGGATTATGAGATATACAATGACTTACAAGTACGATAGTGGCATCAGGGGCTCGTATTTCGTTGATCCCCTGGTACCAAAATTCCATATATCACTGGATCAAGCCACAACTCTTGGGACTGCCATCACCTTTATATGGGTGGCAAACTATGTGAGTATCCATAGCAATGAGTCGGCTGGTGCTCTTGCCAGGAAGGAATTGATTGAGGGCTCCATTGAGATTTGCTACGTAGAGCCAATTCCATCTGGCATGAGCTATGGCAGGGTAAGATCACTGATTTGTGTGGTGTCTTTCAAGGCCTCTTCCCAGTAACTACTGGACATTCCTCTTTTACTCGAGGGCACCTGCTTAGTGCAGTAGTTCGTGTTATTGCGTGGGAAATCTATCTGATATCCATCCACCACTCTTGAGAGGATTGCCCAGCCCTCATGGACTCCAGAATCCGGCATAGACCCCCTCAGTGGGTTAATGCTCTATCTGAACCAGACAACCTGTTCTTGCTGATGCAGCCGAAAGCCGCAGGGCTCTACAACGAACTGTGACATTTCAAATCTGTGATATATTTATTTCCCCTCTAGTCACAGCTCTAGTTCACGTAGATGTAATAGAAGCTTAGTACTCTAGTTTAAGTTTAGTTCAAAGTTTCTAGTTTCAAATCGTGCCTGCTTCAGGGACTAGCTAAACCCTTCAGGTTGAGAGGCAACTGAATTTAAATGTTGATTAACTAATGAAGACTTACTATTTTCATTTTAACATAATTCTCCACCCCATCCATTCAAACGGTGTTTCATTCCTCAGCCTTTAGACCCCCACTACCATGTCCCATACGAGAACGCAAATATAGAATTTTCTAACAGACATAAAATAGGGCTAATGTGTGACATACGCTCTCTCCTGCGTTTATTTCTTCGCTGTTTTCATGGGAAAATGCAGTGTGGCTTTTTGAATCAAGCTAATCTTACAATTTGTTCTGTTCTGTCATGATATTATGACACTACCCCTATAAATGGATTTTATGTCTGTTAGAAAATTCTAAAGGTTCTGATACTTATCGCACTTGTAAGGTGGTAGTATGACGCGATAGGAGTAATACATCCTTTCTGCTGATGTGGAAGATAAAGGAACGAATGTACTTCAACACACAAATAGTAATTCTCTATCAGTATAATTAAATTAGATCGTCCTTACTAGATTCTATTAAACCTATTGTATAACCCATTTATTGGTACAAGTCGTTATGTAATTGTTGGTGTTTATTATTTTACATTTTATTTCAGTACCTAATGATGCCGATACTGACGAAACCAGTTGTATAAAATAAAGGAAATAATTCACCATACCAGAATAAACCTAATTCACTTCCACTCTTAACAACTTAAGCAACTAAACCTTACAGTGTTATTAAATAAAAAGTTGTATCATGCTTTTTTTGTTCTCTTAGTTATATTCAGCTACTAACATCGAAAGCGACAGAGCTAATGTAAACTGCGCCAAATGAAAGCGAGAAATTATGCTTAAGCAGTAGTTGCCCCGTGCCGGAGTATTACACCATTTCGTATTCCAAGCCAAAGAGAGCGGAGGGGAAATGGGAAAAAAGTGAGAGGTCCGGAATTAAATCTATTAGAGGAGGTGGGGAATTGAAAATTAGTAAGTAGGAAGAGTGAAAATTGGGTTAGTCAAGGGAAATGGTTTGAATTAAGTAAATGACCCTCATTAGGTTTTTTGGCACTAACTTTGCGGTACCTAATTGAAATATGAAATGCGATGTCAGAAGTAATCTGCTCTCCGAATTAGAGAGTCGGGATCGCAAGTGGCGACCGCGGTTTTTGCAAATTGTCACTTGGGTGTATTTCGTTACCGCACTCACGTTATTTCAACGTTTCACCCAAGTCTGGATATTTCACGTAAAAATTAGCGCCAAATGGATTCGTAGTGTGGCTTCTTTACTTGTTGTTACAGAGAGGATTCAGAATTATATGGTAGGATTTTCGATAATTATCGTGGCGTATATGGATAGTTTCCCTTCCCGTTTCTTGAAACTGCAACGTTTATATCTTAAGTTTTATAGCTTAAGAGTATTTGCTGATGTTGCCGGCTAATCGCTTCAACCCTTGGAAGGGGTAATTAATTCATAATACCACCTCCTCGTTATGATTTAGCAGGGCCTGGTTTCGAACCTCTACTTTCTTCTAACATTGAATGTTCTGACCCGTTCTCTATGAATTTTCTGCAAGTGGATGAGATATAATCATTGTGCCTACGAAAAACTGAAATTGGTTGCCTCTGTTGAAACTCCGAATGTAATGGAACGATTCTAATAGCAGATTGCCTACTGGCACAAACGTGAATTTCTTGAATATCAATTCTTCACGATCATTGGTCCGATTTCGTTCTAATTTGGATGGTCCTTGAGTACCTACTGGACTCTCGATGGTATAATATGAATGGAGTTTGGATTAGTTTTACTGTTTAAAAACAGGTACTTAAGGCTACAAACAAATTAATATAATATATATTGATTTACAAGAATATTATCCTTATAAACTCAAATCAAAACATAAACTAAGCAACGGAATTATCGGTCTCCAAAATGATCACATGTGATCTTCATCGCCATAGCAATAATTTCGCGTGCCCAAACCTGATTGATTGTTCTGACGGATAATTCGGAGATTAATAAACGATTTTGATGAAATCCAAATCCAAAATACCACTGATTTTGCCCGTTGGCTTTCACTTAGAATAACAGTCTTACGCCTTATGTTTGTATTCGAAAACTATATGTTGCGAGGGTTGAGAAAAATTAAGAGAAAACTCTCTGTTATTCTGTTGTCGGACTATCATCTAGCAGATAACTGACACAGAGTAGATTACACCGAAATCAAATCCAAAGGGAAAGATAGTAACACCTTAATTCGAAGAATATTAGCTAACGTTCTAATAATGAAAGAAAAAACATTACAAAAAAACGAAACATGTAACCTAGGTTTAACGATTGAGGAGCTTGTTTCCAAAACGTACTAAAGACAATTTTTTCCAAAATCTAGTTATTACATTTCCGGGAGGTTTTGGTACCAATTTCTTTATAAAAATGCAATCAATGTAGCTAAAAGTACGATACCCCCTAGAAAAACTAGGCCGAGAAGTCAGTTTTATTTCAAAAGGTTTCCATCCATCATAAAAGAGCACTTCCATCTGTTTGGGTTCAAAAATTACTATATCTATTAAACACTATCACAGTGGCTACAATATTTTGAGCATAAAGTATCCATTTCCTTGTAGGATTTTTCAACTTTCAAGCCATTATTGAAGTTTTTCAACGATTTAAACCGTATTTTTTTAGTTTGTTCCTATCAGTTTTGTAAGAAAAATAGAATAGAAGAAATTGACAGCCAAGGTGGAGGTGGCTTCCATAACATTGTCATCATCAAAAACTGCCACTCACTGCTTCGATAAAGCTTGGTACTTGTTGCCTTTTTTTCGTTAATTTCGATTGAATATAAAGTGCGGAGTATCAAGGAATTTGTGTGAGTTTAAAGAAAAACTGTTTTTCTGTAAAAGAAAGTGCGAGATGGAGGAGGAGGAGGGCGGCAACTGCCTTGAACAAATGCAACAGCTTGTGAATGTCTTAGCAACAGTTTTGGGAAGATTATTAAGTCCTCGATAGGAGGAAAAGATTTGATTTCAAAACTTATCTATATCTATAAACTCTATATAATCTACAGTTCTATATCCGCTTTGCTTGATTACAGAGAGTACTAAACGCCAGGTTTAACTCCAAAAAGTACTAAAAATTTCAAAGCTTCACCTAAATTAATTAACGTCTCGGAATAACTTGCTTCTTTTTGCGAAATTTTTAATATTAAATTTAGAATACATTTAAAAAACGTTTTTTGACATGGGGCAAGTTTTCAGCTTCTAATGGTTTTCCATGAATTTATCGTTTATGACCAAAACAAATATAGTACCTTCGGAAGCAAGCTCCTCAATTTTTACCACTATTTCTGAGTAAAAATGAAAGTAATAGGAATAGTGATAGTAGTAATACAAATCTGTAAATTTAGATTAGTACTATATCAAGAATACCGGTAATGAATAACATAATACACATTATGTGTAGCTTCCTTAAACAAATAGAATATAAAACACAGACTATGCCACCAATAACTTCAACAACGAGAAGAAACCGAACAAAACACAAAAAATATTAGCATGAATAAGCCAGATGCACTGAAACTTGAACTAGTTTCAAATCAGCATGAGATTCAGGCTGTTAAAAACCCTATTAAGTTTTGTTTTTCGACTAAATTCAACCATAAAATTAAAGTAAGTAGGTAATCTAAGTGAGTAATAAGGAATAGATAACATAATAAAACAGCATAATAATAATGTAAATAACGCATCAACAGGTGTCATGCTAATGACCAAGAAATAATCCGAAAAACAAAGGTAAATGAATATTTATCAATAAATTTGAATAAACAATAAATAATTAAACTCATAACTAAATCAAATGCATATATTTTACAGGTTGGGTCGTGAAGGAGGTTGAGGTTACTCACTAAATGCAATGATGACAACAGCTACGGTAAATATAAAAATAAATTAAATAGTGTTCTAGAATACCTACACATAAAATTTGCTTGTAAATGTAAATTAATTGCACCTCTGATAAACGGCGAAAGGGCTAAGTGGTTATAACCATGAACGGATAAACCTAATTTTTCTCAACTCTCGCAATACATAGTCTTCAAGGGAAGATATCGCGCACCACCATAGCTACATTTGTATTTGGTGTTTCTGTGTTAAAATGGGATAGCTTTATATTTCAATTTATTCCACACTATGACACCGGATGAGGTTGTATGTATAAGAGATTTTAGTTTCGCGTATTAGCATGAACATTCTTGTAGTTCGCATATTTCGTACTCATTAATTTTGACTTTTCACGTGACGATACACGTGAATGTTACAATAAGCGAGGAAGCTATATGCTGTTCCAGACTTTGCAGAATTTCTTAATAGTGGGTGTGGGTAGTGGAGTGACCACATTCGTTCCGAATCTCTTATTTGGAGCGTACGTATTTGTTTATTCAGGTCAGAAACGTTTCGTCCCGCAGCGGGGACTTCTTCAGTCTATACCTAACTATGTCATAACTACTGGCATTTAATTTAATTTAAGCTTTTAATTTATGCTTGCAGTTCCTCTCTCCCTTTTTGTTATTTATAACAAAACAAATTTGTTTTAATTAATTAACGCAGTTGAGATCAAACAACTAAGTAATAAAAACGCTGCAAATTCTTTCACTGGGGTTTATTATTCAATCGGCTTGCGTTCATGATTTGAATTTCTACTAAGCTTTGGAGTGTGCGTGTTTCACAGGATAGGGCGATTATTGAATTCAGGAGATATACATGGAGCACGTGAATCTGTTCTCGACCAAAATACCTATTTTTATTGATCAGTTGATCATATTTGTGTGCCTCCTGAAATTCAATAATTGCCCTATCCTGTGAAACACGCAGACTCCAAAGCTTAGTAGAAATTCAAATCATGAACGCAAGCCGATTGAATAATAAACCCCACTGAAAGAATTTGCAGCGTTTTTTTATTGAACCTCAATACCCCCCCCCCCCCCCCCACAATAAAAACATCTATAATTTATCAAGTCCTTTAGCACTCGTATTGCGTAAAAACTTCCCCAAATCCAAATTTAAACGATGTAGCCAAAGGTAGACAGATGTAGAGGGGCACACAAATATCATCAACTGATCAATCCAAATAGGTGTTTTGGATGAGAACCGATTTACGTGGTCTATGCATGTCTCCTGAAATTCAATAATCGCTCTATCACCTGTAAAACACGCACACTCCGAAGCTTAGTAAGATTCAAATCATGAATGCAAGCCAATTGAATAATAAACCCCAGTGAAAGAATACTTATTTACCCCAGTAATAATATTGAATAATAAACCCCAGTAATAATATTGAATAATATTTACCTATATATTATCAGAATGCTTCAACCCGTGTATCGGCTTCTAACTACACTACAAGTATTCACATCGGCTATCACTCCAGTATCCACATTCACTACAACTCGACGCTATTGGCCGGACATCACTATGTTACAAACAAACAATAATAAACGAAAAAACGCAAATGTTGGCACCATAAATCGGGCCATACATCGGGAATGGTTTGACCTACGGACGTGGGGAAGGGCTCATTCGATTCCTAATGGTATGTTCTTCAAATAGGAAAATATTTAGGCCGATTCGACTGGTTTTGAGGTTTTCAGGGATTTTACAAAACTTTTACAGCCCTTAAAGGGCACTTTAAATTGAGTGAGGGAGCTGGCCCAAGAATTGGGGCGTCGTCGAACCAAGATGGATTTTTCCTGAAAATTTCAGATTTTTTACTCCAGCCGTTTCGGAGAAATCGTGCGTACGGCGTACGGCGGACGGACGGAAAATTTTTTATTGCAGATTCGGATTCTACACCCCTTGAAACGTAAACCATGAAATTTTCAGGGGGGGGTTAGCATTTTTTTTTCCAGAGCGATTACAATGGTTTATTATTGAATAATAAACCAAAAGTATGACCAGCTTGAGTACATGGACAGGGATGAGTGAGCAGTTTAACTTCAACTACAAAACTAAAAGTAACAAACAAACTGAAGAGATGTGTGGTGGCACCACTATGTCAATGCCTAAAGAATTCCTTTTGTCTACAGGTTCACTATTTAAATATTTAATAAACCAAATAACAAGTGGTCACTCCGTGAAAATGAATAGTCCGCAATCGGGAAAGAGCCCTCAAAACAATCGACAGGCGGCTAAGGGAAGGCCGGCTCGATAAATAAAACGAGTTTAAGAGACGAAGTAAAAGCGAGAGGCGTCCAAGACGGCACCCCAAAAATATGTTGCAGACTAGACGTTGAATGATCACCTGAGTTCACTTGGAGGCGAGGGGACGAGGGAGGGGACACGCTCGAACGACTTGACTCTTTAAGTCAAGTGAGGTTCAGTTTGACAAATTGTTATTGTTTGGGGAGAAAAAGCTCCCGCCTCCCACCAACCGAGTTTTGCCGCTATAATTTTTTGATTGTCTGAACCGTATTTATACCCTCTTGCTCAAAAGAACGGGAGTCCGTTCGGTCATAGTTGTTAGCTATGGGGCCTGGAGCCACGACAATCCTTCACCTCCAATACTCCTCTCCCGCTGCTCCTGTTCGTCGCAGGGGAAAACTCTCCCGGCAAACACGTTTATAAGTGCTCCCTCCCCGAGTTATTTTCGACTGACGCTTTTAACTAAAATGTTCGGAATTCCTCAGCCGTTTTTAGATCAAGGACAATAAAGTCGTTTGACGTGTAACAGTTGGGAAGTCTATACATATTCGTGGCAAAATATATGTGATTGAGACGAGCGGAGCTGGAACTGTCTTTACACATGTTTAACACTAGATCACACAAATAGGAAAAAGTATTAGGTTTCCTTCACATTTAGACCGGCACAAATATTTATCGGCGAGTCCTGATTCCAATGGACCTACACTGTGTCAAAATACGGACAAATTAAAAGTAGGGCTGTTTATTTAAATTCACTTTTTGCTTCCGAGTCTACTAAAGTAGCGGAACCATTGTTTTCACTTTCGGAATGTGAAAATTTTTTTGTCTCCAAAATCAAAAATTCCACTCGCATTTTGCGTTTTAGACCTCTCTGAACAATTTTGGTTCCGTGTCTGTCTGTGTGTCTGTGTGTCCGTCTGTCTGTCAGCAAATCCTTGTTACGGGCAAAACTACACGAAGTTATCGTCCGATTTTGATGAAATTTTCAGGGATTGTTCGGGGTGGGGTGTAGATGGTCCCCTATAGGTTTCATGACCCCCGGATCAATAGTAGCCGTCTGCGCATGTTTGCAAACGTGAAATCCTTGTTACGCGCATAACTCCGAGAGTTCTTGACCAATTTCAATGAAATTTTCAAGGATTGTTCGGTTTGATGTGTAGATGGTCCCCTATAGGTTTCATGACCCCCGGATCAATAGTAGTCTCTGTTCATGAACAAACGTGAAATCTTTGTTACGCGCATAACTCTGGGAGTTCTCGACCAATTTCGATGAAATGTTCAGGGATTGTTCAGTTTGATGTGTAGATGGTCCCCTATGAGTTTCATGACCCCCGGATCAATAGTGGCCTCTGCGCATGCGCAAACGTGGCATCCTTGTTACGCGCATAACTCCGGGAGTTCTTGACCGATTTCGATGAAATTTTCAGGGATTGTTCGGACTTTTTAGGTATATTTTATAGTTTGTTCAATAGTTCCTGCATAACAATAAATTTACCCTAATTCAAATTTTACTTCGCCTAATTGAACGAAGTTCTTTAGTCAATAATAATTTTCAATGATCTATACAGTCATGTTATGGATACGAGGAAGCTATGTGCCACACCCACTTGGCAGACGTTTTTTCTTCAGTAGTAGAAGTAGTAAAATTGAAGGGGTAACAAAAATTGAGATTTCAGAATAAGTATAGACTTTTTGATTCAAATAATGAACCTTTGTAATCGACTAAGAACAATAAAACTTATAAACCCCCTCAAAATTTGTTGGTAAACGTTTCAAGATACTCAGAATCCAAAAATCAAGAAAACATTCCCCCTCTAAATTCGCATATTTCAGGGAAAACACAAGTCACGGTTGTGAATGACATCGAAGATCGATGAATGGTATCAAAGACATCGATCTTGTGAAGTTCTTAACTTTTAAGTCCAAAATGATGCATGAGATTTTTGAAAAATTGTATAAGAACAAGAGTTTCCGTAGCAACGAATCGGTTGTAAGCGAAAACCATCAGAAATATTTTCGTGATGCATAGTAAAGACATAAAATGTTAGAAGTCCGTTTTTCCACCGCCTGCTGAGCGAAGCTTTCCTCCGAAACTCTAGGGCCAACCTTAATGAAACATTTATGAAAAATCAGATATAGGCCGACGGTGATCCTCTCTCGATGATCACTCTCAACCAACCCTAAGGTAAATGTAAGGGTAAATTTTTAAGAGTTTAAAAATGAAACAACCGAAATCTTAAAAGCTTTTTATGTAAGAGGGCAGTTTTTTTAGTTTGATACAGATAGAACTTAGTTCCGTGAATTAAACGAGACGCCTCGGGTTGCCCAACGATCATCCGTTCACTAACCTTTTGAAAAAATCGTTAGGGCTATCTGTAACGTGAGGATTGAGAGTGGATATTACTGCGAGTGGTTGGCTACGTCTCCTTGAACGGACATGTTAGCCGTAACGCTGTCTCCCAAGCTTCAACTCTTTAGAGCAGAAGGTGGTGGAGGACAAGCGGAAGCATACAATTTTTTATTCATATGTTTCTTTTCGTAGTGCACGGGAAGCATTCTCTGTCTGCACAACCCCAGTTCTAGTGGTCTGGTGATCCCCATTGGAAGGCTATTTAATACAGAAACAACCTTTTGTGTAATAATTTGCAGGGTGGGGTTTTTCTAAGTCACTTTACGTTCATCCATTCGCTCTTCCGATGGCCCAAAACTGTTAAAAAACTACAGAAACTAAAAACGAAAGAGAATGCGAATTTGTACTAAACATAAGAAAAAATCGCCTGGTTGATTAGAATTTAGGCATCGAGATAGAATCAGCTAATATAATTCCCATAAAACTATATTTTCAATGGTTGTCTTTTGAAATCGAACTTTTCATCATGCTCCCGGAATCGGATTAAAGTAGTTTTGGGCGTGACTTTACTGTCAGACATACACACACAGATACAGATAGACATTTTTGTATATATACCTATAAATATATTCATACGTAAAGTAAGACTGATTAGGGACCAAGATTGACCAGCAAGCTGTGTAACGCATAACGATAGCACAAAATTTTGATTTTAGAGCACAACACGATCAAGCTTTCGTATATTGCTAATTCTTAAACTACCGATGTGTCCACAAAAAACCTCATACTGTTACAAAAATTTCTTTCTTGCATGTTGGACGCAGAACATTATCTTAACAAAAACTAGACTTGTTATACGAAAACGTAAATTTTCTTATTAGGTTTTTTCTAATTAAGTTTAAAGTTTAGTTGGTAAAAATAAACTAGCCATTTGTTAAAATGCTCAGATTCTCGTTCTACTCTGATACTTGTTTTCAGCTCTTTCGACCATTTCTGATCATAGAATCGTGTTTTGACCTATATGCGGCGTCATTAAGTATTAGTTTTTCAATTGTTCACTTGAAGTGCAAATTTATTGAAAATCCTTAACATACAGTAGGTAGAGTGTTTCTAATAGTGAAAATACGGACCTAAATGTAGCTGCTATTATGGATAGTTCACCTTCCTGATTTCACGGATTTGCGATGTAGTGTAGTTCGTGTTAACGATCTAAACAATGCTAATGACATCGCAGCTCCGTTCTTAAAACAAGCGCCCCAAACTTGTTACATAGTCTCAAGTTGGGAAAACTTTGATCGTTTTCTACTTTAAACTGGGTTCAACTCTTCCGGGAATGAAGACGAAGAAGAGATCCCAAGGGGATTTTCAATTAAACATTTGGTCGGGTCGGTGGAAGAACTCCCTCGGGCGATCCGTAAAAGACTCACTTCTAAACTTCATAATTTCCGACGAAATCATGAGAAAATTAATTGCATGCAGAGAAAAGTTCCGTTGTGGACTAGGAACCCCACGAAAAAGTGGTTCAACGCTCGATAAACCGAACATACCTGCTCCTTCGAACAACCAACTCAGCGACCAATTGCACAGGTCTGCAACCAAAAAGCATACGATTTTTTTACTGTTTCCCATGGATTTTTGCTTGATAAAACCGAAAAAATTAATCAGAAAATTCCATCACGTCTAGTTTTCTCGCAAAACTGGTTTTTTGAATACCACGGTGTTTTTCAGCTATAACCTCAATTTGGTAGTTGCTTCCAAGTTGCCAATTTTATGAATTGCATGAATTTTTTCGCTCTCATATTTAGTCATGTCACTCCCAGGATGATACGAAATGAAAGAGAGGGGATAATAAGCTAGCTGACTATTGTTGGATGCTCAAGAGGGATACGGACAATGCTGGAGCACAAAAACGTGTGAGACGAAGTATCAAAGAAAAAGGTTCCTCAAGCAAACCGAATGAAGTTTTTGAGCATTTTGTACTGAATAGTAAACAAATACTTTCTTTTATTTTGAGTTTATAGACAATACAAATTATGGTGTTTTTCTTACGTTTTCGTTTTTTATGTCCCCCTCCCCTAATTTGCAAGAAAACTGTACGTGATGGAGGAAAAATAGCGGTCATTTTTGGATTCAGCACACCAAAAAACATAAAATTTTGCTAAAATATTCCATGCAGCTGATCAAAAAATTTTTTTTTTGGAGACCTGTGTTGTTGACCTCAATGGTCAACAAAACAAATTATTAGCAATTTGAATGACGTTCATCTGTACATGATTGTAGCCGATCGTATTTGGAACTTCCTATCAATTTGGTGGTAGATTTCCCTCTGCTTTTAGGTCTTGAATCTCGAATCCACAGTGCTGCTCCCTAGCACTATGTTGTAAAAGCCGCATCTTCAGAAAACGGAGAGTAGCTCGGTAATGTTCAGAAATCGTGCTCCTCTGCTGGTTTTAGGATCGTTCTTAATATCTCGTATTTTGTGTATTCCCTTGGACATCATTGAATATCCTATACCGTCCAAGATAGTAAAATTTGAAATTCATATATGAATTCCTCATTTATTTATGAATCATCATCACTTTTTCTCATGTCATTGCTGAAGAGATGGCACAAGGATTGCATCGGACCTCCCATGCATTTGACATCATGGGCTTCTCTCAAACTGAGCAAAAATCTGCAATAACGTATGGTGAGTTGCTGCGGTATTTCCTCACCAGTCTCTAGTTCAGAATAAAGCAAGAAGGTGCCTACCCAGAGTAAAAGCGGATCGGTGCATTGCATCGGTCAATATCTTGTACAAATGTGGACACCAACATGGAGGATCTTATAGATTTCAGGCGTGAAGCCGTGCGACATTCAAAGATTTCAGGTCAATGTGCTAAAAAATAATGTCAAACCACCTTGGTGCTTTCTAAACGGACGTCTTCATCACGAGTTTCAGATCGAAAAATTGAGGGATGCTATTGAACGACAATCAGTGATACACCTCTACCGGATAATATAGAAACCAATACTCCTTGACTCAGATGAAATCGTCTGAAGATAGAATCGTATCAAACCATTTGACTTTTCCTACTAGTGAAGCAGTGAAGAGAAACAACGTCTTAACCAACAAAACTTTGTGATGTGTCTTAGTTTCAAATACTTATCCATCATTTCAAAATGTGAGTAATATTGGCAATACATTTTAACTGGTAAAATGAAAAATTGATTTTTAAAATGTATACGTTACTGTAGGTAAAACCCCGAGGTGTGGTAAATGTTAGGATTTACTTGAAAATCTTAACCTTACTTAGAAGCATTGGTGAAAGTTTAGTGTTGTGTCTCAAATCATTTTTTTTTTTTTCTGTAAATCTTAAAGTATTCCGAAAGGGTTGGTAAAAGCTTATATATCTCAATCAGATAGCGTGTTTCGGACTTTTACCAACTGATTTTGGTGAATCAGAGCATTCTCGAGTGGGTAAATCCGCACATATACCCAGAGAAATTGGTAAAACTTCTACATTTTCACAAGGTTTTCCGGGCGTTTACGCAGCCGTTGAGTCTATCTTAAGACAAAACAACTGTCAAGCGGTGAATTTACATTTTTCATCTGGATTTCGGGCTTTCATCAACAATATTGGAAAATCGTAATACTCAACGTGCCTGTAAACGGAGTTTTTCAGTAACATAATATGTCGGTCATACGCGGTCGAGCAGCACCGCGTGGCTGGCGGCAGCCCAATTATTTCTATGTTGAAAGCAATTACAAGATATGGAGGAGTGAGTTTAGATAATGTATCGCAGCCTAGGTCTAATATAGATAGATCAGCAATTTACGTAAAAGGGTTAGTACGGATTTTTGGTTTTAACTCTTTTATTGCACCGAGTAAACTCATTAAAAATATTAATTTGACTTATTTTACTAATATATGTACTTCAGGGTTAAGGTACAGAACTTAGTCCCATGTCTATTTAAATTTCACTATCACTTCCTACATAAGTTCATGTGGTTTTACGCGCTTAAGGCGACGAGTTAAATTTTGTCCATTCAGTAGCTTGACAGCTTCTTCATTTACATGATATTTGAGTCTGCTAAGGTAAGCAGTAGGTCGCTTTTCAATAACGTTTACTGTAATCGATCACATGGCTTAATAGATCACATGGCTGTGTTGTGGAACTCCCTCCCACCCTAAATTAAGACACCCACCATACTGACGATCACATGGCTGTGTGGATCCCTCACCTGTGTTGTGGCCCTCCCTAATTAAGACACACACATACTATGTGCATATACTATATTGAATATACTATATGATATGTGCCTATAAGTTTAAACAAACCAATATGGATTTGCTTTAAAGATTAAAGTTATCTATAACAAACGGGATAGGTAACCCTTGAATACGATTCGGCCTAGTTTTGTTGGTTTCTCATTTAAATCCACCAGAAACTGTTAAAAGATTCCACTTGGAAGTTGGCGTCTCGCTCACCACCGTCACAAATCTCCCACTGCGTCTTCTTTGTTGCCGGTTGGAGCGGAGTAAATTTCGTAAAAAATCTCGGGGCTCTTTCAGACTTATTTTTTTTCCTCCCAATTGGCATGTGTTTCCATCTTACGAAAAATAGGCCAACTACCGCCAGACGCAAAAATTACCACACCTCGCTTACAACTCGGACAGTTGCCAGTATTAATTGAGTGGACTCCTAGAAGTAAACATAAGCATTGACCCCCGACTATAGAAAGATTCTCGGGAATTTGACTCAATTCGTCCGACAACTCGTATTGCGTTTAATTCCTAGGATTCCTCGGGCAGAAGGGACAGCCGATGGTGGAACACCTGCTGATGATGTCGAGTTATCGTGTGTGATGTTTTTTACAGAAGTTTTCGCATAGTCATTCGAGTCTTTTGGTAAGTTCTGAAACCGTTCCTGGACACTTACGAGTATTCACGAGCTCTTCTGGCTTCCAATGAACAGGCTTCCACACTATTGAAGACAGGAATTAGCGCGATAGACCCGCAATGCAAGGCGGCTCACCTTTAGAGGGAGTTGGTGTACGCCAGAACATGTCAAGCTGCATTTCTGTCCCGCGAATCGTTGATATTCCTACGTTTTACATCTTTCGAGATAATCTGAGATATTTCAGAGTTATTTCAAGTTATTTGCCACACACAACTTGTTCTATGTTAGAACCAAAAATGTATAATTTTATTGCAGCATTAACCGTCTGTATACACGGTATAGGTGGTACATAAAAATTTATACATATACAGTGATGGTTTTTTGTATACATATACGGTGATGGTGACAGTGTCTCTATTTTGATAGCATTCAGGTTCCTTTCCGATAGCCTGCAATGGTTTTTCCCAAACATTCGCTCACCTGATGATGCTTCGTAAGGAACTTTTGGGTTTCAGAGTTCGCTGATTTATTTTGGTAACTTGACTATTTCTGGTGAATTTAAGTCTCATTGTGAGTGGCATTTCCATTGTGCTGTGAGGTAGAGGTGTGTAAACCCAGGTCACCTGAAGGAGTAGACTTCCTGCAGGTCACTCAGTCCAAAGACAAGGTCAGTAGGAGAAGTTCACTAGTTCTCTACATAAAGATCTCAGAGTGGAAACCGTAAGAGATACTACGAAAAAATTAGCTCGAAGATATGAACAGCGGCTTCACGCTCATACTAATTTGGAAGCCATTCAGCTTCTTGACAACTCCAGTACTAATCGGCGCCTGAAGAGGACCAAACCCTTGGGCTTGGGATGCTGATACCGATGTGATATTGTAGTGAGACGCTAGTTAGTGAACTCTCACCATAAAAATGATTAACATAATTATTATGTTAAAGCTAAATAACTTGATAGTTACTTACTGTATACATGTATGATGTAACTAGTTGTTATGTTCAATATATATAATATGTAATAAATATATATAAACATACGATTTAAAACAAAAAAAAAACTTTGTGAATGAATGGTACCTCTATTATCTTCGTGTACAGTCAGGTTTCGGTAGATGACAGACGTCTTCTGTACTCCTTACATGAGTACCTCTGAGTAAAACAATGATAGGTACCAAAACGAGGTCATTTTCCGAGTTCTCATGAATAAATTTATTTAATAGTTGAATCTGCTGTAAAGGAACGGCGACCTGCCCAGGTTGTTAGGTGGGGAGAGTGAACGGTTATCTTGAGCCAAGACTCCTCAGCAAGAGACGTTTGCGACCTGTCGGCCACGGGGAACCATGCTGTCGCAAACGTCTTCCCTCCGCAGGTCATTTGGGACAAGTTCACTTGAAAGAGAAGTTCACTCAAGCCACTCAGGTCACTCACTCACTACCCACCTATGCTGTGAGGACAATAGTTTAAATTATTGGGTTTCATGCTTTGATACGATCTTGTTCGGATAACACTCTGGTTGCTGAAATTAACCTGCTGAATCTCTCAGCTCGCAGAGTCTTGAGATGTGAGATTTCTGCTGGGTTTGGTTCGCGGATCGGTGGTTAGATAGATTTTTAGTTTATATTACATCTTTTCCTTTACGCGTTACAATCTTCAACTGAATAATAACCTATAGCTGTGAATAATAACCGAGCTGGATAGTGTAAAGCTGTGGCCTAGCCCGGTTTGGTTTTTACTTCCAATTTGTATGAAGTACCTGTAACTCTGCATTTACACCATGAACTATTTGCATAAATAATAATTTTCACTTTTAATATAGTAGGTAGGTATTTATATTTACATTTGAATTCCACTTCCCTGGAATTCTTAGCTGACACATCATTTATATTACTACTAATATTGCAAAATTATTAATTTTCGTTTGTCAAGCACTCATAGGGGTTGCCTCTTATTAGTTTACAAGTTTCTTTTTAAAATAGCTTCTCACTATTTATATTTATCAAGTTTGCAGATTTTTCAAAATCTTTTTTTTTTTTTTTAAAAATGATTTGCAGCTCCTTTTTTTGTCGTCATTTGAGCAAATAGATTTTCAACTCTATGTAATTTTAGATTTTGATTGCCGCTGTCTCACATCAACAAAATGTATACCTTTGTGTAAGCATTGATGGTCAGTTGAATAATTTAAATCATGAAGTAATGTATCGGTCTTTAGTTCTTCTGATGTAAATTTGATTCAATTTAGAATTTAGGCGTATTTTCTTAGCTTCTGTCACATTCTTTGAAGGTGGTGGGTCCGTTCCATTTGAGAATCTAACGTCACAGCTAAGTAATGTAAACTATTCATTTCTTTGATTTACGTTTCGTCACATGGCAGATCAGTGCAGCTGTGTATTTTCAGAGCATCTCTCGATGTTAATAGTGGTTCTGTTTTTCTCGCTATATCCATAAAGACCGATTTCGTAGCATTGATGGTAAGCTTGTTGGTGTTCATCCATTGTCCAATTGCCCTCAAATCCTTCTCGTCTCTTTGATGGACCTCCTACCATGTTTCTCAGCGTTTACTGGAGCAGCATCATCATCAAACATGTACATTTTGCTCTAATATTTTTGTTCAGCAAGCTCATTCACAAGCAGCGAAAAAATGAATGGCCCAATTGATGTCCTCTGCAAATAGCCGTATTGAAGCAGTTTCGCTTTTTACTTTGCCAATGTGGACTGCTTGTTCTCTGTTACTATTCTATCATTTGAATATTTCCAAAGCTTGTCCTAAAATTCCTGAAGCTTCCCTTTTTTCAACGATTTTTGCTTTTGATGTAGTATCGAAAGCATTATCCACATCAAGAGTTACTTTTTCACCTGCATCCAAGTTCGAGTGACTGTCATCCGAGACCTTGGATACACCAGCCATCACTATTGCCTGAGGTTAAATTTCTCGTCCCTCGCTTGGGGTCGCCTTCTAATGATCTCTTCTGGACATCATTCTCCCCCACTAATTACTTATATATTCTCCCACTATGACGCGATTGGTGAATCGAGACATCCACGACTGCCCACATTTGGATATTTTTGAACCATCAGTGAAAATAATTAAAACCGTAGTGAAGCAGCTTGAACATATAACTCTTAACTCTTTCTACCCTGAACATTTTACCTATCTGTATTTTCTAATTTATATGTACACATCCATACCTGTTAGCTATTGTAATATTGTATTAGTTTCTTGCCTGTATCAAATACTCGTAAACAAATGATTTATGGTATTTTTCATAACAGTTCATCCGACGTTTATCCGCCGTATAGTTTGTGGGCTCCGCCTGCCCCATACTGTTGAGCAATCGTTTCCACAATTTCCACGGAGGATTAGTAGTTTGTGATACTCGATGGCTCAAGCCAGTAAATCCCGGGTTCCGCGTTTTGGGAGCCTTTTTCCCTCGAATAGACGCAGTCGCGTTCTATTTACGATGACACTAAGAGGAAATAGAGATAGCTCGTCCTTTTTCCTCCCCCGGCCGCCTTGATAGGAGATTTTTTTTTCGGAACAACACCGTGTGCGAGTCTGGTATGAAGGAAGAGGGAGCAGGCGATAAGCCTCAGAGGTCCCGCGGACGGTGGGCGGAAGAGCGATGTAGGTCAGCTTCTCTAGAAAATCCTGCCACATCAACAATATTCAACAAAAACCTACTGATACGGGACATTATTTAATTATATATTCGTTGTTGGGTCGAGTAGAACGAATCGGGCTTTTTCCCTTCGAAATGTGGGTTACGAGGAGGGAAACGAAGCGATGTTGAAAATTCCCCAAGGAGACGTTCGGCGGCGGTACTTGGAAAGATCCCGTTGAATCCAAAGCATAGAATATGTTCACTACACGAATGTACTCTTTTACCCAAAATTAGAAACGAGTTTAAATCCCAACAGTTCATGTTACTTGGTCCCGAACCTCCCTGTAGGTACCGGATGATTTATGTTATCTTTTGGGATGTAAATATTTTTTTCCCCATAATACTAACGAGGTTGAGGCGGCAAACCTCCTTGTCTGTTCACTTTTGCCCTTATGCTGTTACAACGCAATGAACTGGTGGAAACATCAGTCCTTTTGCTAGTGAACCTATTTAACATCCTTCTTTCTGCCAGTAGGTACTAATCTCATTATAGAATGATCATCAAACCAAACTTGATTGGCACCAAAAATGGTGACTTCGGATTTCAAGAAAAACGTTATTTTCATTTAGCAAAATAGGTCTTATTGTATTGCACAAAACTACCTTCATCTGGTTAGATAGATAGATAGATGGATAGTTTATTTGCATCATTTTACACGCTACATTCTTCATTTGAATAATAACTGATGATAGTGTAATAGCTTTGAATAATAGCTGGATAGTGTAACACGGTGGCCCAGCCCGGAATTGGTTCTTACATCCAACTTTTATAAAGTACGTTCCTATAACACCATATTTACACCACATTAATTGTTAAAGTTTAGATTTCACTCCCATAAAATGATGTAATACACGCAATTTGTGTAGCTGCTAATTTTATTTAAAATTAATTTTAGTTCAAATACTCAACGGGTTATCTCTTATTAGTTTATAGGTTTCTTTTTTGAATAGATGCTGACTGTTTATCTTCATTAGATTTCTAATTTTTTTTCAAAATCTTTATTGATTATTTGCATGCCTCTGTATTTTGTCGTCATTTGAGCAAATGTATTTTTTACTCTCGGCAACTTGAGTCTGTAAGATTTTGATTGCCGCTGTCTCACATCAGCAAAATATATATTTTTGTGTTTACGGATTAGTTTTAGCATATTAAATGTGTACAATTGGTGGACGGTTAACAGATTCAAATCATGAAATGGTTGAATTGCTTCCTTCATAAATTTTTTGGCACACAGGGAATGATAAAAACTTGTATAAAATGCGTATTACTTATTAAATCAGCTAAATGGTTAAACCACGACAAATTACCTAGTTGAAGTTTTGAAGAAATTTTTCCTTGGGGGAAAAACAATAGATCATGGATGTGTCCATTGTGAGAGGTGTAATTAGAAAATTAAAATGATGAAATAAATAAAATACACACACAAGATATTTTATGAAAAACGCTACAAATTCTTTCACTGGGGTTTATTATTCAATTGGCTTGGGTTCATGATTTGAATTTCTACTAAGCTTTGGAGTGTACGTGTTTCACAGGTGAAAGAGCGATTATTGAATTTCAGGAGATATGCATAGAGCACGTAAATCTGCTCTCAACCAAAATACCTATTTGGATTGTTCAGTCGATCATATTTGTGTGCCTCCTGAAATGCAATAATCGCTCTATCACCTGTGAAACGCGCAAACTCCAAAGCTTAGTAGAATTCAAATCATGAACAAGCCAATTGAATAATAAACCCCAGTGAAAGAATTGCAGCGTTTTTTATGATTTCCAGAATGACTTCAACCCGTGTAGGCTATAAAGCCTTTTAGGAGTTCACTCCAGTATCCACATTACTACATCACTACGTCACTAGGTTACTGATATCACAAAAACAATAATAAACCAAATTTCTCGCAACATGTTGGCAAGTTCACTCGTGGCCATACGTCGCAAATTGATTTTTGACCTGATAGGGCAAAATTACTGAATTGGGGCGTCGTCGGAAAATGGATTTTTCCTGAAAATTTCAGCTAAAAAATGAGTCGTTTGGGACGTGCGTACGGACGGCGTGAACGGACGGAAAAATTTTGAATTACACCCTTTGAAACGTAAACCATGAAATTTTCATGAAATAAATTTTTTTCAAGAGCGATTACAATGGTTTATTATTGAATAATAAACCAAAATTATTGGCATTGAACATTGATGAACACAATTTGGAAATTTTTACGGTAGCGTTAGCAATGCTCAATAGTGGTTGATGGTAAGAAAAATGTGAGATAAAATGCCTTGTTTCCATATGATCCATATATCGTGTGAATGTATTGTTTCGGGTTGTATAGATAGCTGGATCACCATTCAACTCTAGATTGAATGTTTCACGCATGAAAGTTACAAATTCTTCACCTTTTGTGGTCTTTAAATTCACATTGAGATCACTCAATGTACTTTCTTGTAAAAAATCAGGACTCTATGACGTCTTCTTCTCGCGTCAGACTCTCTCCATTGGTATGGATCCTACAGAACGTAACGTCAGCTTGACGCATAACTTGAACGAGAGGGTAGTATTCTAAAGATTGCCATACAATGTCCTGGACGAAGAGTGCTCTATTCCTCTGATGTATTGGTGTCTGACACATAGGTGGTAACTGACGTAAATCACCACAAAATACCATATTCATCGAAATATTGGGTCGAGTCATAAATAACTTCTGCCTAAGTAATGTGTCCCTCTGATCATTGTTTGTACACAATGGGAGTTCCCCCGCTGAGGGATTTTAGTTTTCGCTTCGCAGGTATACACTGGTCAGTCTTTAGACAACTTCTGTTCGGTGCTCACGTCAATATTTTTTATTTTTTTACCTTCATAATGAACAATAAAAAAATATACTTTCGGCATGTTATGCTTTGGGAATTCAAACAAGGCAATAGTGCTACATCTACGTCTCAAAAACTGTGCAGTGTGTATGGTGAAGGAGTGATAACTGATCGGGCAGTGAGAAATTGGTTTGTGAAATTCCGTTCTGGTGACATGGCCTTGAAAGACGAGCCAAGGTCGGGGTGTGTTTTGAAGTCAGGTTTGGAAGAAAATCCACGTCAGTCATCTAGAGAGTTATCGGAGAAGCTCAATACATCCCAATCAACTGTTTTCCCATAATTGTAACCCATAATTTGAGTGAACGCAACACAGCAGATAGCATGTCTCCAGAACGGAATTTCACAAACTAATTTCTCACTGCCCGATCAGTTATCACTCCTTCACCATACACAGTGCACAGTTTTTGAACCGTAAATGTAGCACTATTGCCTTGTTTGAATTCCCAAAGCATAACATGCCGAAAGTGTATTTTTTTATTGTTCATTATGAAGGTAAAAAAATAAGAAATATTGACGTGAGCACCGAACAGAAGTTGTCTAAAGACTGACCAGTGTATACCTGCGAAGCGAAAACAAAAATCCCTCAGCGGGGGAACTCCCATTGTGAACAAACAATGATCAAAGGGACACATTACTTAGGCTGAAGTTATTTATGACTCGACCCAATACATTCACGAATAAAATTTATTCACGAATATTTAATATTCACGAATGGTATATCGTGGTAGCAGAGAATGTGTTGGAGACGATGGTTTATCATTTGAAGTAGACCAGAGCCTATCATAAAACACTCTTCTATCAACCCAATACGCAAATTACTGAATGCTGTAAGAAAGGAATTGAGCGCTTCAACTGACAGACCAGTTTATTTCCTGGAATTACCGACACGAAAGACTGAGTTCTCTTTATTGTAATTGAACGCGGATCACACATTGTTGTACGTGGCAATCAATAGAAACATGCAAATCAATAGAAAAACAACGGTTTATTTTACAGAAAAGTGAACCTCATTGATGACATAGCCTTCACTTTTCGAGTTAATAATAATCTAAAGTGCCGGAGCGTTGCATTTCTTGTGGAGAAAAAGGGTCGCGAAAAATTCCTTGACCCCCAGCCAAAAAACATATCTATGTCAATTTATAATTTTCCAACGATTTTGCTTCCTGGCGTTACCCATAGGCAGCGAATGCTGTGTTTTCACTGTAGGTAGATGACAAATTTCACTCTCCACCGTCAAAATTTCCACTCGCATTTTGCGTTTCAGACCATCCTGAACATCTTTCGTTTAGTGCCTGTCTGTATGTGTCTGTCTGTCGGCAGATTCTTGTAACAAGCCTAATTCCTACAGTTTTCATACGATTTTGATGGGATTATCAGTGACAATGCGGGTTAGACCGTATATGGACCTGTATAAGCTTCAATGTTCAAAAATCAATACTTCACTCTACTCATGCGCAAGCTTAAAATCTACCGTGCAACATTTTCTTAAGTTCAAGCGGTATGTTCGTGCTCTAACTTCCAGCGTAATGGAGAAAAACTATCAAATAACCTCATATAAATTTCAACGCGGTAGCACCACTAGTAGCTATTGCTCATTCGTTAACTTCAAATCTTTATTTGTACAATCCCTTCAGTTTTTATTAGGTTTCGACGAAATTGTCAGGAAATGTGCTGGTTGAAACGTAGATGGTCCCCTATGAGTTTCATTGCTGAAACATTCATTCATTGCCTGAAATGTAATTTTCTCCGGTTCTAATGCTTTTAGAATTTGCAAGATAGTCAGGGGAGGGCAGTAAAATATTCGTAAACTAACATCAACACGATCATATCGTCATTCCATCCGCTATGAAACCATGACCTGCAATACATGTCGATTTACCTTTTGAAGGCGCTGATGAATGCCGGAACTTGTCCCGTAGCATTTTTTTCCCGTGTTTCGTTGACACAAGCCTAAATTCTACACCTATTGAGATTATATAAAACATTTCAATATATCTTCAAGTTCATATTACCTAAACGAAGAAGCTGTGCGCCACCATAATTTGACAAACGTGTTTTAATTTAGGGGTTGATATCTGCAGGAGCATGTAACACGTTATTTCTGTGTTCCCTGAATCCTAGTAACCAGCTGCTATTCTACATCTTCCGAGATTATTTAAAACATTTCAATGATCTGTACACTCATGTTAACTAGACATTTTTATTAGCTGAATCGATTGTAATTGTTCCCAATGCAGTTATATTAGGTCTGAGCGGGAAAATGTATCCGATCAGTTGGTTGAATTGTTAGTTATTCTTCACGTAAATTAAGTTGACACGAATTTTCATTCATTATTAATCAGTTTTCAATATTCTTCGCATTTATCGCATTGGTTACGACTTTTTGAGTTATAACCATACGACTTTACTATAAAATCCAGTGATTTAGACTTTTTTCCTGCTCGATTTTGAAATGCGATATGTCTGACTTATATCATCTCGTCGTGGACAGCCATAAAGACGGTCGTAAGTCACGGCCTGTGCCTGAAACTGCGTTAATTTGAGGCAAGCAGTCCGACTTGTGAAATTTCATTCCCGAAATTATAATACTCCACATCGTCCCGATAAACCGGTCCATCCTCCGGCTCGTAAAGCTGAATGATTTTTTTTGTTGCCCGCTCCTGATGTCGGGCACATGGGTTTCACGACATTCCGAGGAGGCCCCCATCACCTGCCCCTGAGCCCTTTTTACGGCCGTAAATCTTCTCTAATGCCCGTAATCATGAGGACGTAAGTAAGACATTACGCCCTTTCCTCCCGAAACACCCCCCGGGATGAATGGGGAAGAGAAACGGTGTAACGTCCCGGAAAACAAATCCATCTCTCGTCGGAACATCGACTGGTGCAAGGGAATCGAATTAATTGTACCCTTGGAATATCAACTAGCATAATGGCTTCTAGAAAACTATAACTCTTAAAGTGCTTGTCTTGTAAGGAACTAGCACGAATCCCCTACATGCAACCTACAAATATGGGATTCTAGCTCAGAGGAGGGGAGCTAGTAAGCAGAGATGAAAGCTGCGGCTGGGGGGGGGGGGGCTAACAAATGTTTACGTGAGCGCATTCTGTGTTCATAAACGGTACTTACTAAGCCTAACCAACTCCCTGGAAAAATGCTGCTCAACCAGAGCACCAGAGAGGCTAGTGCTTACCAAGGTGGCAGGTACACGAATGACCAATCGGGCGGACGGAAAAGTGGTGATGCCGGGACAACAAAGGGCGGAAGGAGCCCATCCGAAGGTTAGTTGAAGGAGTGTTGAGGGGGGGGGGGGGTGAGTACAGATGAGACAATTTACTCGTGGAAAACGTTGATAAAAATGACAAGGCAGATTTTGCAAATGACGATAAACCACTAATTTATGTGACATGGCAAAGACATGAAAATATCAAAAACGTCCCAGGTCATTTGAATGGATTCAATTTGATATGCTCCAAATAAAATGTTCTTAAACTGACTCTTTCACATTTAAATATAAAAGAAACGTATGTTGCGTATGCTGAAGCATTAACCTAAGACTAAAACTGTTAAATGTGTTTTTTTGTTTGTTCCATTATCAATAAATTAATTTAACTCATAGTCCAATTTGTAATTGTGCAACTATTATTACATGAAAAGTAAAGTTTTCCTATTCTTATTTCTGTAAATTCAATGCTTAAACAGATAAAATTTAGGACCTTTATTGTGAAATATAAGGTTCCAAATATCTTTCACACGGTAACTGGGGCATTTTACAACCTTTACTTATCGCCAAAATGTGCGTCCCGCTTTCAGCTCATTACCAGATTTGTACTATCTAATATGCTCACCTTAAGGTATACCTAAAAGATGTTGATATAAACTTGCTATAACGATTCGTGGAACAGCAGTCCCATGGGACTTATTGCTGCGGAAACTAACTCCTTCAAAAGACTAGCCGGCGTTAATTGCAGGCTTTTCGCTCTAAATCGATAGAATAGCAAATGGGCCATGTTGGAATTGGTATGAGGCCGTTCGTTATTATTATTATTGGTAAATGCGCGGATTAGGCAGTTGATGGTCCCATTTGAATTTCTCCGCTTAAAATTCTGTACTTTAGTTTGGGCACTCGTATTGGTAAAAATCATCCATCATATCCTCACGTCTTCCATCATATGAAAGATGGATGATCCATCTTGCTCCAATTTGGTCCGGTTGGAAAGAATGGTTTAAACGTCTGATATCGATTTCAACATGATCGTATCCCTAGGAGCTCGTGAACTACTTTTAAAGCCTTGTAACACGTAATTCATTAAAATACCTTACAGTTGAACGTTCGTCTGAAACGTTAACATCATGGAAAGAAAGGGGTTGGTCAGTTCTGTATTTTTCACTACGTCACTAGAGCAACACAAAAACAATAATAAACCAAAATAACGCAAATCTTGGCACCTGAGGAATCTTGATTGCATTAATTTTTGGGTCAAAACGCAACTTTTTTGAGGTTTTTAAAAGTTGGATTTTTTAAATAATTTCTAAAAATCATCATTAAATTTAGAAAGATACTTTCATGGCGTGAGTGTACTCAGAGTGCCAATTCTCCAATTAGGACTACCCATAAAATAATCATAAAAACTGAGCAAAAAATTGTATATTTGCTTTTCAGCTGATGCTGCACGAGTAGATTTTTAGTTTGAAAGTTTTGTTCGTTTTTGGCCACTGGGCAGAGTTGAGATTCGATCGAATCCGAATTGATTTTACGGTGACTTACGTGTAGATATGTTATCTCTTCGAAAGGGCCCAATGGTATAAAGAAAATGCGGGGTTTTAAAACTCCATTTCAAAAGGTCAAACTATTAACAGAAGTAGTTAAAATTGAGGTCGGCTGGCTGCAATACTTTCAACGTTAACAAATATTTCCATGAAACGTTCTAGAATAGTTTACTTTGTGGAAATCACTATAATTTCCTCTTAAAGTTGTTCCGATTTCAGACTAACCCTATGATCGTGGTGCGTCTAGGACTTATGTTATTGAACCTGCAATTAATTTGTCAGTCCTGTAGGATTCAGGACGTTAATTATCGACTACGCATCTCTATTTACACGAACCTGTTCGGCTCAACGAATCGGTGGGAAGTGTCGGGTATCACTTCTGAGAACCTGACGACGAGAAGCTTCAAATTCTTCCAAGCTCTTCAAAATGTAGCAAATTATTTCACAACCAGTTTTCATCAACATTTTCACGTTTAAAACGACATTTTTTTATCCGGATGAGCTCGAGCTCATCGAAATTGCCTGAAAATCACACCCCACTTGCCTAGGTCAATAAAAACTTCGGAAACTAAGTTTTTGGACGTTTTTCGGGCCATAGCATCTATCCATGCTATGGCTATCAACGCTATGGCTTTGTCTAGAACTTAGGACCAAGCCCATGTGTGAAAAAAACGGATTTTTCACATCAATTTAATGGACTTTCATGACCCGGACTGCTCGGGAAAGTCACTATTCGATTGTGCAAAAAAAAGATGAAGAAAATCCGATGGCAAATTACGAATCTTATGTTTAAATGAAATATTTAAGTGCATACTCAGCAAAGAAGATGAATTTACCACCAACTTAGGTACCTAGTAACTATGCCAAGCTGCACTAATAATACCTCTTACCCTACCCCCACTGCTACATAAAAACTCGCACGTTATGTATTGTTGCACTATTATGATACCAACCTTGCAGCAACCACATAGTGTCAAGACATCATCTGGTAATTTTTGAGTTGCCCTAATGATCAGTATGACATTGTGATATTGTAGCAAGGCACAATGAGTGGTAGTAGTGAGGGTGATATGATAGCGCAGCGTAGTTGGGAAAAGAGACCTATCATGATTGTACAGCAATGCATAATATGCGAGAGTTCAAGTTGTAGTAAAGTGGAAAGGATAACGTAATAATGCGGCTCGGCAAATTCAAAGAATTGTTAATATGTAGTTCTGATAAGGGAGTGGTGGTGCAAGACATAACTTAATTTGAGTGTTTTCAAGTTGCAGTGAGGGTAGATGAGATACCTTGATAGTCAGCATCGCATTATGAGCGAATTGGAAAAATGTAGTTGGTTTAAGGGAGATAACAATATAGTGAGGCTCGCAAAACAATGTGCGAGTTTCTATGTTCTAGTCAAAATGGTTTGACATGCTAATAGTGCAGCATGGCATAATGAGTTAATTTTTGATACGTAATCGTTGTAAGTTATATATCATGATAATCGAGCAATACATATTGTGCGAGTGTCGAGTTGCAGGCGAGTAGGTAAGATATCACAATGGTGCAGCATGGCATAATGAGGGATTTTCAATAGGTATTTGGGTTGAGAGAGAAATGATGATAGTGATAACTGCGACCCATCTCAATCGGCGTCAAAATTACTTGAAAATGACACACCCCACTCGCCTAGGTTGAAGAAGCTTTGGAAACCCACGTTTTTGGCCATTTTTTATGCCATAGCATCCACACGAGTGGAGCGATCGGGCTGGCTACCAGTTAAGACCAACAAGACCTCACGGAGTCCATGAGCGAAAGGACGAATTTTTCACTAATTTAAAGTCTTTCATGGCTTGTACGGCTTGAGAAAGTCATCATTCGATTCAGTGAAAAAAGATACATAAAATCCAATGACAAATTGCAAATCTTATGTTTAAATGAAAGCGTTATTTAAAATTTTTCAGGAGCCCACTCCACCAATAAGATACATTAACCACCAGCTTATGTATACCTTTACAAAATGGGTGAAGTCAGGACAATAATGGAATGCCGGCTGTCCTGCGAGTTGTGAGGTGATGGAATGGTATAGTTGCCCCTTCCACTGAAGTGAATGTGGATATTAATCCCTTGCCACGCACAGAGGATGACCCAGACGCTTGAAAACGTCTGATTCATCTTCCAATTCTATGGATTCTGAAACCGGGAAGGGCCAACTAACCATATCTATCACAGAATATGTGGAAATGGCAGAACTCATGGTTTGTCAATATCCTGCTATTGCATCAAAAATATTCCAGCATTTTGGAATGGATGCAGTAACAACCTATTGCCTAGGAAACGGCTAAAAACCTCCTTCACTTCATGAATGAAAAGGTCATTAACAAGGTTCAGAATTTGAAATAGGGATAGCGCCACGATAGATAATAGTGATCTCAGTGACCAGGGGTTCCTCCCATCCCTCATCAGGGAAAAAAATTCTTAATGGTGGGGGATATTGATTACTTTCTGAGCCAATTACAAACTTCGAATATGGGCAAGAACCAACAATTTTGTTTAAATTTGTTCTATTTTCACCAAGTTATAAGCTTATATGCAACATTATTCTTGGCGTACATTAAGAAA
The DNA here is from genome assembly GCA_031894815.1 of Creontiades dilutus. NCBI lineage: Eukaryota > Metazoa > Arthropoda > Insecta > Hemiptera > Miridae > Creontiades > Creontiades dilutus. Next base: position 136,510 of record JAVIWC010001720.1, on the reverse strand, counting down.
TCTAAGATACATCACTTAGTCCTTATCGTCCTGATATTTGCACTTTATGATGCTCACACTAAGTGAATTAAATCGTGTGGCTTGGTTCTCTTCAGTCATCTAAGCAGATCCTCGGTGTTGAGAAGCTGGACGACATCCTCATTTACATGATCTTGTAGCCTCAAGAGGTGATGCACGGCTTGGTTTCGAATAACCTCATTGACAGATTCAATCTGCAGCTCTTAGTGAAGTCTGTCATTTCTAAAATATGTGTATGCATCTACGCAACTTCGTAGGACAATATTCTGAAAGCCCTGAATAATGTCACGGTTGCGTGCACCCCCACAGTTGCGCACCATAAGTTCAGACAGGCTTTAGGACTTGCTTGTACAGTGTCAACTTAAGAACCAAAATGATGACCCAAAATCGTAGTTCTCTCCAGGAATTTACAACATAACCACTCAACTATAATGCACAAAGTGCCATTGCCTGCTGATTACCTACCTCTTTTCCGTCCATCACTCCCATCTTGCCATTTCTCAGGAACAGAAGAGTTTAATGACACTGCATGACATCTCAGAAACGTGGCCGAACCCGGGTCATTTGACTTTTTCTTCGACCAACAGTACCTACCTACCTACCTAATATTCTTAAGCAATCCAGCTTTTTTTCCGTGTCACGCTGTCACGGTCGGTGCCCCCCGTAATAGTTTATTTCTCGGCAACTTACGTATTAATCGGTCAATTGCGAGTGTAGAGAAGCGTCCTTAGAAATTGTTCGGACGTATTAAACAAAGTAGCTAAGCATGATGATACGAGCTTGGAGGTTAAAAATTACTCCTTTCAAAGCCCCTCCGCCGCTAATGATATGCTGCTAACGAGGCTAATACGCGGCGTCCCTGTGGAAGTGCTTCACCCTACTTAAATGGTAATAACACGCCAGCCATTATGACCAGTAGTTATTACCAGGTAATATTCATTGCTTCAATAAAATTAACTACTTATAATGCATCTAAACGGTCAATAATAAGTTAATGAACAAATTTGAATGGTTTAAGAGATTTTTAAACCTAAGTGAGTATTCCAAAATTCTAATTTAATTTTAGTCCCAGCGATGCAGCAAAGTTACTGCAGGCGATCTTGTGAAAGCGACCAAACAACTCTTTATGGAAGGAATGTTCAATATGTTTTCGACTTTACTTCAATAATATTGCTACCATCTCTTATTTAGCTCTAAAAATTCAAATTTGAGAATACCATTGGGAAGAGCATTATTCCCTGACCCTTTATTATGACGTATTTTCAAGCGAAATTGAAGTGAGGAAACGGAATCCAAAAAAGAATGTGACGAATATCCAAAATTATCAATTTTTCAAATGGCTCGTAATCTTATTACGGGTAGTTCTTGTAAAAGGATTGCACAGGGCCCCTAAGACTGCGCCAAAACTTCTGGTTTGTTACGGATTAATGTTCTTTTCTTAATTGATAAAAAATTCTATTTCAATTTTCAGTTAGAAATCACTACACAGTATTTCGGAGAACGCGGGAGCAGAACTGTATTTTGTATAATAGCTGATATTTGCATTTCATGTTTCTTTGTACGGAACATTTTTCCAAACAGTTTTTCATCTTCCTTTAGTGAAAACAGAGGCGCCGTCAAGCGAAGGTTGAATAGAAGCAAAATTAATCTCAGACAATATAATTAATCCCTAAATTAAAATTAGTTCAAAATAGTTTTTGCTTCTGTGACTTTGATCAAAATGGGGTTTTTTAAATGATAAGGGTGGCCATTATTTAAATTATCATCAAATTAATCAGTAATTTTAGGTTCTCACTGATTTTTTTCTTGAGAATTTGTCATCTCATGAAAACAGTTTGTCTCTGTTCATGAATGAGTGCTCCTGGGTTTTTATTTAACGTATAAGATAAGGGCGGTTTTCTGATACTTTCCGTGAATTGTTTAATTTTAGGTACGGATCTCTAATTTTTTTGAAAATATAATACACCCTTTGTTACTTAGTAAAGATTTAGCTTTCTAACGGTGAAAGAATTTTTAAAATTGGTCGGGTAGTTTTTGTTATTAATTCATATTTGAACGATTGTCTCGTAGTATAATAATTCATTCTTAAACTTTTTTTTTTTTTTTTTTTTTTTTGCGAGATCCAACCCAAACTTACTTGGCCATGCGGAATCTTTTAAAGCGGTGGACAAACATAAATGAGTGAACTATACACGTAGCCACGGGCTGATATTAGCTACGATAATGTATTCGGTTGTAATATGTCAGTGGATGAATAATTTATTGGCAGTCATTATATTCTCGAAGAGCTTTGGTAGCTCGCCTCTATGCAGGAGGAGCTGCGTAGATTCCCATTGTGATATAACAAGTGATTTATGGACGCTATTTGTGACCCTCCTGTGTATATACCATCCAAAAACCGAACTGATCGATGGCTCATTACTCAATTAGCATTCATTAAGACGTATCAATCGAATTCTTTTTGGCTTAAATGTAACATCATAGTCAAATAATAACATGCCCAAGTGATGTCTGGAAATCTTGCAATTGACTAAGTTACAAAATTCAAACTTCAATCTTGAAATTCCAGTTTTGGCCTTTGGTTTTCAAACCTTTGTGATCGGCGCGAAGGAAAACAAGTTGGCTGTGGCACTTAGCGTCATGAATGTGCCATTGAAATGTTTTGCAAGATTTTAAATATTGGAAAAAATAAGGTTTTTACGATACATAGAACTAAAATACCACTGAATACGCTCCCGCAGGTATCAACGCCTTCAAAAGGTTAGTTGACATGTATTGCGGGTCTCTATTATGGGTATAATAATGATAATATCGCGTTGAATTGACATGAGACGATTTAACGGGATTTCCTCAAGTACCCTCCAAATTTGAGCGAGGTCGGATTAGTTGAACCTGAGAAAATGACGTTTTGTGTATTTGATGCCTTACCCGCACATTCCCTACACATCTAATCATTAACAGAATCTTATATTGGTTTATTTTGAATAATAAGCCTTTGTAATCGAATAGTAAAAAAGTGTTCATAACCCTCCCTTTTATACTTTTGTTATTTTTCAAGTTGCGTAGAATCCAAATCAGCAGTGTCCTTCTGCCGTACGCCGTTCGAAGTACGGGCCCTAAAATTAATTTACAATATAAATTGAAATCGTACTTTCATACATTCCACCATGTGCAGTCTTTCTAATATCTTAGAGGGAGAAAAACTCTCCTCAAAAGAACATTGGAGAGGCCATTAAAGTCCCGCGTGGACGATTCACTGCCCTACACAAAATGAAGTCATTAAAACCCACGCTCTCTAATTCGTGGGCAGATTGCTTATGCCAGATTCCATTCCATGTGATAGTTGCTACAGCTACTTGAATTGATGTGGTTTCAACACCCATAGTCTTAGCAATAGCACAACGAATCTTTGTGGAGCAATACTTCGTCTTCTTTGGCAGATGTACACTGTTCACTGAGTGCCTTTAAGACCTATATACAACCTGGTCATCAATGACCCAACAGCCTGAGGTTGTTTTATCAACAATCGGCCTGTATACTCTTCCAGCTATTCAAAAATGTACCTCACTTCGAATGTCCCAACGCTTCTTTTGTCTGTACATAGCAAAGAGTCCAACATTGCAATTGTGCCTTACTGAACGTGGTCTGGGATTGGGATGATAAGGGTAGCGGTTTCCCTTCGTTACATAGACAGTATTGGCACAGACTGGTTTAAGCCTAGATCTTCTGGCTCTTGACATCAAAGAACCGCTGTGGACATTCACTGCAGCAATCGTTTGACAGTTGCTTGCTCCGTAGCTCACTTTTCATAGATTCCCGCATCTCACGTAATGTCTTTAGTTCAAAACAGATCTGTAGTTGAGTACTGAGGCTGTATTTTCCGTTCCGCTGATGTTGACCATGTGGCTGAATGGACTTCTTCACCAAAGAATGCACGAGTTGCCCGCTTTCATCTGTTCTCCTGGGTTTTGAGATGAATTCACCCAGTTTTGATTTCCCCAAACCACCGTCCCTCGTCGCTGCTTGGATGTCCGTATAGCAGGAATCTTGAGACACTTTGAATCAAATACGTTCAACATTCAATCAAAATCGCTCAAAAACCGCTAGCATTTAGCCTTGTCACAAGGATGCTTAGTAGCTGATGATGACACGTGATTGATATGTGATTATTGCACCGTTCTTTGCCAGCTACCCTCAAAATTCAAGGGAGATCGAACCCCTAGTACTTGTGAAAATGATGCCGATTGAATTGCACTTTTGCTCATGCGCGAACTCATTATTAATTTGTGAGCTATAAAACTCACTGGGGACCTTCACATCATTTCCTGAAAATTTCATTAAAATCGGATGAAAACTGTAGGCATAAAGCTTGTTACTGGATCCGTAGACACATGAAAATCTCACGGAACGAAAGTAGTTTAGAATGATGTAAAACACAAAATTCGAGTGAAACTTTTGATTTTGAAGAAAAACAATTATTGATTTCCCGAAGATGAAAACAAAGCTTTTCATCATTTCGGTTTATTATTCGATAATAAACCATTGTAATCGCTCTTGAAAAAAAAATTCTAACCCCCTGAAAATTTCATGGTTTACGTTTCGAAGGGTGTAGAATCCGAATCTGCAATAAAAAACGCTGCAAATTCTTTCACTGCGGTTTATTATTCAATTGGCTTGCGTTCATGATTTGAATTCCTACTAAGCTTTTAGTGTGCGTGTTTCACAGGATAGAGCGATTATTGAATCTCAGGAGATATGCATAGAGCACGTAAATCTGTTCTCAACCAAAATACCTGGATTGATACCAAAATATTTGGATTGATCAGTTGATCATATTTGTGTGCCTCCTGAAATTCAATAATAGCTCTATCCTGTGAAACACGCACACTCCAAAGCTTAGTAGAAATTCAAATCATGAACGCAAGCCAATTGAATAATAAACCCCAGTAAAAGATTTGCAGCATTTTTGAATATTGTACCAAGAAGAAACAGGATTTGAGCTTATTAAACAACGACTTAAGTCGTTGGTCCTCCAGTCGCAGATCCTTTTTATTGGATTAAATTGAGCATTGTGAATTGACATTTTTTGCAAAAAGTAAGAGAGATCTTATTGGGGGCACCTCGATTCTTTCTCGGTAATTGGAAGAGTCCTAATCCCCACCGTCAGTTAGCAGTTAAGCTGATAGATCGATTCTTTCACTGTGACCTTTCTTTTTATCAAGAGTTGTCCCAGTTTAAAGAAGTTGGATGAAAAAAGGGGGAAGGTAGACGGGTGAGTTATTCATTCATAGGCCTATACGGCCAACTCTTGGAAATAGACAAAATCAGAGATAACAGAGTTTTCTAGTTGTCACTTTGGACGTCCAAGTGAATGTTTAAATTGAAAGAACACTTCGGATAAGACGCATCATTAATTAATCCTTTCCCTTCTGAATACCAACGATTATTTAGATAGTAGAGAGGGTAAAGGGAAGGAAAGATGTACATAGAAAATTTCCAGTCATGCAGCGTGACCGCGAATTTTATAAAATTATCATATTAAATTTATGTAAAATTGAGTAAAAAACGCTGCAATTTCTTTCACTGGGGTTTATTATTCAATTGGCTTGCGTTCATGATTTGAATTTCTACTGAGCTTTGGAGTGTGCGTGTTTCACAGGATGGAGCGATTATTGAATTTCAGGAGATATGCATGGAGCACGTGAATCTGTTCTCAACCAAAATACCTATTTGGATTGATCAGTTGATCATATTTGTGTGCCTCCTGAAATTCAATAATCGCTCTATCCTGTGAAACACGCACACTCCAAAGCTTAGTAGAAATTCAAATCATGAACGCAAGCCAATTGAATAATAAACCCCAGTGAAAGAATTTGCAGCGTTTTTTGCGTATCAGAATGCCTCAACTCGTGTATAGGCTACAATGCCATTTAGTTGTTCGTTCCAGTATCCACATTACTACATCACTAAGTTACTGCGATGAAAACATAAACAATAATAAAACAACAAAAAACGCAAATGTTAGCACCATAAATCGGGCCATACGTCGAGAATGGTTTGAGCTATGAACCTAGGCAAGGGTTTATTCGATTCCTCATTTCTTCAAAAAGAGTCCACATTTAGGCCGCTTCGACTTCTGGTTCATTATTTAATAATAAACCATTGTGTTGTCGGAAAAAAAAAATTCTAAAAAAATTCCCCCCTGAAAATTTCATGGTTTACGTTTCAAAGATTAGAATTCTGCTAAAATTTTTTCCGTCCGTCCGCCGTACGCACGATTTCTCCCAAATGGCTGGAGCAAAAAATCTGAAATTTTCAGGAAAATCCATGTTGGTCCGACAACGCCCCAATTCACTCACTTATGCATAAAGCACGTAAATCTGTTCCCAACCAAAATACCTATTTGGATTGATCAGTTGATCATATCTGTGTGCCTCCTGAAATTCAATACTCACTGTATCACCTGTGAAACACGCACACTCCAATATTATTCCATCCAATCCAATAGTATTGCAGATTTGGATTCTACACCCTTTGTAACGTAAACCATGAAATTTTCAGGGGGGGTTAAACATTTTTTTTTTTCAAGAGCGATTACAATGGTTTATAATTGAATAATAAACCAAAATGAGTAAGCTTTATATTAGTTTGAGGCATTTTTGAACAGAGTTAAGGTGTTTCACCTTAAACAACAGTTAGATAAGGCATTTCACCTTCGAATTCAACGATTTTTCTATTTTGAGGGTAGGAATTACCCCCACTTCTGAATGAAATTTCAAAATTTGGAAATCACCATTGAAAAGAGCGTAACAAAAATATGAGGGATACGTAAAAAACTAATTTTTGTCAAAATTGGTGATAAGGCGTTTCTGTTCCTAACGGCAGAGTTGATTCCACTAGATTTATTAATATTTAAATTCATCGGCATGTTGTGGTGAGTCACGTAATGAATTGGTTCCAAGAAAATGTTTAAAAAATGTCTTCGAAAATATTAGAACGTATTGCAATTTTTAAAACTCTCTGATATGTTGATGAATATATGGTAAAACTGGTAGGGTGCCTCGGCCTGCGTTAGTCGCGATGTGAGTTTTGCTCTTCGATAATAACCGTTCTAGGGAATTGAAAAATTTGGGTCGTCCCACGCTGTTGACATCATATCCTCCGGGGAGAACATGAAAAGGAACAACCGGAACATCAATCCCTATTAATGAAAAATTTAGTCGATTTTTGTGCTCCGGGTCTGGCGAAATAATCAAGACCAATTAGCTTCTATTACGCCCGCCTTCGTCCTCAGGCCCTGGTTTCCGCGGTGAACTGATTCTGCCCAGCTAATAGCGCTAATAAATTATGACGAGGGTTTATTATCCTCTCGTAATTGGCAATATAAAACAGAATTTTAGTCGATAACTAAGTGAAAAAAAGGAAGAGGCTGTCTGTTTCTTGTTAGATGGTTTTTCGCGCTTGAGGTAGCTATTTAATTCACGTCTGTTTGGCTATGCTCCCGCGATAATCGCGAGTCCTACGCTTCAATTCATCCCGAAAGAGCGGAACAGTGAAAAATCAAAAATTAAGGCTCTGGAAGCTTAATGACCCTCATTTCAACCGAGTTCGGTAATCAATTATTGACTCAAAGCAGGTTGTAAAACTGTTTTTTTCAACAATACGGAACAACGGTCGGCTATTAAGAAATTTCGGGTGTGTGGAAAATGTCGATAATAAAATAGAATCTTTCACGAAACGGGTGTGGTCGAAGCCATAAAACTATCACAAAATACAGATTTATATGCAAATTGTTTAGTGACTCCCCCTTTGATAATTTGCCGAAAGCTGCTCAATATTTTGTGTTTTGAATTCCAACCAAGCTGTCAATATATTAATATTTTGGTTTATTATTCAATAATACCATTGTAATCGCTCTGGAAAAAAAATTCTAACCCCCCCCCCTTAAAATTTCATGGTTTACGTTTCAAAGGGTGTAGAATCCGAATCTGCAATAAAAAATTTCCGTCCGTCCGTCGTACGCCGTACGCACGATTTCTCCCAAACCGCTGAGGCAAAAAAGCTGAAATTTTCAGGAAAAATCCATGTTCGTCCGGCGACGCCCCAATTCTTGAGCCAGCTCTCTCACTTAATTTAAAGTGCCACTTATGGGTTGTCGAAGTTTTGTAAAATCCTAAAAACCTCAAAAAAGTCAAGGCGGCCTAAATTTGTACTTTTTTTTAAAAAAACATTCCATGAGGATTCGAATGAGCCCCTCCCGAGGTCCGTAGGTCAAACCATTCCCGATGTATGGCCCGATTTATGGTGCCAACATTTGCGTTATTTTGGTTTATTATTGTTTTTGTTTTGATATCAGTAACATAGTGATGCAGTGATTTAGCAATGTGCTTACTGGAGTGAACTCTTAAATGGGTTTATAGCCGATACACGGGTTGAAGCATTCTGATAACCATTAAAAAAACGCTGCAAATTCTTTCACTGGGGTTTATTATTCAATTGGCTTGCGTTCATGATTTGAATTTATACTAAGCTTTGGAGTGTCCCTGTTTCACAGGTGATAGAGCGATTATTGAATTTCAGGAGATATGCATAGAGCACGTAAATCTGTTCTCGACCAAAATACCTATTTGGATTGATCAGTTGATCATATTTGTGTGCCTCCTGAAATTCAATCATTGCTCTATCAACTGTGAAACACGCACACTCCAAAGCATAGTAGAAATTCAAATCATGAGCGCAAGCCAATTGAATAATAAACCCCAGTGAAAGAATTTGCAGCGTTTTTTTGTTCGAGATAATAAAGTACTTTATATCGGTTTATACGTGGTTACCTGAAAAACTGTTAATTGGAAGTGTATTATTCCTGTATTAGAAAGGGCGTCAACGTAGATCTCAAGTCTACAATTGTTGAATGCATCCACCAAATAAAAATTATGAGATTGCAAATAGAGAAAATCATTGTCTAAATTAATTTAATCTATCAGCGACAAGGAATCAAGAGCGGAATTAAAATGACACCTATCACTGTGGACAAGTTTGTATACAGGGTTTTTTATTTGACTCAATTTTTGCGGAATGATGACCAAAATTTTATTTATTTAGCGTCCGTTTTTTTTTTTTTTTTTTTTATTTTTATTTTAGGCGCCTGTGTTCAGATTGTTACGGGGATTAATTTCCGAGTTCTGGTTGAAAAATGTGAAAAAAGGATATCCAAACGTTTTTTAGTGATCAAAGGAAAAATCATCTGAGAGTCGAAAAACAAATTTCGATCATTTTCCAGCAAAAACTGAGTCGAATCAAGAAACGGATAGCATCACGTGAATGTGTCACACTTTAGAGTTCACCGTCATCCACTATTTGACCATTATGGAGTTGCGCAACTTTGCGTGCTCGATGAACCGGTTACGGGATATCAAAAAAATTGGTTGAGGGGTCAAATTTTCATGAAATCTTGGGCAGAATTCGAATCTGCAATAAAAAATTCGGGTTCTCATTTAAAATAAGGAAGTTGGAGCGCGTTTCGGTCATTTGCGCACATGCGCGACGCTTTTAACTGCAATTTTTGAATTCTATGCAAACAAATAATGGGAGGTTACTTCGACAAGTTTTATTTATTTCTCCAGAACCAACGAAAGAACAAAGAAAGAAACAGAAGAAGATAGCCAAAATCTGGTATCAAATTCAGGTTCTACACCTCAAAAAACATAGAAAGAGTCGTTGAAAGTGAAAATTTTATTGGGATTTTTGAAGTGCTACTTTTATATGAGCTATATTTCATAAACCAAACCTGATGGAAAAGACTAAACCTCATCATATTCGGATTCGGCACCCTGAATAACCCCGACACCAACCCTTCTCCCCTCGGCGTCAAACAACACGTTATTTTTGTTGGATAGTGCGATAGTTTTCTAATAAAACACATTTAATTAATTAATTGTTTATACTGAAATTGTTGGGTGATCATACGATGAAATGAGCTAAATACGTATAAATGTTTATAACATTGCGACAGATAGGTTATGTCCTTATCAATCGTACGGTACCTAGAAACATGTTGACTAAAGACTCGGTAGATTTATGTTTGAACAAGGGAAGATCTACTCTCTGAAAATGAATCATACGAAGCACTTATGCTGGTAAATAACTTATAAATAAGACGATCTCGAATACAGTTTGTTTTTTCTCCTTTTCATTCATTTCCAGCAAAAACCCGACGCTTGAGTCAAAGCCAGATAACGTAATAAAACACGCTGGTGGAAGGGAAACAGAAAAGTCGGACGGAAAAGAATTTTAACGCGGGGCCCGCAAGTTATGATTAACGGCTCCGTGTTGATAACCGTCCAACGCCCAGGAAACCCCTTGGAATCGGCGTCTATTTATGACGACACTAAACGGTGAATGCCCACCGAAAATAGGGATTCGGATACGATGCTTCGTTTAAAAAATCAGATAGTGTCAAAAAATGAAAAATGAATTACATCGGATATCGGGGACTTTCAGAAATGAAATATGAACTTTTGTGAAGTAGGTTTTAACTGCGATATCTACGGCAGAGGCGACTTGCAAAAATATCTGTGCAAAGTAAATAAAAAAGAAGTCGAAGGTGTATGAAGAGTGCAGAAGGGAATTGTTCTATCTCATGGGCAGTTTTGTGTATGCAAGAGCCTGTATGAAAAGCGCATGTTTTATTGATGGATGAAATGTATGATGTTGAAAAGCCTGTATGATTTATTGTTTTCAATGAAGAACCTTTGCAATCGACCAATATACAAAATTTTTGCCCCTAGCCCCCCCACCTACCTCAAAATTTGTTGCCATACTTTTCAGAACGAGTAGAATTAAAAACCTAATTTTAAAAATCGGCAGAAGAAGGTGAAGGGCAAAAATACCCAAAATCAGAATATCAAAAACTTTTGAAATAACGTTTTATGCTTGTTATTGGTATAAACGGCACTTTAAATTAAGTGAGAGTGCTGGCTAAAGAATCGTTTTATGCTTCAAACAAAAATGAAAAAATTTGAAATTCGTTCATCCTTTCGCTCCCCCTGGGGGCCAGACATTTGACAGAAACAAAAGGACGTAAACACGCATGCGAATGCGAACGCGCTTGATCATACTCGTACAGACACGTACCTACATTTTCACTTCCGTGATGGCATCCTCTTTTTCTGATATAAGTTAAGAAGCGAACGGATGGGCTCATTCGACTCATTGAAGTTATGTTTATGAATAGCGAACATAAAAACATGAATGTTTTATCTTGTTGTTAATCTCGAACGTATTAGGTATTACGATGTTTTAACATTCCAGCCCTTTGATTTCTCTGGAAGTGATACAAAGATGTCGCGAAATCAGTATGCACTAACTAAATAAAATCGTGGAAACCCATTTCCAGAAAAACGTAGAGTTTGTGGATGAAAACGTAGTCTATTTCCACAAAAGTGAAAACAGTCACTGTACTAACGGTAGAATACACTAACAATACAACAGTAACAGAACTTCATTGTTGTCTGTTATTCTTCTGTTATTGATGATGATCCGTCCTAACCGTCGTTTTACTTTACTTTGATAGATAGATAGATAGATAGATAGTTTATTTACATCATTTTTACATGTTACATTCTACAATTGAATAATAACTGATGACCGAGCTGGATAGTGTAACACTGTGGCCCAGCCCGGAGTTGGTTCCTACATCTAATTTTTTATAAGGTAGGTATCTATAACACTATATTTACACCACATTAATTATTAGAATTTAGATTTAACATTCCATGAAATGATGTACTTACTTAGTATACTATTATAAATTATAACTGCTCATTTTACTCCTTTTATTATTATTTATTTTAACTGCTTTTTTAGTACTCATAAGGGTTAACTCTTATTAGTTTATAAGTTCCTTTTTTGAATAGTTGCTCACTATTTATATTTATTAGATTTATAATTTTTTCAAAATCTTTATTGACTATTTGCATGTCTCTGTGCATTTTGTCGTCATTTGAGCAAATGTATTTTTTACTCTCGGCAACTTGAGTCTGTATGATTTTGATTGTCGCTGTCTCACATCAGCAAAATATATGTTTTTGTGTTTACGGATTAGTTTTAGCATATTTAATGTGTACAATTGGTGGACGTTTAACTAATTCAAATCATGAAATAATTTATCAGTGGGATGGCGCCTGGGCTTATTGAACAATACCTTCAATGTCATTTTTTGAATTCTGTAAATTTTGTCAATGAGGTACTTGTAAGTGCTCCCCCATATAACAATTGCATACTGTGAGATTGACTCAAACAGCGCCTGATAAATATTGATCTTTAGCTCATCTGATAGAAATTTTATTCTATAGAGGGTATAGGCACATTTTCTTAGTTTCTGACACAGATTTTGAATGTGGTGGGTCCATTTCATTTGAGAATCGAAAATCACTCACTTCTTGTACCCCGTCCAATTTCACCTTTTGATGATAATGCAATTCATTTTTGGCACGTTCCTAGTTTAGCAAGACTTCGTTAATTGGGATTTGTAGCGATATCTATTAGATTGACAATTTAAATACGATAAAAAAATAACTCAATACAAATTCGTGTCAGACCATTTTAAAGCCGAATCCTTGAAAAAAACTTGGTGTAATTAAGGTTTTTTAGTTTAGTATTTTAACGCATTTTAAAACTTTCAATTTTCATTATAATAGGAGGTGAACTTCACTAATCTCATCTGATTTTATTGATTCCCAATTTTATACTAGTTGTGCAGCATACGGTGGAAATTTTGAATTTCCTGTCGGGATGGGGGATGTGGGTAGTGGACAATCCAATCAAACCTTAATGCAGATATTCTTGCTTCTCTTTTGTTCTATTAAGAACACAGGTCAGCATGGTTTTTGATGATTGAAAACTAATGTGCATATTCGTATACATTATTCGTTCCATGATTGATTCTGTTAGTTTATTTTTGTCTGTCACGTCTAGTTTTCCTGAAAATCTGCATTCGCGATCTTGTGTTTAAAACTGAGAAAATCGGAAACACCCGCACTGTGTATGTTGGCACCCTTGGAATCTAGCGAAATTTCTCTGAGAATCACACGTTGGGAGATATGAATCACCCATCAGATTTCTTCAAATTACAATTCCCAGGATTATGGCTTCCAGTGTCCTCTTGAACCTAAGTAACCCACATAGTATTGTATTTCATTTTGTGTATTGACCGTTGGAACTGTCCACATCGTCCTATCTTTTTTGTTATATTGTTGGAAGTTCTTTGGCGTCAGAACAGTGGAAATACATTACAGCATTTGTCAGAAATGGTTACATCGCATACTTTGGCGCGAGACTGAGGAATCAACATACAACCCGGGTTACTCTCAAAGTGTTTCCTATTTGTGTTGAAGGGTGTGTGGACTGTCGGTAATAGACCAACAGAAAGCGGATTCTTCGTAGAATCATCCAAGAAGTCAATTTTGAATAAATGAGAATGGAATTTTGAGTGATTGGAACGCATTTGGCAACGTTGCTTTAGTTTCTAATCAAACATTCAAAGTCATTTCATCGTTGATTTGCGGGAAAACCAGAGATGATAGTAAAAATTTGAAAACATATTTGAAATCAGCAGAGAAAATTCTTTTGAAATCACCCATTTCTTTTCATTCATCTCTTGAAAAGTTATATTTTGCTGAGTTGTGCAATTTTGATAGAGTTTTGAAACATATTTCAGAACTTCCAACTCTGATCATGTAAGAGGTGATAATTTGGTCACGGAGTGGTAATTTGGGCGTACCCGATATTCACGCATTCCAAAATGTTTCACATATTAACTTTTTCAATTTCATTAATAAATCTCTTATGGGGAGAGTACAAATGATCGTACAGGAACCTTATCAATATCATTCAATTTATAGCAATAATAATATCGTAATAAATGTAACGATTTTCTCCGCTGCGTTCAAATTAACTTATATTTATTTCTTTGAGATATAAAACGGTCGGTGTATCAAAAAAAAAAATATAAAAAAAGAAGAAAACGAGGCAGACATCTTAATTTAAGCTTTCCACGAATTTCCTGCCACAGTATTTCTTAATGAGTTATTCATAATTGTGGCTGGTAATTAAAAGTTTCCCATTTCGACGTTACGGTTCATTTCTAGATGAGATTCATTTAATTGATCCATGAAACGACATTCGATTTAAACGTCGAAAGTCGGGAGTCGTGATTCCGAGCCTTTCTAAATGCCTAAAAACGGTCGGGAGAGCCCTTTTCAACTGCTACCGATCATCATAATCGTTTATTGTCAAAAGTGCCGCCGCCACATAACTTTGTTTCAAGGGAGCGGATAATCCCATTCTCCTGCTCCCCGCGCCACCGTGTTTTACTGCCGTTCTCGGAATAACCTCATTAAAAACGCGATCTTGCTTGGCTGAGCTCCGTTCATGTTAGTTATTTTCCGGAGGTATCGACCTAAAGTGGGAGTTCGCAGTCTCTGAGGAGGAAAAGGCATAAATTCCGCTGATTGGTTCATAAAAGGAGTCCAAAATGATATGTACGAAGCGGCCTCTCAACAGACAATAACACTGTCATCATGAGTTTTATACATCTAATCTTCCAAAGCCTGATATTTATCGTAGCTATTTACAATGATGTCAACTCCAATATAGACGAGCGGAATTAACTCTCATCCTGCAACAGGAAACGCGCTTTTTCTTTGAATAACGAACAGAAACGGTGCAAATGGGGTACATCAGTGTAGTAGAAAATTCAACTTTTGGTTTATTATTCAATGATAAACCATTTTAATCGCTCTTGAAAGAGAAAATGTTAACCCCCCCTCCTGGAAATTTCATGCATACGTTTCCAAGGGTGTAGAATCCGAATCTGCAATAACAATTTTTCCGGCCGGACGCCGTACGCACGATTTCTCCCAAATGGAGCAAAAGATCTGAAATTTTCAGAAAAAATCAATATTGGTCCGACAACGTCCCAATTCTTTAGCCAGCACTCTCACTTAATTTAAATTGCCCTTTAAGGGTTGTCAAAGTTTTGTAAAATCCCTAAAAACCTCAAAAAAAGTCAAGGTGGCCTAAATTTGGACTTATTTTGAAGAACTTTCCAGGAGGAATCGAATGAGCCTGTCCCCAGGTATGTAGCTCAAACCATTCCCGATGTGCCCGATTTATGCTGCCAACATTTGCGTTATTTTGGTTTATTATTGTTTTTGTTTTGATAGCAGTAACCTAGTGATGTAGTGATGTAGTAATGTGGATACAGTAGTGAACTCCTAAGAGGCTTTGTAGCCGATACACGGGTTGAAGCATTCTGATATGCATGAAATGCTGCAAATTCTTTCACTGGGGTTTATTATTCAATTGGCTTGCGTTCATGGTTTGAATTTCTACTAAGCTTTGGAGTGTGCGTGTTTCACAAGTGATAGAGTGATTATTGAATTTCAGGAGGCACACAAATATGATCAACTGAACAATCCAAATAGGTATTTTCGTTGAGAACAGATTTAGATGCTCTATGCATATCTCCTGAAATTCAATAATCGCTCCATCACCTGTGAAACACGCACACTCCAAATCTCAGTAGAAATTCAAATCATGAACGCAAGCCAATTGAATAATAAGCCCCAGTGAAAGAATTTGCAGCGTTTTTCCAGTGGAATCTCTTTCATAATTATGAAATACAAGTTTTTGTTCATTTTAAACGAGTTAATCATTTGCAGTATACAGAAGAGGGGTTTGAGAATTGGAGATAAACTTCAAATAGTAGTACAAAGGATCGCCACCGTTACGCTAGTGTTGTAAATAAGGACTTTTTCAGTCCTGGTTTATTCGTTTACTATCTCTTACCATTATTTTCGAATAACTAGTATCGTATTAGCGCGTACTAAACTGTCTTGACTTCATGTCTTTTATGGTAATGTACGGACTATTTGCAAGGTAGCCTACGGATTTTAGAAATCAATATACATGGTTGCCATTGCTTCTCAATCCGTCACAAGCTGAAGGCGCCAATTCATAAATCCCAATTTCAATAATTCACTGTCGAATTAAACGGTACATTTTCCACGAAATGATAACGTCAGTTGTTTTAATTCGCTCCTGGTCTGCAATAAACACTTTCTTGTATAAATAAAAAGTAGCTTATATACACCATTATTACAAAATATTTAATTAATTCTGTTTCATATAGCCTTCCTACGCAACTTATTAGTCTGTAAAAATTTACTTTAAATTGGCACTTACCCAGTAAATGGATAATTTTTTGGCCACGTTCCGTCAAATTTGATGCAGTAGTCCTTAGAAAAGTATAGCATCATTCACGATGTAGCAATTTACTACCATTCGCTTTTCGAAAATCTACATATCTTGTAAAGTAGATAAACCAACTATTTTTGAAGGAAGGTTTAACGTTTTCTGCTTCCGAGTTTGAATATGCTTAGCAGAAGCTTTGTTTTCTCTCTCAGAAGATGAAAAAAATTTTTCTCAATCACAATTTTTACTCGCATTTTGTGCGTTGTGGCTTTAAATGCTTCCCTACCAGTTTCATTGCTTACAAATCGATTTATCAGTCCGAGGATGTGCCAACTTAAAATACTCGTAACAAAGCTAATTTCTTCAGTTCTCAAAGCATGGTATTGGAGGGTTAGAATGTTGATAGCCCTCTATCAATTTGATCCCTAGTAAATAGATTATGTTTTCGTTCAAATTTTTCGTAAGCGTTGGTCCAGTTTCGCCGAAAAGCTTCGAAAATATTAAGGACGGTGAACGGAGTTTATGGATTATTCGCTTTTCTAAAATCTACTTATTATGAAACGCAAATCGATATTATATTAAATCAATTTTTTAAATTTGTTCTTTCTTAGAATCAGCTCCTCTCTGACAACTATTGACTGCCATATCTGAAATGCTATACCTAGCTATTAAAATCAACAAAAAATCCAATCATTACACAAAGGTTCATCATTTCTGTACTAGATTTCATACGTGCATGTCTAATGTAGGTTATCTATGATACATTACACAGCCCAAAAAAAAGTTTCAAGATCCGTAAAGTAGACTAGGGTATCCCTGTGTATTTTTCGATGCTGAATTCGAATCCAAGGTCCAAAAAATCCCCTGACCCCCAAATTTTGAGCTATGGCCAAAAAACTACCCTTAAATTGGTGTCAGAACCTTGAGTCATGAGATTGGGATGAACTACGACATATTTTTAAGTGAATTTCTACATTGTTTTTTAACTTCAGACAAGGTGAGTACTTGAGGAAACTACCTTCCCCCTCAATCAACCCCCGCCACCCCCTCCTAAGGGTTGAAATTTGAGTTATCAAGCCAAGTCAAGTGGCATATGGATTTCTATGTTTTTGGGGTTCCTGAGATCGAATTTGAACTTCCAAGAGTCCGTAGACACCTCTTCTTCCATTAATCACCCCCTCCTAGGGGTTGAAATTAGATTTTTCGCGCCAAGTCGAATAAGGTAAGGATTTCTGTGTTCCCAGGTTAGCTGAAATTGAATGTGATTTTTGAAAAGGCTTTGTTGAGGTCTCCTCCAATGTCTTTCAATTCTTTCGAATATCACAGAGATACCACAAGAAAAGAGAATAAAATCCGAAAGAATTAAAAGTCATTGGAGGAGACCCCAACAAAGTTTGAAAGCTTTTCCGAAAATCATATTCAATATCAGCGAATCTGAGAAACACAGAAATCCTTCCCTTATTCGACTTGGCGCGAAAAATTAAAACCCCTAGAGGGGGTGATTAAGGGAAGATCGGATCTTGGAAGTTCAAATCGACTTGGCGTGATAACTCAAATTTCAACCCCTAGGAGGGGGTGGCGGGTGATAGAGAGGGGGGGGGGGGTAGTTTCCTCAAGTACTCTCCTCTTCTGAAGTTAAAAATCAATGTAGAAATTCACTTAAAAATATGTCGTAGTTCATCCCAATCTCATGACTCAAAAAGAAGGTTCTGACACCAATTTAAGGGTAGTTTTTTGGCCATAGCTCAAAATTTTGAGGGTCAAGGGATTTTTTGGACCTTGGATTCGGATTTAGCATCGAAAAATACATAGAGATACCCTAGTCTACTTCACGGATCTTGACACTTTTTTGTGGGGCTGTGTCATGTTTGTTATTTTGGAGCCTCTAATAATATTTCTCTTCATTAGTCAGTGAGGATATTTAAACTTCCTACCGTAATAGGTAATCAACCTGAAAATTCCAATCAACTTCGTTTTTATAGGTGCTGGTAGTTCTCGGAAAGAAGTTGAAGTCAAGAATGTCGGGTGGCCCCCTATAAAAAATTATAGGGTTTCTCTCAAGTCTCATCTTCGCTCATTTGTGGGTTTCCTCACTTCCTACTGGAAACAAATTACGGACATGGCCGAAATACCTTTCGTCAAACTAGAACGATCGACTTGGCTACAATTATCATGGAATTTCTATTTTAAGGAATCGAAATAGTAAACCGTAGTGAAATAATTTTCAGCGTTTTTAATATTTCCTTCCAAGACTTTCAATAGATCCTTGAAACTAGCCGAATTTCCGTAATTTTCAACCAATTTTGATGAAATATTAAGGGAATGTGTAGTATAGGATAGAAGAAGAAGGTCCTAGTTTTACATTCATCGCACTAGTAAACAAATAGGATTGGGCTGCTCATGAATCCGAAAATCTGCCGTACTATATAAAAAAAAAAAATAATAATAAAATAACGTCCTCAATAAATTTAATTTCTTCGCTAATTTCTACCATATTTTCTATATTTATTATCTAATGATACTTACATCTAAAACCTTTCCCCTTTGATTAGTTATTATTTATAACAATTTCGTCCAAAAAAAATGGTGCTCACAAAGTCGAGAACAAGAATACAAAAATAATTATTCTTCACCAAAAATTAAAAAAAAAAAAAAATGAAATAAGAGATATAATAATTAAATTCAGCAACGTCGAGAAATTTCCGATGGAATTTCCTTTTCACAATAGAACCATTTATTTTTTGATCAAAAAACCCCTTACCAAAATATTTCAACCTAAATTCCGATATGGCATTTACAAAGGAAATGGTGAATGTCCTCATTTTAGTATAGGATATTGATGGTCCTCCGTGACATTCATCGCTCTGTAATTAATATTTCAGTCTGCTCATGCGCACTTTATGAGATGCTAGTGACCCCTCGCTGTCAAATGTTCAGGGTAGTCTTGGAAAAACGATCTGGCAGCCTTTGTTATTTGTTCGTACGTTTTATTTCGTCCTAATTGAAGAACGTCGTGAACACTTTACTTCGATTTTCAATATTGAAACAGCTAATGATAATATATGATAATATATATCATCATATATATTATATATATCGGCGGAGAACTCTAGTAATCAGCCTTTTCATCAATAGACCACTAAATACTTGGATTGTCAATTTAATTTAAATGGAATCATATCAAAATGTACGATTGGATTAATTTCAGATCTGATGGCAAACACCTTTGGTGTAGTCTATGGACGCTCGAGAAAACCCCAGAAACTACCGACCTAACAACCATTTTCAATCTTGATAGTGGGGGTACAGCCCTTAGGAACCTCTTCGAGGCCCAGGGCGCTCTCGGGGTGGGTCAGTATTGTTTGTCCTTTTCCACTAGACGGTCAAGGTAGCGGAAGCATTGTTTTCACTTTCGGAATGTGAAATTTTTTTGTCTCCGAAATCAAAAATTCCACTCGCATTTTGCGTTTTAGACCTTTCTGAACAATTTTGGTTCCATGTCTGTCTGTCTGTCAGCAAATCCTTGTTACAGGCAAAACTACACGAAGTTATAGTCCGATTTTGATGAAATTTTCAGGGATTGTGCTGGTTGGGGTGTAGATGGTTCCCTATAGGTTCCATGACCCCCGGATCAATAGTAGCCTCTGTGCATGCGCAAACGTGAAATCCTTGTTACGCGCATAACTCCGGGAGTTCTTGACCGAATTTCGATGACATTTTCAGGGATTGTTCGGTTTGATGTGTAGATATCTCCTATAAGTTTCATGACCCCCGGATCAATAGTAGCCTCTGCGCATCCTCAAACGTGAAATCCTTGTTACACGCATAACTCCGGGAGTTCACGACCGATTTCGATGAAATTTTCAGAGATTGTTCGGATTTGGTATATTTTATAGTTTGTTCAATAGTTGAACATGCTTACCTTTATTTTCTCAAGTTATGCTCCTGCATAACAATAAATTTACCCTAATTCAATTTTTACTTCGCCTAATTGAACGAAGTCTTTAGTCAATAATAATTTCCAATGATCTATACAGTCATGTTATGGATACGAGGAAGCTATGTGCCACACCCACTTGGCAGACGTTTTTTTCATACAGTTGAAGTGAAGGGGGGAGTGTTCCGGGCTTGATGAGCTGATATTACTACCAATCAAGATCCCAAAACCTTTAAACTTATCATAAAATACAGCCTCTAACTCACCTATATTATTTCATCTGTTAAAACCTCATGGGTGACTCCGTGCGCGAAGAGGGTGAAATTTTGGATGGCGAACCCTATTTCGCGTCATATATATCATTCATTTAAAACATTTCTGGATAAGAGGAAGCTATATGCCACACCCACTTTGAATTCTTGTTTTTTGAATTCTACGCTTCTTGAAAAGTAAAACTAAACAATGTTGTGATGGGGGGCATTGAATTTTTTACTTAGTCGAATACATCAGTTTATTGAAAATGATAAACCAGCACAACTGCATATGGTTGATGATACTTTCCAAACAGATTTTCATGGTTTTAACGTTATCCTATTCGACGAGAAGAGTGCAGTACTCACCTTCCAAACACTTGGACTACTTTGGTTATTTTATTGCTTTGAAGTATTTTCGGACAGGATTTGTTCTTCTGAGAAGCTAGTAGGACGATGATATCCAAAATCAAAATTACATTCGCACTACGTTGTGGAGTATCGAATTCTAGCTGTTGGTTTTACGGTTTAGGAAGCCTCGAGAATGTTAAAGGGTCTGTGTGTGGCATCCATCAATGAACCTAAGAGGAGAGAAAATAAAACTCGAAAACTACACAAATAAATTTGCGTGTAGGACGATTGCCTCAGCACACGTGGTAATAAATTCCCAGACTGTCCCGTATGTAGATACCGCCAAGTGTCTCGCTGTGGACCTGAATGCCAAGCTCCGCTGGAGGAACACTGAAGAAAGTAGTTAAGGAAATGGTCCTTAAATTCAACAAGATGTACTGGCTTTGGAAGAAAATCTCAATTCCTTACATTAAAGAAGTGACGCTGAATGAGAGAGTGATTAAACGTGTTAGGACTTCTGGCTTACTGGATGGGCTTGCGCCAAGAAGAGTAAACAAAATATTCAGCATTATAGTTACTGCAACTTGATCTAACGGTTAGGATGATCTACAAAGTGACTTCAAAGCTGATATTGTTGGCAGAGTCGTCAGAAGTTGAGTGGATCATTAAAATAGTCTCTGCAAGCACATAAACGCCGAAGCAATGATCCTCCAGGACAATAACGGTGATTTATGAAGACTGAAAAGGAACAAACCTCTGGACCTATTCACAGCTCACTTAAATACTGTGATTTGCGGCAGTAGGCTGTCACGTATTTCTTTTCTGATGTACAGAAACAAACTTCAGTAAAGTTATCAGAACAGTTACTAGTTGTGTGTGCACTTGTGATGAAGGGCCCGATTTATCTACACTACTTGTACCTATTTAAAAATCAGTGTAATCGACCGTCATCAGTTCTCACAACTCTTAGTCTTGCTTGTGTTGGTAAGCGCATGTATTATAGCCGTTATAGTTTTTCTAAAGGAAATATATGCGGGCAGCTAAGTTTAGTGGATGGAAAACAGAAGTACCAACGTTACAAAGATGAGTATCACAGGAGCAAACAACCTATTCATTTGCGCAGGTACCCCTTAGGTACACACGGAAGAGTACCAACTCCCACAAAGTTCCACTACTTTCTAAAATGAGCTGTTTTGAAGGAAATTACGTGGAATAAAGGCGAATGGTGTGAGGTAGGTATGAAGTTTAGGTGACGTACTATAGACTATATCTAATAAACCTGAATCTTTTATATACGTACTAGGGCTGTGTATGTTTAAAAAAATGATTTTACTATTTACGCTATTTATTCACCTTGTTTCACCTCTCTAAGTACTATCAGAGGAAGCTCGAGTACTCGGAAAAGGTGTTGGATTTTCTCTATTACCATAATTGGCAGAAATCATGTCTGAATTGAAGTCAGTGAGTTCTTGGGATATCAGGCATCAGGATCCGCCGTACTTTTGACAAGATAAAGGTTTACTTTACCTTTTTGGTTTTTAATTTTCAATAATAAACCTTTGTAATTGAAAACGAAGAACAAAAATTTTTTAACTACCCCTCAAAAGTAGTTGGTTTTTGTCTTAAGACGCGTCAATTCTAGAAAATTGAATAAGAAATTCTAAAAAGCCATCCGAAACTTTTCTCCGAAGCTAAAGTACGAAATTTTCTCAAAAATCCAACATTGATCTGGGATGTGCCAGTAATTTTGGCATCTTGATCAATCACGAAAACTTTCGAATTAAGAGGGTAGTTTTTGGTTGGATTAAGATATAAAATAGTTTACTGAATAAAATGAGACCACTCGGACTGCTGTACGTCCATCCACTCGCTTACCATTTACAGAACCTCATCTTCGGTTAATGAAAATCGTTCGCTTAAGGTCAGGTAGACGGTCGAGCAGGAGAACCGGGCTGCATGGACCCCGTGGTTGGCGGTTGCCCTAGTATTTTCATCTTGAATGCAATTCAATACAGGCACGAGGTGTCGAGTTAAGATAATGTACCACAGACTGCGTATAGTAGATAATCAGTGAATTACGTAGAAGGGGTTTTTTTCGTTTTTCTTCGCACTAGGAAAGGGAATGGGAAGGGTTACAATTATTTGATTAGCCGTTTTCTCTCCTTTTGAAATTAGTTGTTGCCCAAAACCCGTTTGAATCGAGCTTCGTAAATAATTATTAAATTCTTGCTAAAACTGCTTTGAATGGGGATGTGTCCTCTTTTCTTATCAGAAAGCTGGTGGGAAGCTCAAAAACGTGATCTCTTAGAGATTTGGATTCGATCCCTAGTGCCCAACGTTTGAATGACCGTCCATATAGTTGTACTTGGTCTAATTTAAAGCAAAGTTACTACAACAACATAAAGTACATGGAGAGGTTTGGTTTTTGTGTTGAACTAATGTTTGAACTGTGGTTGTTGATTCTTTAAATTTAAAACACAAAATCTCTTGAAAAATCGAGTGTTTGCCAACAAAACAGTCACAGTCCAATCTGGAACCTCCAGTGACACTATTTTCGTGATTAGCTCTAAATATCCTATGGAAATCCGTCAAGAACAACTTTTGGTTTATTATTCAATAATAAACCATTGTAATCGCTCTTGAAAAAAAAAAAATTCTAACCCCCCCCCCCCCCCCCCCCTGAAAATTTCATGGTTTAAGTTTCAAGGGGTGTAGAATCCGAATTTGCAATAAAGATTTTTCCGTCATTCCGCCGTACGCACGATTTCTCCCAAGCGGCTGAAGCAAAAAAGCTGAAATTTTCAGGAAAAATCCATGTTGTTCCGGCGACGCCCCGATTCTTGAGCCAACACTCTCACTTAATTTAAAGTGCCCTTTAAGGTTGTCAAAGTTTTGTAAAATCCCTAAAAACCTCAAAAAAAGTCAAGGAGGCCTAAATTTGTACTCTTTTTGAAGAACACGCCACGAGGAATCGAATGAGCCCCTCCCCAGGTGCGTAGGTCAAACCATTCCCGATCTATGGCCCGATTTATGGTGCCAACATCCGCGTTATTTTGGTTTATTATTGTTTTTGTGTTAATATCAGTAACCTAGTGACGTAGTAATGTAGTATGTAGTAATGTGGTATACTGTAGTGAACTCCTAAAAGGCTTTGTAGCCGATACAAAGGTTGAAGCATTCTGATAATTTTCAGGAAAAATCAGAAAATCTGAAATTTTCAGGAAAACGCTGCAAATTTCTTTCACTGGGGTTTATCATTCAATTGGCTTGCGTTCATGATTTGAATTTCTGTTAAGCTTTGAGTGTGCGTGTTTCACAGGGAGAGAGCGATTATTGAATTTCAGGAGATATGCATAGAGCACGTTAAATCTGTTCTCAACCAAAATACCTATTTGGATTGTTCAGTTGATCATATTTGTGTGCCTCCTGAAATTCAATAATCGCTCCATCACCTGTGAAACACGCACACTCCAAAGTTTAGTAGAAATTCAAATTATGAACGCAAGCCAATTGAAATAATAAACCCCAGTGAAAGAATTTGCACCGTTTTTCCGTTCGATCCATATGCCGGTCCCAAAAACCTATTGAAAATGAAAACTTTCTAAACCCAAATATGAACTTTTTAAAACCATTCTCTCACCTTGCACGGTTTTTACTCAACCTTTAAATCCTGGAAAATGTCATCTGTATCCCGTTAAATAAATAAAAGCAATTGATACATGTTAAAATATTATTAATGGATCATTCTATGATTATGTTTCTGAGATTATGTTGCTCGGTGGCGTATAAAGAAAGCAGAATTCAATGAAGCCAATATTAATTGCCACGTTTGGATTTCAAAGCATAAATTTTACTAGGAAAGGTACCTAGTAATGAAGTGCCGTTGTGAGTCGCATTTCATCTTACATCATTGAGACATATCATCATAAAAATGAGTCAAGAGGGTTCTTGAGACAGGTCGCCTTCATCTTTCAGGTTTCATATGAATTTATAATACCACTTTGACTGAGAGCTAGATATAAACGTTACATTCTGGCCATTAGGCTTCCGGAAACCTCCTCCCAGGTCTATATTTATGTGTTTAGACGGCTGTTTTGTTCCACCTTTAATTGGGGGGACTGTGATTCACGGGAGTTGATGACTATTTTAATTAATGGATTGCAAAGGACAGGAGGGGCTGCCGGCTAAAGGGATCCGCTTGATGCCAGCTATAAATCATCGCCTTATATAGATGTAAACCCGAGCGGCAACTGCTCGTAGGTGGATGGGGAAATTTCAACTAAAATGCAAACTGTAACTAGTCAATCGAATAAGTTGTTGGAGCTCTTCAATTTCTTAAAACATCTTTATTGTCATGGTTTCGATCGGTGAAAGTTTCGCCCATGCAACGTGGGCTTCATCAGCATGTATGGTCTTAATTTTAAGAAAATGAGAATCTCATCTGGATCCTCTACCCCAAAAAAAACGTGTTCACCTCCCATAGATTTTTTTCAAAATTGACATTGAAGGGCAAATTAACATAAAGCTAATCAAAGTCAACCAAGTAACATATAAAGTGATGCACCTGGTGGACAGTGCAGTTAACAAAAGTAGGCTCTGCAAAGCCATCAACAAGCAGAAAAAGTTCCTTCTTTACTCTGGAATAGTTAAAAGAGGAGGTTGGATTGTTGCCAAGGTACTTCACAGGAGGATGACTAGCTGCAAAGATAACAAAAATATATGCAAGAACAGATGACCAAAATAACACATATAAATAAACTAGATGATCATGATGACGTTGACGATGATTCAAATGAATTCGAAGAATGTCTAATACCAAAGAGATTATTGCCTTTTAAAATTAAGAAAATACATGCTGATGAAGCCCACGTTGAATGGGCGAAACGTACACCATGACAATAATAAGAAATTGAAGAGCTCCAACAACTTATTCGATAAGAAAAATGGTCAATCCATACCCCACCAACTCAACTAACTAGTCAATCGTTTACAGATGTGGAAGGAGAACAGTTGAAGTGTTAAAGAACTTAAACATGAGGATAATTAGAATACTTCTTGTCATTGACCTCATAACATAATAACAACGGTAATCAATTGAAATTAACTTTATACCTTTATAATTATCATTAAAGACTCTTCATTTAAGATCAAGTATGCCTACACCATTTATTGCTTTCCAGAAAACATGTCGGTGTTTTGACTTTTGTGATAGATAAGGTTAGTTCTCCCTCCCAATTCTTGAGAACGCCGCTGCTGGGCATAGGCATGGCTCCTTCTAGCGTCACGGTTATCAACTGTGTGTTGCGGGCGTAACTCACCTCAGCCCCTGAAAGGGGCAACTACACTATTCTATCAAGCTCCGTAAACAGTTTTGAGATGTGAAAAATGTTTTTCCCAAAAAAAATTTTCATTTGCATTTTAAGCAACTGTCCATGCAACTGGCCATTCTGAGCAATCAGATTTACCTAGGAGCTAGCGCTTCAAAACAAACACAAATCAGCTGGGGGTTGTTGTTATTTCTATCTTCTGGACACGGCTGCCGCCATGAGTGGCTTGGGCGAGGTACCTGTGAAGTTATGCAGGTAGGTACTTCCGCGAATGATGTCTCATGCGAATGATGTTAAAAAAAATGAAAGAAACGCTCACTTTCTGCCATTATCAATTGGCTTGCGTTCATGTGCGTGTTTTCACAGGTGATAGAGCGGTTTGAATTTCAGGAATATGCAAAGAGCACGTAAATCTGTTTTCAACCGAAATACCTATTTGGATTGATCAGTTGATCATATTCGTGTGCCTCCTGAAATTCAATAATCGCTCCATCACCTGTGAAACACGCACACTCCAAAGCTTAGTTGGAATTCAAATCATGAACGCAAGCCAATTGAATAATTAACCCCAGTGAAAGAATTTGCAGTGTTTTTAACACTGTCTTTCGAACCAATCATTCTGATATATACATACAGAAATATAGCAGCACATAAAAGAACTAGAATACCATTAAAAATCACAATCCGAACGTAATTTTATCTTGGTCATTCCGGACGACTTCATTTTTGCACGCAGCTCACGATTTTTATCCTACATGCAAATCATATAGAAAAGTTCAAGTCACTTAATTAAGAACACCTCATTTCAGATAAGTCAATTAATCCAAAACGAATTCACTTGTATGATGTCGACGAATCTCTATATACATTTCGGTATTTCTACCTATTACGACAAAATTATAGCAACTAGATATAGGTAAGGAATCGAGAACCGCATTATTTCGAAATCACATGTTGTCAATGTTTGCCACTTGGTATCGTGTTGGTGTAGGCGTACTTGTGTACCAAACCAGGCAGTAAATTTTGCACGACGATTACAAATGCTTGGCCCGACAAACACTCATTCAAGTGAATTTGGACAGGAATGCCCAGAATATACATGAAGTTCCTTAGAAGAAGAAGCAAAGGTAATCATTTCAGTCTGCTATCTGAATTTCGAGGTAATTTCCACTGCTTTTTATTTATTTATTTTTTATGGTTATCAGAATGCTTCAACCCGTGTATCGGCTACAAAGCCTTTTGGAGTTCACTCCAGTATCCACATTACTACATCACTACATCACTACGTCACTAGATTAGGATCAAACAAAAACAATAATAAACCAAAATAACGCAAATGTTGGCACCATAAATCGGGCCATACATCGGGAATGGTTTGACCTACGGACCTGGGGAGGGGCTCATTCGATTCCTCGTGGAGTATTCTTCAAAAAGAGTACAAATTTAGGCCGCCTTGACTTTTTCTGAGTTTTTAAGGGATTTTACAAAACTCTGACAACCCTTAATTTATATTAAGTGAGAGAGCTGGCTCAACAATTTGGGCGTCGCCATGCGTGGATTTTTCCCGAAAATTTCATTTTTTTGCTCCAGCGTGCGGCGATTGGATGACGGACGGAAAAATTGTTATTGCAGATTCGGATTCTACACCGTTTGAAACGTAAACCATGAAATTTTCAGGGGGTTAGAATTTTTTTTCCAAGAGCGATTACAATGGTTTATTATAGAATAATAAACCAAAAGGAAAAAACCTGAAAATATGCGTTTATATGCATTTTTACTTGAAATATATCATTGAGATTATATGTCAAAATAACTATGCATTTTTGGAATCATTGTGCTGTGATACGGGTAAGTACCTTGGTAGCTTTCAAATATTCCTTCAGGAAAAAAATATGTTATTACCCAAGAATAACGGGGACTTCCACTGGATGCTATAGTGATCAGCGATGTGGTAGACCTAAGAGTTTAGTTTGATTGGAATGCGGTTGCATCTGTTTGAAATAAGGTTCATTTGTTTGATAAGAGGGTTCGTTTGACTAGAACAAGGTTTCATTTGGTCGTTACGGTTTTTCGTTTGACAAAAAAAAAAGGTTTCATTTGACTGAAAAGTGCTTTATGATGATCTAGAGAGAACTACGTAATGAGATGATATAAATTCGGTGCGTATCTCTATCACCGAGAATGGAATATGGATTTCTGTTTGCCACTATATACGGAGTAAACCGAGAGATCCGATACCCTGGAGAAAGACAAATGCGGTGTTCCTAGGCCCTCATCTGACGGTAACGCCTATTCTTCAGATACGGGCGATCTCCCGGGCTAACGAACTCACCGAATGGGTCAGCACCGTGGCGGAAGTGTCCACACCACATAATGATGAGTGGAGGACAAAAAAATAATGATGCCAATCTATAAATAGGACGTGAGCCCTTCTCGGAAGGGTGCGACCCTAATACACCGCCTCACCCTCTCAGAAAGTTTTATACATAAATAGAATTTTCAACATAAGAAATTAAGGGGGAAAGAGAGAGATTATTATTTTTTTATTGATATGACGAAATTAGGACCATATGGCTCTTTCTCTACCATTTTGGCAGAAATAAAAAGACCTCTGCCAAGGCACGAAGCTTCCTGGTATGAGTAACATGATTGACATCATTGAAATGTTTTAAACAATCATGAACGATGTAGAATTTAAGCTTGTTGCAACTATTCACGAAACAGAAAAACCGCAGGACAAGTTCCTGAAGACATCAACGCCTTCAAAGGTGAATCGACGTGTGTTGCAGTTCTGTCGCGATAATTTTGCAGAGGTTAGAACAATGATACGATCCTGTTGGAATTCTAGTTGGAATCGACTTGTAATATATCATCATCACGGTTGTGCTGCCCTATCTGGGCAATGTAGTTGTACAACCTTGCCGTATAAAGACAGCTGCAAAAATTTGGGTATTCATTTTGATGGGGATTTGAAATTTAAAAGCCTTTATTGCTGCACTCATAATCAAGCTTCGTAAGTTATTCTTCGTCTTTAAAACGGTTCAAAACTTTTTGTCAGAAAGCCAGTGAAAAACTGTGTACTTTGCCTTAGCCTTCTCGCTTATCATGTACTGGATAACGGTATGGGAAGGCACATACATATCATTCCTAAATCCGCTACAGACTGTGCAAATTCTCTAATTAAAATCCTGCTAAACAAACCTTTTAGATTCTCCACTTCCCAACATTACGCCGATTTCAAGGTATTTAACATTAAACACATATTTTTAATGGACTCTTGCTTGCAGGTTTTATAGAACTGGTCGTAACCCTCCATATGTCTAGAGTACCATGCTCTCGGACGGCTGCATCTTCTAATATATCTCTCACATGGTGTCGTACAGAGTTTTATAAAAGAAATGCCTATGTGGCCGCTTTAAATTTTTTGTATATGAATGGAATAAATCCATTCGATTTTTCAAGCCTCCATGTTTACAAGAAAAGTATTTGTGTTCTTTTTAAGAAATCATAGTTCCTTTGAAATAATAGTGTCTTACTAATTTTCTTTTGTTTCTTGCTCTTTTTTGTCCTTAACTTCAAATCAAATAAGTTATTATATCGGCCGGACATCTGACTCCACCAGGGATCACAAGTTCTCAGAACTCAAGCCTTGGTGGGCAATTGCATTCCACCTTGTTTTGTGATATTTCACCTTCATTTAAATTTAAAGGCATAATATTGAAAATTTTATAATTATGACCAAAACCGTCATTTACAATTTGTCAACAAATAAGTAAATTAATTAATTAAATTCGCTTTCTCCTCCTAACCAAAAATTTAGACCAAGATCGGGCTATTAAAACCTAAGAAAATAATGTTTGGTAAATTTTCGTTTGAGCATGCGCAGAGATAAGTATTGATTTTCACCGATGAGAGTAGCAGAGAACCATTTAAAGCCCAACCCACACATTTTCTGCAAAATATCATCAGAATAGAATAGTAAGAATCTTGAGGCAAGAATCTGGGGACGAACCGACAGACAGAAATTGTTAAGAAGGGTCAAAAAAGCAAAATGCGAGCGGAAACTTTGATTTTGGAGACAAAATTTGTCTCACCTTTGTGTTGGATTCTGATACAAGTTGAACCTTTCAAGGTTCAGAGGTATCTCTGAGTGTTGCAGGCGAAACATATCGCCCATTTGAAGGGGCCACCTTTCCATTCCAGCTTCCGCTATCAAACATTTTAATTAAATTTAAATACGTTTTTCAGCATATTTGTACAGTATATCACGGTTGTCAATATTTTTCTAAGAAATTCTGCTAATTCGAGTTTTTCACGTAAAAACAGTAACTATTACGTCGGACCAATAATACATGACCTGTTACTACATACAGGTTACAAGTTATAACTGATTATGCAGATGCGATACGGATTACGCTCCATAATTAAGTCTCAAATTTCCGTCTTTAACTTAGTACTTACAGTACCTGCTGTTATAATGACCATGTTACAACGAATGTCGTAGCTAATCGCACCATCCAACTCGGCCTAGTTTATTTTGCGTGATTGACTTATCATTTTTGCACACGCAAGTGCAAATATGTATCAAGCTATCGAGGAAAACCAGAATGTTTCTCGTTTTTGTGTGAATGTTCTTTCGAGTTTTGAGGAAAATGGAACTAGTGTGAAACGCTTAGTGAAACAACAAAAATCGACGAATTATTTTAGAAAAATTATTGCAGAATCTCCAATTATCTTCAATATTTTTTAGATTTTCACCACGTTTTTGAAATCAATATTAAATTTCCTATCAACAGAAGCCAGTTTTCATCATCAACAATGATCAGTTGAAGCGCTAACGATTTGAAAAACTGAGGGTCACTTCGTAGTTGGCAAGCTCCCCACTTATAAAAATCCTTCGATGGGTTTTATCAAAAGTAAGTAGTCAGTGCTTGATGATAAGGGAGAAACTTTTCTTAAACTTTTGTTTGTTGAAAAAAATTGTTTAAAAAAAAAGGAAAAATTCAATAGCGCTCGAATAATTCAGTATTTTACTCATCTAACAGCTTTCGAAAATTAGTAATCATTATTCAATGCGATCATACCTATTTTTGATTTGGCGGACAAACCATAACTCTACCTATTTTGAAGGATATTTGAGACTCTGCGCCGTCTTGTGGACTAGTCTATTGGAAATTTGATGCTGATTTCAAAAATGTGGTCAAAATCTAAAAAATATTGGAGATAATTGGAGAAAAGCGTTTTTCTTTGTCCAAAAGAATTCGTCGATTTTTGTTGTTTGCAAAAAGTGAAATAACTCTGAAACGAAGTCTCTAAAAAAAGTTTCAACGACGCATTTTCTCTTCCAAATTCAACGTAAAATCGAAAACTAAAATAGAAAAGGTCCGGTTCAAGTTTTTGATAGCTCCCTATGGCTGTAATTCTTTATCTACATGGGGACCATATAGATGGGACACCCTGTCTGTAGTAATAAATATATGTATATTTCCGTGTGTGTGTGTGTTTGTGAACATGTGTATGAGTAACAAATTTGTCTGCCCTGCCTGTAATTCTTAACCAATTTTACTCCAGTCACAACAAACATCTGACACTTAAATTTAATCTTAGAATTTCAGAGAGGAACATTAGGGCGTAATCCCAAAAAAACATTATTTTTCTTTCAATTATCAACCGATCTTTATGATTCTAATGACGTCCCTTTAATACGTGCATTACCTACCAGTATGTTCAAATTGAGTTTTTCAAGACTTCTGTTATATAGTTATGGACAATTCTAACAAAGGTAGGTGTTTTACTTGATCGCATTCAATTTCAGTTGATATATTCAATGTTGTCATTATTCATTCTTTTCAGTTTGTTCTATTTCTACGTAATGTCCGTATTCCTACAATATATTGCACCATTGTAGATATATTTTTTCTCACAAAAGGCCTGGTAAAACTTGGTATTCATGGGAGCAGTCTTAAGAGCAATCTAGAAGCCAATTACAAGGTACGGAGAAACAGTGACCAGCTTGTTTTTGTTGCTCTCTCTCTCTCTCTCTCTCTCTCTCTCTCTCTCTCTCTCTCTCTCTCTCTCTCTCTCTCTCTCTCTCTCTCTCTCTCTCTCTCTCTCTCTCTCTCTCTCTCTCTCTCTCTCTCTCTCTCTCTCTCTCTCTCTCTCTCTCTCTCTCTCTCTCTCTCTCTCTCTCTCTCTCTCTCGCTCTCTCTCTCTCGCTCTAATTTGAAGGTTGATTAGACCAAATTACCGAATTTCTTCACACAAAGTACCTCGAGGTGATTATCACCTTTCAGTTTCAGGAACAATTTAATCAAGCGGTCAATTAGCGGTATTACTCCATTTAAATGTTTAGCTTGGCCGAATTAAGATGTAAATAATTGAATATTTTGAATAAGAACTGCTCAAAAAATACTGATTTGGAGGTTAATTAGACCGAATTACCTCATTTTCTGATACAATGTAAGTGAAAGTGAAGATAACCTTTTAGAAACTATTCAACTCTTGATTAGTTCTAGGTCGCCTCATCATTCTATAAATTTGGTTTTTACTGGAGTACAAGATAAGAGTACAGATGAATATTGTAGGTAAGGGTGAAAAACTTGTTGACGAATGAGAGAAAACAATAGGATGGGCTTTTTAGAGAAGTAATGTAGTTCGGTTTATGTATCCTTCACCTTTCTTAGGATGGGAAACCCATATTGTAAATCTACGATCTCATATGGTAGCACATAAAGGAATTCTGAAGGTGACAGATGACTTACTCTAAATCATTTATGCCGCCCCATATAAATTGCACGCGATCAGTTGTTTTCGTCCTGAACGGCTCGAGAAATTTTCTTCGGTTTAAATTTCTCCTCGGATTCATTTTACGACTAAAGACGAGATACGATTCAATCTATCAAGTAAACATTGATAAATGCCGTAAAAAAACGCGTAGTGCCAAAATCTTTGTAATGAAGAAATTCCAGATATAGAATGGGAATCGCCACCTCACCATTCAATACGTAATTAGATCGTCGGTATTGATAAATCAGAATCCTAGTTGGAATCAAGTCATTAATAGTTAAACTTTTTTAAGAATTGAAGACACTTTCTGTGTACAAGAATGACAGCCAATTCTCGAGTAGCTTTAGGTTGGTGAGGTATTTTCAAAATATTACTACAGGAGAATATAGGAGTACTGATGAATATAGTAGGCAGGGGTGGAAAATTTTTGGAATAGTAAGGGAAATTGCAGCCTATCCATTAGGTGTAATATAGTTAGGATGATCCACCTTCAACCAAAAACCAGCCCATACTGTAAGTCTACGTGTTTCGTATTCTAGTTCATAATTTAATTCTGAAGGTGATTGATCACTTACTCTAAATCATTTATGCCGCCCCATATAAATTGCATGCGTTCAGTTGTTTCGCGTCGGCCGGAACAGCGAGAGAATTTTTCTTTGTTTTTGATTTCTCCTCGGGTTTTTTTTTTTTTTCCCTCGACTACAGACGTGACGTGCTCGAGGCTCAGGAGTCAAATGGGATATTCGGTAATTGCCGATCGAAAACTTCGTGGATCGGCGATCTGTCGTGTGCGAACGGAAGCCGCCGGACTGGAGGACTTCCCAAGAACAAGCTCACAGCACTCGGGCCCGCGCTCGACTGATTTTGAGATTTTCCTCTCCCCCTGTGGTAAACCAGCACCAGCCCGCCCTCGCCAACCCCTCCCCTCCCCTCCCCACCCCTCTTCATCCTTACCGCCCCTCCGTCGGCGATCCCACGGGAATCCTGAAGAATCCCCGCTGTCTCCCCTCAATGTGTCACATTTTAGAGCTCTAGACGGCTCCCCCTAATTTTCAATTCCCGAGCACACATGGACACGTTCAAATGATTTGACAAGGCGGAATTCATAGTCCTTACTTAGCCGAACTGAAATACTCGAGTGAAGCTCCGAGGAGCCGGTGGCTATTTGCGCTATTCATAGTCACTGACCTAGACAACACTCCAACAAGTCATTCAGCTCTTGCTTCACCATTTCCATAATCGGGATTCATAAACAGGAAACCAGCCGGAATGAGCAGAAAAATGAAGGTAGGTCCTGAGCAACAATACGCATTTCCTTATTCACAATCCTTTATTGCACAAAATATCACGAGAATCGGTAAATAATCGGAGGCTGGGACTCGTCGACAAAAATTGTAACAGGTTTTGCCTTATTCAAGGTTGTAAGACATTGCCACATGCCAAGGAAGGCTCATGTCAAAAAGAAAAAGGCAGAGCTAGTTCAAACGTTCAGAAAAATGTACTAGCTGATGGGTCGACATTCCAAAATTTCAATCCAGGAAAAGCTAACTTTGTACAATCAAGTCCTTGAGCCTGTTTGGACTTATGGAGTGCAGTTGTGGGGCTGCACTGCTCAAAGCAACCGAGATTTAATACAGCGGTTCCAAAATGATGTACTGGAGGTACTGTATAAATGCATATCGGTACACCAGAAATGTTCGGCTATATATAGAGCTTCAAATACCGACCATAAATGAAGTCATCAGGAAGCAAGCCATAGCCCACCACAAGCGGTTGCAAGGACACGTCAATGAATAGGCAGTCCAGTTGCTCCACGTTGACGACCTGCTCAGACGTCTCAAGAGGCTTAAACCCCATGATCTCTGAAAGTGAGTGTAGCCATAGTGAAATCAGTTGAGTGAAACTTCATTGCGACTCAAGTGCGTCAAATGGCACCACTGCAATAAAAACGCAACAAATTCTTTCACTGGGGTATATTATTCAATTAATTCATGGCTTGCATTCATGATAAGAATTTCTACTAAGCTTTGGAGTGTGCGTGTTTCACAGTTGATAGAGCGATTATTGAATTTCAGTAGGCACACAAATATGATTAACTGATCAATCCAAATAGGTATTTTGAGTTTATTTAGATTTACGTGCTCTATGCGTATCTCCTAAAATTCAATAATCGCTCTATCACCTGTGAAACACGCACACTTAAAGCTTAGTAGAAATTCAAATCGTGAATTGTTGAAGAATTAGGAGGGTATTGAGGTGCCAGGCACTGTGTCGCTGATTGCTGGATCGAAACAATGTAATATCAAACTTTACATTAACATGATACATACTTCACATGATTTATTACACTCAATGAATTTTCGGAAAAGCAGATCACAACTGATTAAAAACATACAAGAACCCGGGTTTATGTACCGACAGGTTTGCTCCGAGTTGTCACCACCCTTGAGATATTCGGAAGTTTATTAGTCTTCATCTTTATTTCACTCATTTGCCATTTTCGAATCCAATTCCACACGCAAAGGAGCCTTTAGAATAAATCTAAATACATGAGTTCAACATTAAACTTCAAACACCAGGAATGAAAAACATGATTGTGAAGAGCTTCAGTCTCAGACCTCATCCATATATCGCATAGGCTCTATAGATTCATTCAAAATTACACACGTAATGAAACGAAACATTTATATTAAATATGAGTTAGATGCCTGATCCAAGTCAGCAATGAAACATTCTCACATATGGCAAAAGCCTTACTCACCCTTATTTCAAAGTTATGAAACAATTTCACCATCTTCGGAGATGAATAGCGAAGAAAGATTTGAATTGGCGTGTGCCGGTATCAATCAATCAATCTCACCATTGACACGAAAGGCGATTTAAAAGGTTGCTGCCTTTTAGGGTTCGCAGCTGATTTGTGCTCGTTCTTTCAAGACTGTATCCAGGTTAATGTAACTTTTCAAACAATCATCAATCGCGCGAAATTCAGCTTTGAACGCTGATCATACCGAAGATCATGAGAGTCAGAACGTACTGATCATTAGTCAATTCAAGTACTGAATCATACTGAAGTGCGGTCCTGTTACCTTGTTTAGTTAATTATTATTTTATTATTTCTGTATTAGAATAGCCCTTCTACGTAAAAAATAATAAATCACTGATCTAGGTATAATATACCTAGATATTATCACACATAGTCAGCGGTACTTTATCTAAACTCCCGTCCCTATGTTTGGTAATTTCAGTCCATATGTTATAAAAAGATCCCCATTCACATCTCTGTAAGTAGTAACGAAATTGGCCACAAGGGCCCTTCAGATGATCAATGAGTCTCCACCCCTTGCAACTGAATTCTAGATGTCCCAAAGTGCCCTTTACTAGCCCCTTTGCACGAATTAAACGACGATATCAAAATACCTAAAATGATGCAACATATTGTACATAGACGCAACGTAGAAATCCACGAATAGAACAATAATTGTTTTTATCAATTATTGATGAAATAAAATACCTGTACAAGGAGATTTTCGCTATGCCCAAGCACGTTCACAATTACACTCACATTCACCTTTTTGTCAGAGATACATAATATGTATCTTCTATATATTATATAGAAATGATATGATGAATAATTGATTTATTGGTTCTCAGAGGAAAATTCCGACCGCAAACCTGCTAAATTGAAAAATTGTGTAATTACTAATTTTATTTTTAATAGATGTACCATATCTTAAATATTACCAAATTCTAGCCACTCTCTTTCCAGATAGTACACTGACCGAAAATATCATCCTGATTTCACTGTATGCTGATATAGTTTGGCGCCCCCATAATATTGGGCTACCCATCGAGTAATTGAAAAAGCCTTGTTGGACACTTGTAAATGTTTAATTCACATTTTTATGAGAGGTCTATAGTGTTCAGATGATTCATTTGAATGACACTTAAGATACCAATTATTTACTTGGTCAACTAATTCTACGAGAAAACTCAATGTGTTGTGAAGCAGGTAGCAGTTGATTAGCACCAATACTTTATGACCATTGCTGTTCCTTCTTATTGTCGGTGAAACTTAGAAATAAGTGATCTTTAAGTGTCAGTTTACACATGGGTATAATAGATATTTAGAAGAAGGTAGTTACAATCATGGATTTACGTATGCTGTACTTCCAACTACAATTACTTAGTATTTTTCAATCCACTGTGTCATAATAGAAAAGCAATTACGAAATTGTCTTACAGTATGTAAGTACCAAAGCGTTGCTTCGAAAATAAGGAAGGACTCCCCACTCATGCTTCTCGGACAAGTGTGAGAAGAGTAGCGTGTTCCCCGATACCTGTCATCATTAGCATTACCACACTTTCTAATAAAAAGTTACTTCAATACCAGAATGCTACAAATTATTGCCTACAAAGAGGTTATAATTTCTGTGTTGCGTACCATTGATTATTGTGGTAAATCGTCTAAATTCGGCTCCTCCGCACCTCGTAATTGAATTCTAGGTGTATCAAGATGTCTCCTTTACTGGGAAATGGGTGATAACGTTATTAGAGGTTTTTTAAGGTTGGCCGCTGAACAAAATTTGTTATTATTCCTATAAAAACGCTGCAAATTCTTTCACTGGGGTTTATTATTCAATTGGCTTGCGTTCATGATTTGAATTTCCACTAAGCTTTGGTGTGTTCGTGTTTCACAGGTGATAGAGCGATTATTGAATTTCAGGAGGCACACGAATATGATCAACTGAACAATCCAAATAGGTATTTTGGTCGAGAACAGATTTATGTGCTCTATGCATATCTCCTGAAATTCAATAATAGCTCTATCACCTGTGGAACAGGGACACTCCAAAGCTTAGTAGAAATTCAAATCATGAACGCAAGCCAATTGAATAATAAACCCCAGTGAGAGAATTTGCAGCATTTTTTATGGTTATCAGAATGCTTCAACCCGTGTATCGGCTACAAAGCCTTTTAGGAGTTCACTCCGGTATCCACGTTCACTACATCACTAAGTTACTGCAATCAAAACAAAAACAATAATAAACCAAAATAATGCAAATGTTGGCACCATAAATCGGGCCATACATCGGGAATGGTTTGAGCTACGGACCTGGGAAAGGGCTCATTCGATTCCTCATGGAAAGTTCTTCAAAAAAAAGTCCAAATTTAGGCCGCCTTGACTTTTTTTGAGGTTTTTATCGATTTTACAAAAACTTTGACAACCCTTGAAGGGCACTTTAAATTGAGCGAGAGGGTACAGGTTGTCCGAGCGAGCTGGGGCGTCAGTCCTCTAGCTGTTTGCTTTCAGTGAGAGTACTGATTGCCCCGGTTCGAATCCGGCTGGCACCAATGATTAGGGCCAAAATCCTATCAAGTGTTGTATACCTGTCCTGTCGTTAGACAGTTCACCTCTGATCTCGATATCACGTGAATCGAAAACGCTCCCAACCCAGGGGCGTGAGGCAATGGGAAGCCACGAGCAAAATCGTCAGACCTAGTTCCGATCCTCTCTGGAGGACGGCTGGCGACGTCCGCGACACCTTCGGGTAGTCGGACGAAAATCCAAGATGAAATCCCTTGTTTACTTTACTATTAAGTGAGAGTGCTGGCTGAAGAATTGGGGCGCTGTCGGACCAATATTGATTTTTCCTGAAAATTTCAGATTTTTTGCTCCAGCCGTTTGGGAGAAATCGTGCCTACGGCGTATTTTGAATAATAAACCAAAATCGGATTATCAATAAAAACTAGATGTAGTCTCCATTCAAAACCAAAGTATCACTGCGGGAAGCAACAACCTACTGGATGATGCCACCAATAGTAATTGGACAAGAGTGAACAAAGCAGCGTGAACTCAGAAAACCCGCTATCGTATCCGTAATAGAGAGAATCGCTGAGGTTGTACGGTAAATGATGCGAAAACGATAAGGGGAAAGGCCACAATCTTAAATATGACGGCAAGGCAATCTATCAGCGCGGGCCGCGGGACCTCCTGACGCATCCGTTTCCTCCTCCTACGTGGAAATGGGGTTTCGCACCCCGTCGAACGTTATTGTTCATACGCCCGTACCTCGGCGGACTCGTCTGACCTGACTATTAAGCGGTATATTATCCCCCGTGCACTTTATTGGCTGACAAAGCTGCGAGAGCAACGAGCGGCGAACGCCCCCGATATTATCCACGTCACGCTCGGAATGATGAATATATTTTCGCGAACGGTTTCCCGAGAGCTCGTCGCGCTTGAGAGTCCCAGTTCTTGTGTTTTGAGCGCTAGACTCGGTAATTGGGGTTTACAAGATCGCCCGAAGGTTGCATCTTATGTCATTGCTTACATGACAAGGAGGAGATGGAAGGAAGTAGTTGCCCCTTTTAAGGGCTGAGGTTGTTATTCTGCATCACCCGGAGGAATCAGGAAGCTGAAGACCGCTACCCAAATTTGCCATTCGCCGAGCACCCATGTCTTCAACACTGCAACACTTGCAAAAGGTTGTGCCATTGTGTCCGGGTGTTTATAACAGAAAAACCAGTGCCTTCACAAAAAGCTGCCCTATTGTAAAACTTTCCGGTCTAAATTAAACACATCTACAGACGGGAATCCATTTGATTAGAAGCACGAAAAACGCCTCCATCAGTAACGTTTCTAGATAACGAAGGAGAACTGTAGTCAGAGTGATTCGCCAGTTTGTAGTGACAAAGTCACCGTAATCGTTTGTCCATTTCTAGATGATGTACACAATCAGTTGCAATAAATAAAATCACGAAAAAAAAAATGTACAGAAGGGAATCCATTTGATTAGTTAGGCCTAAGCAGGTGTTTGAAAGTTTCTAGTAGTGTGTAGGGTGCTCGGTATCCACCGGAATGGGGAGCAACCTTGCTCGGGATTTGGGTTGTCAAGAAAATATCGATATATCAAAATATTGATATTCTTCCATCGATATATTGATATTTTAGGGTGATATTTTCTATTCCGAAATATCCATATATTGACATTAAAAGCACACTATCGTATCCGATATTTTTCAGCCGTAAATCATCATATCAACCATTTCCTACATCTTATTGCTCAAAAGTAATTTTACAATCTCCATTGAAGAATAGGGGAATTATATTAGGTGAGGTAGGCAATTCGTAGGTAAAACGCTGCAAATTCTTTCACTGGGGTTCCTTATTCAATGATTAATGATTTGAATTTCTACTAAGCTTTGGAGTGTGCGTGTTTCACGCGTGATGGACCGATTATTGAATTTCAGGAGGCACACAAATATGATCAACTGATCAATCCAAATAGTTATTTTGGTTGAGAACCGATTTAAGTGCTCTATGCATATCTCCTGAAGTTCAATAATCGCTCTATCACCTGTGAAACACGCACACTTCAAAGCTTAGTAGAAATTCAAATCATGAATCATTGAATAATAAACACCAGTGAAAGAATTTGCAGCGTTTTTTCAAGAGCGATTACATTGGAAAAATATTCTATTTGAAAATTTTAAATTTCGTAAGACGGAGCATGCATACCAGAATGCTTCAACCCGTACTACGTACGGCGGACAGACGGAAAAAATTTTATTGCAGATTCGGATTCTACAGCCTTTGAAACGTAAACCATGAAATTTTCAGGGGGGGTTAGAATTTTATTTTATTTTTTTTTTTTTTTTTTGGTACAACCATTTGAACTAGTTGTACAAAGTGCAATAAACTGATTTATTATAATATTAGTACTATGTATACTTTTCTGGAAATTTGAACGTCCAGAACGTTGTATGAAGGTTTTTCATAGCTGTTCTGATTAGTTCAATGGTCGGAAATAGTTTGAATGACAACCAATATTATAAATCTCAAAATCGAAATGAGATTCAGAACAATATGAGTACCTATACATTTTAAATTTTCGTTCGACCATTTCAGTTACTTGTCAGAGTGGTTTCCAAACGATGGGTAGTAGTTATAGGTAGTAAGTAGACGGTTATTCTTCAATTTTATCATTTCAAGATGTTTGTGCCCTTAACTATCTTTCTCTACTTTTAGCGTTATCGATTCTATAACAGTTACGTCTAGAGTACAACCTCCTTGAATTACTTCTTTTTCTGCCGCCTTTTCATTATCATATCTACAAAATACAATATCAAAAGTTAACACATTTTAAATAAGGGCTCACACTTCCCGAGTATTTTGATTAAGTATTCTATAATATTTGAATCACACATTATCAGAAGCATCGGTTCTTTTATCCGATAATCATTACAACTATAATTATAAAATCAATGAGGTACTCCCTATGAAACTTCACAGTTCGGCTCAACGAGAGAGTATTGTGGAACGACGCAATAATCGAGACGTTGAACTTAGTTTTACATCCCAGTCTTGGAACTGGATGGGAATATAAATGGTGGGATTATAGTTTCATTGAATGTTACCGTTCAATCTAAACACGGGAAAGGTGGAGCGACTGTGACTCGATTCTTTCAAATTAGTGAGTTATTAACAACTTATTATCATCGTGTTCCTGTGTGTTATCTTGTCCGCTGTTCATTCGGAGTGACAGCGAAAAGTCAACAAACTATTAATTTATTCATTAGAAGAATAAAGTGATCTCGTTTCTTTTTTTTCGATGACAGTCTTGCAGATCCTAGTATAACATTCAATTCTTGAAATGATTCAATAGCGGAACACCTCAATCAAATATCTCGCCTTGTAGGTACATAAATAAATATTTGAAGACAAGAAACTTACCCTCTGTTGTCCTGATTATGAGCGATTATCAATTATTTTGATGTAAAAATGGATGTATGTATGTACATATGATAGATTAACGTAAGGATATACATATAAATCAGACATACTGGGTGTCGCACGTGAATGACCGCCGATCTTCAGGGGTCGTTTCTATTACCTGTCGAATGATACAGATTCGATAGTCAAGTATTAGCAATGTGCAGATGCAGAAATAACAGAATTTCTTCATTAAACAAGCATTTAAATTTAAAAATTAAAGAATTATAATAATGATCAATTTTCTTAGAAAAGTTGGACACCAACGAATAATTTTCAAGGAACTTGTTCTCTCGGGAGGAGTTACTTTAATGTACCTATAACTACTAATGTAAGAAAAAATAATACAGTATGTTAATGTATTGCAGGTCTGTCCCACTAATTCTAGGTCGGGTAGAATACTGATTAGATCGAGTAAAACTTTATATGAAATGATTAAACCTGATTTCAGCTACCACCCTGCGAATTAGAGTAAGATTGGATGGTGAGAGAGGAAGCAAATTATGGTTGAAGGATTTGGCATTAGCGCATGTGCAAGCACCTACGAATGATATCATCATTTATATGGGATTACTAGACCATTCTTCTCCGGTAATCCCAAAAATTTGGGAGAATCTGACCACTAGAACCTGAAGAAATGATGCTGAGTTGGCTTCCCCAAACTTATTACCTAGCCCCGCTGGGTAGTAACAGGTTGTGATTGTATTCATTGTGTGATCCTGATTTTGATTGTAGCCGAGAATGGATGTGTGATGTAGAAATCTAGTGTGTAGGTAGGATTCGTGATAGGCTGGAAGGATACTCGGTACTCGCCCTGTCTCAGTTCTTTTCAACAGGAGCTACCTAACTAAAAGTGACATCGGATGATGGGAAGACCACAAGTTAAAACAGGAGATGGACTAGTACTTAGGTGCCACTAACTCCTGTTTCTAACTAATACTACATCTCATCGAATCCTTGCACTTCGTGGTCCATCCTGGGCACACCAAAGGGGACAGGAGAACCATCTGTATCATCATAGAAAGAGTGAGGGAAATCCACGACTGCTGCTTAAGTCAAGTCCTGCCAGAATGGCCGCCAGAAACAATCTAACCCACTCTGATATAGCAGGTACATTGAACCTTCTTACCAGTATTATGAATGAGTGTCTTTCACCACCACGTCTTATTTACCCTCTAAGGATCGTATGAGATCACATTTCTGGAAGATGGCCAATTTTCTGAAAGGAGTGACACAGAAAATGTAGACAATTTTGATTCTTAAACGATGCACCCCATTGTCAAAGCCTTGAAAAATGAGTGGATTACTATGTAATCATTTCAAATTTCTGCCCCAAATCGAAATTTTCACTCATAGATCGTGGCTAACGCCAGACAGGACAGGAGGAACTGTTGTACCATCAAGAAATAGTAAGGGAGATCAACTACTGCCGCTTCTGTTAAGTCCTACCAGATTGTATTGGGGCAGAATGAACCCAGAAACAATCTAACAGGCTTGCGCATACTGAATGTATGAACGAACCATCATCATACTGAGGGAAACATCTACACGTGAACTCATTCATTCCTTGACATTTCCATCCAAATGGTATGAAACTGTAAAAATGAAGCTTTTACGAGGATCTGCGTGCATACGGATAAAAACAAACGAAACGTAAGTTGTTCAGAATGATCAAAAACGCACATTGGGAGTGAAAATTTTGATTTTGGTTTTTTGTAAATCGAAGTTTCGTTGGCGAAGCTCTTCTAAACTATTGTTGATCTTCTAAACTATTCATTTCTGCTTCCTCAACCTTTTTCAAAATCTAGAAAAAGGGAGGAAAATCGCTAACTCCGTAATCAAGCATCTTAGCAACTTGAGCTTGGTGTCAGTAACGGACAGCAACAACGTTCCACAATTCATTCGCAAACTGGACAACGTATTTGGGCCTGAAATGAGACAAATTGAATCATAAGGGCCTTCAAATTCGTATGCTGATCACTCAAGCCCATAGATTTTATATCAGGAACTAAGATTTTTCTTGTAAAACTGTGCAACTCATTGATTCACTAGAGGTATTACTAGTTCCGTCAACTCACTCAAGTATTCTTACATTGAGCTCACAACTCATTTCATCCTTCTAAATAAACTTATAAAGATCAATTTGTAAACGAGTAGAGCTGCCGAGTGATCAAACGCCCAACTTAATATGCTGACGAAAGCGTAGCCAAGCACGCGCTCCATCTTCCACGAAGTGCATAAACCACGAGGGAGTCGTCAGTGGACGTTGTGCTAGCGGGATTTTAATGCCGTAATTACTTTACAAGGGCACGCACCGTTGGGTTGAAGACTCGGAATGGAGACTACACTACCTACTTGAGAAGACTTCATCGGATAATGTGAAACTAATGTGAAAACAAATGGTGAGTTGATTTCTTTATCTACACAAATGTCTTTAAATGTCTTAAATCCCAATATTATTCATACAATTTCGTTTGCACTGATTCCGAGTTTGCCTAAAGTAAATTCAGATTCGGGAGTTGATTTAATAACAGCAGATCAAACGAATTCCAGAGAGGTCTGTTTGGAATCCTGCCTGAATAACTTGCTAAATGGATGCTGATTGCAACTGGAACATCAGCTACGGAAGAAATTAATATGCTCAAGCCCAAGAATGTCCCATAACCCCACCAAAAGGACTTCTGAAGAAGGAATGCCTCAGTGCGTCTACGATCATTTTCGATGACCAACAAGTACACAGTCATAAATTTTACGAGATGAAAACGGAAATTGTTCCCCAAAATCGAAATTTCCCCTTCCATTTTCTGATAGAGCATTCTGAATAACTTTGGTTTCGTGTCTGTTCTGTCCTTGCAGCAAGTATTCTGTAATTTCCATCAAAGGTTTGATGGCATTTTCACGGTTTGCGAAAATTAGGCTGTCAATCATTAATATTTCTATTAGTAATATCTGTTTCAAGATTGTGGTTTAATACTTTCAATAATGAACGTTTGTGACCGATTACGAAAACAAAATTTAATTCCATTCAAGAGTTGTTGGTTATTATTACATGATACGAAGATTTCAAAAATCGGATTGAAAAAAATTCTTCCGTCCTCCACTCGATGCATCTCTTCGAAAGTACTTGACCAAATTTTACTAAATTTGGCTAAAAAAAATCATACATTGTGCCATCCGAGATGTGCCAGTAATTTTGGCAAC
Source organism: Creontiades dilutus (assembly GCA_031894815.1). Classification (NCBI taxonomy): domain Eukaryota; kingdom Metazoa; phylum Arthropoda; class Insecta; order Hemiptera; family Miridae; genus Creontiades; species Creontiades dilutus. Next base: position 91,612 of record JAVIWC010001720.1, on the reverse strand, counting down.
TTGATCAATAAGGGTTTATAATTGAGCCGTTTAGAATCAAAACCAGATAGATCCAATTTAGCCAACTATACATGAGAGACAAATTACTGCAAAATTGCATTTTACGACTAAACATCAACATTTGCCAGGGTCATCGTAAATTCATCGTGTGCCTTCCTGTAATGACTAGCCACAATAACATTCATGTTGCTGTAGGTTGTTTACGTAAGCAGAAAATGGCGATCTTGCGCTGGATCTGACTGGTTTTGACTCTCATAAAAAAAATTTGGTCCTATTTCAATGATTTACCTTTGATTTTTGTTAATAACGAGTTGTGTATTCAGAAAAAGGACATCAAAACAAAATTAATTCCTCTTCAGAAAGGCTTTCTTCTTACAAAATATTTCTTGTAAATTGCACTATCTCAACTCTTTTTACTAACAAAAACTACTTGGGTTTTAGAGAAAATGTGGTTAAAAATTTTCACAGAATAAAAGTATTAAAAACAATATTCAGTTTTTTGATATTATCAGAAAAATACCAACTAATCTGGCTTGATCATGTGAAGGCATTTTCGTTGGGGTCATCATAGTCACGTTACTACTAGTGGCCCCCTTGAGAAACTTCATGGATCTGACTGGTTTTGTCACTCAAGGAATCCTCGCGATGCATTTTCAGGTTGATACACCTGGATTTGACGAAAGAACTTTTAGCCATGTGTGGAGAGCTACTTGGACTCGTAAATTTCATCAAAAAAAATTTTCGAAAACGTGGATCTATCTGGTTTTGATTCTAAACGGCTCAATTGAGGATTCGAATTTTAGAAAATCGAAATCTCAAAAACTTTTGATGTAAGAGTTTGGTTTGATTCAGCTAGGAATTAGCTCCTAGAATCGAATGAGACCACTCGGGTTGCTGTATGATCATCTCACCATTTGAAAACCTCATCGTCGTGTCTTATTATCGTTAATAATAATGATTGAAAATTTGCCGTTCTTGGTCAGGTATACGGTCGAGCTGGAGAGCCGGGTTGCAGAGCTTGTTCAACGGGAGGTCTGAGTTAGGCCGCATGGCTGGTGGTAGCTCAAGTATTTTCATCTTGAAGTCCAATTACAAGGCATGGAGCCGTGATTTGTCGCGTTTCGAAAATGTTCCACAGACTGCATCTCCTATATAAAGATAAGTAATTTAATTAGAAGGGCTATCTAATACAGAAATAATAAAAATCTGTGTAATAATTTGCAGCGTTTTTTTCAGAGCGCATTTACCCTGTTAACAATCGTTGAGCCGAATGTTCCATCCTGTCCATTAGAAGTGGTGATTGGGGATTCCCCTAAGAGTTACGAAATGCGATTGGGGACATCAATTACCTGATAACTGAATAATAAATTCATGATGACGGATAATCGAAACTGTCACGCTTCTCCAATGCTATTGGTGTCAATTATTAACGATGTCAGCCCGTTCCCAGTCTTCCTTAATTCGTCATATGATCTACTCAAACACGTAATGAATTTTTGAAATATGCCACATCCAACTTGGCCAATTTGTGATGGATTTTGGAAATCAATTCTTCATCGCACCATGCATAGCTTATAAACAATATCATTTTGGCAATATGTAATTATGTTAAAGATGCACGACAGAGTTTGTTAGTTATGACAGTTTGATTCTCCTCACATACAAGCAAGGTTAAATGGTGTGGTACGATTCAACGTTCTGCCTATATCACTTGGGTCAAGGAGTTTGGCAGCTTCCTAGTTGCCGGGAGATCTTAACCGATAGAGGTGTATTTATTGCTTCATATCGGTGGTTTAGAAAGTATTCAGTTGCTTTGACAATATTTCCTAGCACATAATTCTGCCAGCTTTGTTTTGAGTGAGCCGTGCAGCCCCACAGCTGTGCTCCATGACGCAAAACTGCCTTGAAAACTTGGTTGTGTGTTGTGTTACGGGCTTAAAGCATCACCCCTTAGAAGGGGCAACTAGTCCGTTTCATATCCTCCTCGTTACAAACACCAGAATTTAATTTCTGATAAATCTTTCATTCTTTAACTAAATCCTGTTTATATTATTGTAACAGCTGGAAAATCAAACGAGTCTTCAAAAAGCCTTCACCATTTTTCATGGTTTCAGACCAAAAGGTGCTGATAGAACTTTGAGGGAATCCATAAAGATTCATCATATAATAAGATGCATGTCAAACAGCAGAAGTTTGCGCGTTGGTAATTAAAAGGAGTTATGATTCAAACGATGAACCAGATCGGTTAAACATAATATAAAATGGGATGGCCGTCATATTCCGGACTTTGATTCGCTCTCTTGTCCGTCTAACCAGATTGTACAAAAATGCAAAATCATCTTATCATTCGATTCGTAATTCTTTTTTGCGGGTAGGTAGAGGAAGACGGATTTGCAACTTAACGAACTGTAGCGTGACGCATCAGTCCTGTCTTTCAATTCAATGTCTTTCCATTTCAGCTGTCAAATACTTGGCGTAATGAATGAGAGACGTCAGGCCGTCAGTGATTGGAGATACAAAAGAAGAACCTGTAGGTAGATATTCCGTTGTGCTGAAATCGAGCGGTGACTAGTGGAGAAGGGAAGATTCGCTAAGATTTTGAGCGGTTTCCATTATGTTAATATACTTGATGGACATGCAAGTTTTTCTTTAAGATTCTAGGAAGAGCAATCAAGAAAATGCTAATATAAACTATTTTCCGTACAGTTTGAGTATAGAGTACTTATAAGCTCGAGGTAGCTAAAACCTGTGAGGTGATCGAATGGAACATACCGATATGTCGGCCAAAAAATATCGATATTTCCGGTAAATCAGTGCCATCGATATATCCTATTTTGAAGTAGGAAATATTGTTAAAAAACAACGAATTTGACTGAGGTTAGCTATATATTCTAAACCAATTGCTTTACTGAAATTAAGTTCAATTGGCTTCAAACGTACTTAAATCATAGGTTGGCAGACAAAGTTTACAACACTAACACCTTTCTTTTAAAGTAAACGTACAAAATATAGGTTATTACGTTTTTAATACTATCCACCGATATATCGGACCAAAAATGTCATTTTTGCAGTAGTTTTGGCTGCTCTTCTCCATAATGTTACTGTTTGTGCCTCCTTTCACTTTGTAACCCTTAAGTGGCATTGGTTGGTCCCCCCTTCACTTCCCTGAGCCAATAGGATTCAATCTCCTTTCACCCGGGCCTATATAAGATATATAAGATGCTATCCCGAAAAGAGGATTTTGCTCCAAAATTCAACTCTTTAATTTTTCCCGTTGTGATTGCCCAAATGTAATGACCCTATTTGGATGGATCCAGAACCAAGGAGACCATATTATCAGATTTCTGTTCCGTTTTAAATTGAAGGAGAAAAGCTCAGGACGGCTGTAGCAGATGCCTTTCGGTGTAATTATCTTGAAACGGGTTTTAGTGTTGAAAATGCAGACAATATCTTGAGACAGAGCTCTATAATCGAAATCTTAATAACTGATTTCACGAACGTTTTACCAGGCCTGCACAGTTCTGCGTCAAGCATTAATGGGGTTTCTAGGCGAGATGAAAAACAGGCGACTTCAAGATTTTGACAAAACTGCCATTAAGCGCAGCAATCGCACATCTTCAATGCAATTTTTAAAAAATGTTTTCTGACATTAAATATGTAGGAAATTTAACGCTCTTTCCAACGGTGTCATTAAATTTGAGCTATCTCCAAAATTGAGGGAGTTATGACAGTTTTAAAGACATAAGATCGAAAACACGAAAAAAATCTTAAATCGCGAATAACTCGGAAACGAAGCCTCTGGCAAAAAATTGCTAAAAGCCATTTTTGGTTGGAAATGAGTTGTAGAACACGTAGGAATCGGGTTGTGCATAAACCCTGGGACAGGCTGCAGAAATAACATTTGTTCATATTCGATCAAAATTACTAAAATATTCATAATTAGCTTTGTTTTGCCACTTTAATATAATTCTGCTTTTGCGTAATGCGTAAGTCGCGATTTACGGACAGGCGTCAGGCTTTGTAGGTAGCCTTGTGTAGGTATTTCTCCAGAAATCCACGAGGATATCCGGGTCGCTAAAATGTGATGGTCTGATATATTAAAATTTGAACTTGTTCCATTATTCAACGTGAAATCTCATAAATGGCGTTCGTCTACTCGTCCAAGGACTTTGGGCCGAAGAAAAGCAAGCTTAATAGCCCGACTTTATTCCAGCCCTGATGGTCGTTTTGTACATTGACTAATGAATCTCATTTATTGTAATTTCCTCTCGCATTTGTTCATATTATAATGATGGAGTGAACTCTTCTTATAGATGTGTACCTACCTACCTCCGCCTGCCGGAGCGGCGCCTTCAATTTCCTCCCTTTTCGATTAGAAGGAGCGAGTTGTGGTACTCGACTAATTGAGGGAATTACGGTAGCTTCCGAACATGGGTATCCCTCTTCCACCGATCCCGGACGGCCCACTCAAAATTACGCTTTTGTGACTGATGATGTTGTAAGCGGGCTGAGACGCGAGCTGACTCCTCTGAAATATTGCATTCCTTTGAATGGGAGTTTTGTATCTCTTGTTCGTGTTTCGCCAAGGCAAGCCTGCTCCCCTTTTATCACTATTGAGATATGACATTCCCCCTATGAGAGCTGCACACCTGGTTGTCTGGAACAAAAAGGATCTAATTGTTTTAATGTTGAAATGCATTAGAACAAGAAATTACCATCCTTCAATCATTTCTAAATGCGTGAGTTTTTCACTTAGGACTAGGAATTGGAGAATCATGTGTGTTCAGATGTATCTGAAATAGTTTTGTATCATGAAGAGTTTTTCGATGTTAGTGTCATTACCTCTTGAAAACCACACTTGACTCCTATTCAAGGCCTGCAGGTAACGGTGCCCATACTCCCCGCTTTTGGTACCTCATTGTTTGATAATCCCGTTTGTATGTGAACATATTTAAAGCCTTTAATGGACTCCAAATTCCCCAAGCTGCTTTGTGCCGAAGGTTTTTCCCTAGCCCTTTTTCTGGCAAACGATCAGCCACCTATAGTCTCCCCCCTAGCACCCTGGGGTTTCCCGGGGTAGTTGTAACCCCGTTCCTGATTGGTTTCTACTATCCCACTCTCTCTGCCCCCACGATTCCCCACTCTAAATTTTCTTCACTTCCCCTCCAAACAAAACTTTCCCGTTTTTTGCATTCCCACATATCAATGAGGTAACTTTCCTATCCATTCACGTCCATCTGATTGTCTAGTGGTAACTCTTCAAAGATGGTAGACCACCAGCTTTCCATAATTTCACAGGAATATTAGGACAGCTCTTTCTGGACATTGCTGCTAATTCATTATTGAACAAAATGACTAAAACTATTTGAGGGAAAGTATTACACTTAATCAATATTTGCTGGAAACCAGCTCTTCTCTTTCTGTTGAAGACCAAAGGGGCTTCATCTAACTTTATTTCTCTATCAACTACATAACCTGCGTCCTTTCTATTGCACGTACAGTCCTTGTTTGTTTCTGGTCCGTCAAAATCGATTCAACACTGAGACTCACGCTATTCGGTGAAAATAAACATCGTTCCGTATTATCTGACTTTTCCTTCTTGGCTATATACATACCTTAGAGCCGTCATCTTAAAATTTTTCAAGTTTCCTATTTCTCAATCCTACCAGCATTTATATTCATAGATTATCAGGAGTTTAAGCTTAATAGTATTGTTTGTCTACGAATAGCTTACTTCCCTATGATTACGAAAGCCTTTCAGCGAAGGAAGATGCACAATCAATGTTCTTGAGTTTGCAGATGGCAAATATCGAGGCCACTCAATGTTAAAAGGTCCCAAGCATTGGATACGGACAGAGTTACTCAAGGGAAACCTCAGTTGATCCAATTCGCAAGAATACTTTCGGATAAGAAGATCCAGTTTGTTAATCGAATGAACATCTCTTGAATGTATGGAGTCAGGTCGGCTAATTGAATCCAATCTGCTAATGGAGGAACGAAATTACTGAAGAAGAAAGTTTAACCCTCTTACGCTTAGGAAACCAAGCGAGATCATTATACGGGAGATTAGATTACCAAATATGAACTGTTACAAAATTAGGTTGGCTGTTTACTAACTCGGTATGATTGTTTCACCAAACAACTTACTTTCATCGTTCTGGCATCATGTAAAATTGAAAATATTGGCTGATATTAGTCCTATGAAAAACTTATATGGTGAAGTATAAGCGTACGACATGCGAAACATGTTGTGGGTTGCTTTTCAACTCGTAATAGCTCCTCATTCACGTTGTGTTGGTACTTAGAAATCCAATCGATGGAGTTAACCTTTTTTGAGAAAAAAAGGGCAGCAAATTAAAGTTCTTAAAGCAAATTAAAGCTGCTTGATCGTAACAAATTATTAATATGTTTCATTATGTTTACCTGAGAGAATCTCCACGATTACCACCTTTTCAGGCAATATTGCAGAGTTTAAAGTATTCGGAGCTGTTGAAATCGTACCTTACCGCTACTTCTGCATTAAACTTGGCAATGCCTAATCCGAATTTAAACCGATTGATACTTGTGTACCTCAAGGTAACGTACTTGCCTACTCCTGTACCTATTTAAACCACTGACCTACCAATTTGAAATCATTGGAAATACAATCACCACCTTTTCAGGCAACACTGCATGAGGTTAAAATATCGAAATTTCTGTTCATAAACTCCATTGATCTATCTCACTAATCCAAAGGTTAACTGCTAAACGGGGGATGGAAATTAATGAGGCATCTTGATTTTACGAACATTCAAGACAATAACTTTCCGGCTTTCAATGGAAATCGTGCCCGTGAAGGGGAATACTTGGAGATGGCGTTAGATGCAAAATTACGATGGAAATTACGTGTAAAGGAGGAAAAACAGAACTGACCCTCAAACTAAAATAACATCCTGATGGGTGATCAAAATTGTTTGTTCAAAACAAACTATCACGTCAAACCTATACGACCAAGTCCTCAAGCTTGTGTGGACTCACGAAACGTAGCTGTGGAGCTATACAGTTCAGAGTAGTCGTAAGCTTATCCAGGCTTTTGAAGATGGTGCATTGAGGGACATAACTAATGCATCCTGATACATTCAGAATGGTAGACTTCCATGATATGGAGGTAGAAACTATTGATGAAAGTATCAAGAAAATTGTCATCGCCTATCAAGAGCGGCTGTCCATTAGCTTGACACAACCGATATACTGAAAAGACCAAAAAGAAGAAAACCTCACTGACTGTGAAATGATGAAGTTACCAGCTCATAATTTCTCAAATTACGTCTGTATCTTGGTTTCTGGTCGAATAAGGTTGAAAATATGCCAACAACAAAATATTTGAATTCGACTACTTCATGCTCACGGCAATAGGCTTCTATCACATTTGTTGGAGAAAATTCCAAATGGTTCTTGATTAATGACCTTTTGAGTGTAGTTGAGATGGATGTTGAGATTGGTCATGCAAATGCTAGTGGACAGTCGTTTCAAAGGCTATTTCTTAATATTAAATGGAGAGTTGACAGCTGCGGAAATACCCATAACCTACCTTCCTGATCCATGAGCAGGCTTTAGCTGGGCACAATCGGATGAAACGTGTGAGCGTACGATTGCACGGAATTGCGAGGATCCACAACCTGTCGTAGGAACGCAATTCGAAGGGGCGCGAATTGAGGGAAATCGCAAAAGTCCTGTACAAAACTCTGGCAGCTTCAGATAGCACAGAGTTACTGACATTGTGACTCATAGAACTAGTTTGTGATGATAAATTCTTATGGTTTAAAAGCTCCCACTGATAAGAAGAGCCAGTACGCTAGAATTTATTAATTCATTTATTTTCGTGACTTTCAACAAGACGTTTTTCGAATCAGGAAATCTTCTCTGATTCATTATCCATCCCGAGCTCCTTTCCAGTTCGTAAGCTTTCGATGAAATGAACAAAGTTTCCCTCCCAACGGTCAACATGAACAGATCAAAGTTTATATTTAATCAACTCAAAGCGATTTCCCTTATCCGTTTTTCTGCGCCGCGCCGCTAGACAGAAATGATTTGAGACAGCGCTTTCCCTCCGAGGAAAATCTGGTTTCTACCAATATGTCTCGAGGGTTAACGAGTTTTTCCGCATCGGCGAATCGGATTTTCCTCTGCAAATATTTTCCGCGGAATGAAGGGACCATCTCGTGCCTTGAAGTCGGGACCGGAAAATACGTAGACCATTCTATTTTAAGCCCTTTGAGACTTCTCTAGTTCCCTCGTCAACTTCGCCTTTATAAATATAGAAACCGTTTACTGGAATACATTAACGTTTATAAGGAAATGTCGGAGGATAATCCAAAATTGTGGGGTATGATAGATTTTAGCATTGAACTGCAAGGATACTGGTGTATAGACAAATTGAAGCAACCAGTTCAGTGGGGATTCCCCTTGTTTTGTAAGCGTATACATCTTGCTTTTACAAGGGTAACACAGAGTTTGCAGAAGAAACATAGTTTATTTCTCCAAAAATGAAAATAGTTACAACAGTTCTACAGTAACAGAACAATAACTTCTTGTTTTACCACTTAGTTATCGTATCTCCTTATTAGTTATGCATGAACTGGTTCTCAAGTTCAGAAAAATGTACTGGTTAATGGGTCGGCACTCAAAGATGTCAATCCAGAACAAATTAACGTTGTACAAACAAGTCCTCAAACCAGTCTGGACTTATGGAGTGCAGTTGTGGGGCTGTACTGCTCAAAGTAATCGCGATATTATACAGCGGTTTCAAAACAATGTACTTAGGTGTGTTGTTGATGCATACCGGTACACCCGAAATGTTCGACTTCACAAAGAACTTTGTATACCAACAGTAAATGAAGTAATCAGAATGCACGCTATAGCCCATCACAAGCGGCTACAACTACACGTCAATGAAGAAGCTGTGCAGCTCCTCGACGTTGACGACCTATCCAGGCGACTTAAGAGAAATAAGCCTCATGATCTGTGTACATGAATTAAGGTGTTCGCGATAACAAAATCCGCACAGTGAAAAAAAGATATTCAGTGAATCTCAAGTGCAACAAATGACACTTCTAACATTCGAAACCATTAGAGACTTAGTTATGTACCTAAGCTTTACTATAACCAATCCATATTTAAATGTCAAAAATTTGTTGCTAATAAGTTGTAACTTGGTGCAATAAATCGTTTTCAAAAAAAAAATTAGTTATGCATTCATATTTGGAGTACGTTGCTGAAGATAGCTAGAAGTACTAACTAAAATATTTCTCTTGTACAGACTTACTGATAAGCTGTCTCAAAATGCTATACTTACAGCATTCCAGGCTGTCTTTCTCAGCAGGGCATCGTATGCTAACGTCTCCTGGGGTCATTCGCTCTCTTCAACCCTAAATTTCAGTTGTTAGAGACGTGCATTAACCTTTCCTTCTTAGTTATGCATTCATATTTGGAGTACGTTGCTGAAGATAGCTAGAAGTACTAATTAAAATATTTCTCTTGCACGACTTACTGATAAGCTGTCTCAAAATGCTATACTTACAGCATTCCAGGCTGTCTTTCTCAGCAGGACATCGTATGCTAACGTCTCCTGGGGTAATTCGCTCTCCTCAACCCTAAATTTCAGTTGTTAGAGACGTGCATTAACCTTATTTCATGGCCAGCCCTCACAAAATCAATAAAATAAATTCGTGTAGTACACAAGACCAAAATTAAAATTTCAAATTAACTGTCTCTGTAGATTTTAATATCTACGTAGTTATAGTTTGTATATAGTTAATAGTTTGTACATAGTTTATAGTTTGATATAGTTCATCCTTCTTAGTTATGCATTCATATTTGGAGTACGTTGCTGAAGATAGCTAGAAGTACCAACTAAAATATTTCTCTTGCACAGACTTTCTGACCGGCTGTCTTGAAATGCTGTACTTACACCTATTGGGGGGGGGGGGGGGAGGGGCAATATAATTATTATTGATGATTCGAAGCACAATAATTGGATTTTTTATAACAATTAAATTTTGTTGATAGCAGCTAAGAGCACCGAGTCAGCTAATTTATTCTAAAACTAATTACGGCACATGTAAAACAATAAAACTTTGACATTTGCCGACTTTGAAGTACCCAATTAACCAACTAATGAAGATTCACTAAATTTATAAATTGGTATGTGGTCCTAATTAGCTGTATTCTTTCTTATGAAAGTTGTTGATTTATTCATCGGTCCAACGGTTGATTTCACCGGCTCAATTATGTATTTCATCATTCACGGTCCGTTGTCGGAAATCATTTCTTTATTGTTTTTTTAAACTATTTAGACGAAGCGGAACATCCGGCGGGGAACGACGAGAAATACGTCCTCACGCATCGAGGCGCGGGCAGAGACGACCTCTCATCGCCTGGCGGCGGCGTGACCTCCTATTTTTAGATGATTATCAAGGCGATTAACCTTTCTATAAATATTAAATACCTACCTACCTACCTTCCTTATACCTAGCTCGGTGGATCCTCTAATGACTGATTCTATACGTGTCTGGTAAAGGCGTTCGTGACTTCCATGAACCGTCTTTCTGCGCTGAGTTTTTTAATGTCGGTTGGGAGAACGTATTAATAACGTATTATTGAATTAATTACAGTTTGATGCGCGATAAGTTCAAGTACGGTAATCACTTGCACTTCAACACAGCCATTAGAGAAAAGAAGAGGCAGGGTCCACATAACCAAATCCGATATCGAAATAATGGTAGAACATAGTAATATTGTTCACAGGTAAAAAGTGTTTGGGAGGAGTGTGTTGGTAATGAGGAATGTGGTAGCTCCGTCATCTCTTTAATCGTGCATAATTCGCGGTTATTAGATGAGGTCCTTTCTCGGTGATTCAATGCCCAAATACAACCTACTACTTTTTCCAAAAGACCACAGACTCTACCTGAATTAATCATCTCAGCATGAGTTCACTTCTTTCCCAACTTTTCGTTCAAATTATATTGCTGTGTGGCCAAGTCCTTTATACACTAAGAGTATACGTTTGACACCATACCGATGAACCCAGTTTACTGACAGTTAAAGAAAGATTCGAAAGGTTCAAAGATGCTGGTAGTTAATTGGTAATCAAATTTGAAAGAAAAAGTTGATATTATTGAAACAGTGGGTTTCAAAGTCTTGCAGAGAAGTCTGCAACTATGAGTTTTTTTATTTCGGATTTCGAGAGGCTAGGTGGTCATGTGACATTAATTATGATTTGCCTTACCTGTCGGCGTAAAAATGAGAACCTGTATCATGTGGTGTTGCAGTGTCCAGGAACTGACAGTCCGCATTTTACGTCATGATGCGGTTGCTAATCATCCAGCAGCTAGGATGTGGAGGGAAAGATAGAGACAGACTGTATTCTAGGCTGAGCGACCAGGATCAAGAAGCTGGATGTAGTTGCGGTCAAGCCCAATAGGTCTGAAATAATCCTGGATGTCCAGGTTGACAACGGCATCAGCAGAACTGACGTGGTGTGGTGAGTAAATTTACTTTTTATTCAATTTATAGCAAGTAAAATGTGCTCATGAATAGGAAGTAAATGAAACATTGTCATCTAGCGGAGGGAAAGATAGAGAGAGACTGCATCACAGGCCGATTAACAAGGATCAAGGAGCTGGATGTAGTTGCGGTCAAGGCCGATGGGTCTGCCATAGTCCTGGATGTCCAGGTTGACAATGGCAACATCAGAACTGACGTGGTGTGTAACCAGTAAATTTACTCTTTACTTAGTTTACAACAAGTGCATCTGAGTTGAATGAATTTGCACTAAAATTATGGTCGCGGTCATGGCCTTAAATGTGCGGGTAAAGTGCCACGGAGTCAATTGAGTTGGGAACCTCGTCAGGAGTGCCGCGTGGTATCGCCACCCGCGTCCTTCAGGGCTCTTACCTTAATCAGTGTTCGTTTCAAAAGGGCACTTTCTTCCATCATTCGCTCCCCAGCTTCGTCAGCTTTACTAAGGCCAGCTTCAGGCAAACCTGGGCGTCTTCTCCACGTTTTTACTTGGTTTATTCGTTTTTCTTAGAGTTGCTGAACACAAAAAAGAGAATCTATTGTTTATAAAACAACAACAACATCCTGTCGATCAGGATGGAGTCCACATTTGCGTTTGTCTCATGTTCCATATGTACTTCCTGTCATATCATGAAGGTGATGGAATGGACTAGTTGCCTCCTCCCACGGCTAAAAGTCGAAGAACACAGTTCCAACGGGAAGAGGGAACTGTCTCGGAAAAGAATATAACTCATTCAGCATACATGTATCTGTGCATAGCCGGTTATTTCATTCTTCTCCTGTTATCCTAGTAAAGATAGTCTCCCTACTAAATGTCAACTTCCAGGGCTCACCAATGACGGGGTGGGCACCTAATTCCAATTTCCTCGATTCAGTAAGATATATTTAGCTCACTCGGGTCATTCAGATGATATCCTCAATTTATTTCCCCTCTAGGTCGAATCTCATGCCCATTTAAGATATAACTCATTACTTATTAATTATGAAATTCCTGATAGCGGTTCAACGAATCACTCCCTTTGACATCCGGACAACCTTGAACGAAATGGGTGATTTGCATCCATGCATACATTTACATAAAATTCGGTCGTTTTCAGTCCGTGCTAATTGTAACGTATCAAAGCCTGCCTTCCAGTTTTTGAGTTGACCAGAGGAATCCAGTTGGATGCTCGAATCCACACAAAAAAAATTCTGGTTTCCGATCGATGCAGGTACGTATTATTTTGGAAGCCCATTGGCTTTAAGCCTCCTTAATTGGTTGTAAACTAGTTTATTTCCTGTTAAGGGGAACCTGTAATTTATCTCACATTCTTGTCACACCGTAAATTATATTAATGGAATTGACTGAGTTGAAAAACCAACAGCGATTGACAGTTATTAATGGACTGTTTTATCGATGGAAACGCGAATAATACACAAACACGATCTCACTCGTATAACCGACCGAATAGTTTAGACCAGAAAATTACCTCCACTATGTCTATAAGTTCATCTATTTTAGCCGTTCTCGCATCTATTCCTTCAATAAATTATTCATATATTATGCATATGTAGTGTTCGACATCCCAACCTTCGGATTCAACATAAAAGTTTTGAATCTTGGTGTTGGGGTTTAAAAACGCTGAAAATTATTCCGGAAAGGTTTATTAGTTTTGATTTAAGATAACCCTCCTGCGCGGATCACCGGACAACCAGGACTGGATTGTTTTTTTTTCTTGTTTTTTGGAAGGTACACTAGGAAACACACGTTTCCAACTGGAATTTCACCAGATAAAATAAAAATACTGGCAACAAGAATGCTTCCGCTTGTTTTCCTCAATTGAATTGAAGCTTGGGAGATGGCGTTATAGGTGGTATGGTGGTAGAAGATCAGCCGTTCTACTTGGGCTGCTGCCAGCCACTTAGTCTTGATCTGACCCGTCCGTTGAACTTCAAGGCTTCACACTATTTTCGATTGTGGAATCATGCGTCGAGTTACACAGCGGAGAGCAGTGCCATTGTGTTAGCACTCAACTATGCCAAAACGTCTAATCTACCCGCTTCGAAATGTATAGTAATAGTAACAGATTCCATGAGCGTTTTACAGAAATTTAAAAATTTCAGCCCATTTACACACTTATCTCCACTAGAAGCTCGATCTCCGCTCAACAAATAATACGACTTATTTAGTATGGATTAAAGCCCACGTAGGAATCGGCCCCAACGAACTCTTAGACCGCCAAGCCAAAATGGGTTCTCAATTGGGTCAGTTTAGTAACTTACCTTTCAGTTTTTCACTTACTGATCTAAAATGAGAATTTAAACTGACTATGATAAGGGAGTGGCAAAAAATGTCTGAGGCATATCCATCGGGACAATCCCTTTCAATAAGTGGATTGCCATGGTTCACAATGGTCAATGGTAGGTCCAAATGTTTTTATAAAACCATAACAAGATTAAGAAACGGCCATACACTTACGAACAAATATCTTTTTTAAAACCCAAAGAAGACAAACACCCAATTGTAACCACTGCCCAGAAGAAGAAGACTTAGAACATGTTTTCCTTAATTGTAATAAGTATGAGCAAAAGGATAGAACTTTTCAGCAATCTGAGTACTACTAGCGGTCTCCCCCTTCAACCTGTGTTACCTCGTTTTGTTAAATATTATTGAATATTCATGATTATTTGTTCACATTTCTAAAAAATTTTAACCGTAGCATTTAAGTGGTCTCCATGTAGTAAGTAAGTAATTTTATATATGTAAGACTTAGAAGCCAATTTTGATATCTATATGTTAACCATTGCATATGTATTTTGAAAATGACATGGCTGTATAGTTTATGTTGCTAATGCCAAATAAAAAATAAAAAAGTTCAAGGATCGGCAGAACGACCGTCTACCTGACCGATTTTTCTAATGTAGGGAACGTATGATTGTATAGCAACGAAGTCGTCTCATTCGATTAGCGTAGCCGATTTCCAATCAAACAAAAAACTACTCTCTTACATCGAAAGATTTTGAGAATTCGAATTTTTGGCAAATTAAAGAGAGAGAACGCTACAAAAGTCCAGAAAAAGCTATTTCAACGAAAGAATCTCTTTAAGACGACCAAAATGACATTGGTGAACGTAAAGGATCGGTTTTATGAAGCTCAAAAGAAGCCAAATATAGTTTTCAGCGCAAAATACTCAACATCTCACTCTGAATTCGACCCAATTTTAAATCGCACTTTTGTGTGAAACCAGTCGAGTACCTGCTAAGATAAAGTTCCTGTACCAGAATCGTGCTCGAATAATGAACATCAATCCAATAGTGATGAGCTCCACTGTCGTTTGTCAATCAGTCAAGAACATGTGTTTTTCGTTCAAGATCTCCCAGTTCATAATTCCCGTTGCTAGTTGCTTTTCTACAACGAAATATATTCTTCGTACGTAATAGAAGAATGGTAGTAATAGAAAGATAGGTACACAGCAAGATATAGTAGACTTAGTAGAAAAGAATGGAACGATCCAGTTCAGTAAGTATTCTTCTGAATTATCAGTACCTACCTACTCACCTAGGTACTCTATCCATCTTGGATAGCTTCAACACTGCAGGTCTCATGTGACTCCACTCATGTGTTTATCCAAAACTACTGGAAGATTATTGTGAAACCAGCTGACTGATATGTTTTCATATGATTTTATCTCTTTATCCCTCACTTAGTCACCGATTGAGCGTTACACAGCCGAGCGTGACGGCTCAGCCTCATTTAATGCCCATACAAGAAAAGTGCTAAGCGCACCTAAAGAAGTTTTCACTTCAAAAAAAAAAGATCAGGGCTTTCTTACTTCTTTATTACTCCAATCCAGGCAACGCCAGGTAAACCAGATAGTTTATAATATTGTGCAAATATCGATCAAGATATTTGCCTCTCTGTGGCCCTCTCTAACGACGCTCAATCTCTCCATCATGAATATTTCGTCATCATCTAAAGCTAGATCCTCTTACTAAGTCAGTTTGTGTAAAGGAAGTTACTCGCTCTTCCATTAATGTCGCCTAATAAGTTATGAGATTGTGAGGACAAGTTGATACAGCTGAGCTCGAGTCAGGATTAGAATCTCATAACAACTTCGTAATGCGCGCGAATGCGCACCTTGCCGTGAAATCTTAACACAGTTTCTTCGTCCTCAGTTCTTGCACAGAGAATGGAAGCGACATCCAAGTCTGCGAAACTTCTCTCGCATTGTTTGGCACTGTATTCTCCTTTTGGAAAACAACGTGAATACGTTTAAATGATCAAACTCGCCGAAGTTCAGACCGTTCAGTCTAACGAGTTGCCGCGTCGCCGTACAAAAGCTGGAAATCTCTCAACAGAAGTTTGAGCATGACGAATGTCCCACGCCGCAGATGTACAGTCCCGCATTGTAGCTGGCGGGCGACAGAAGGCAGGTGAGAAGAGGAGCCATCAACCTCACACCGCCTAACAACGTACCATAAACGGCAGTCATTTCAGAGTCTACTTAACAGTATGCTGATATTCCTCAACGTATTTCACTAGCGGCGCAACGCATTTAAAATACTGCTCACGTTCATACAGTTGGTAACCGAAAACGGTGGGATGTTAGAGAAACGACTAGGTATCCTATTTCCTCTCGTACATCCCAAGAATCTAAATACTAAAAAGCTATTCATAGCTTTAGTACGAGTAGGTACACGTTGCAAAACAAGGTAGATTTATCAAAAGTGAAGAAGGAAGAGCCATAACACACTGCCAAACTGTTCGTAAATAAATCTCACTTCTTCCTGAAGGAAACCGTTATTTACTTGTGCATCAAGGATTTATGAGACTGGAAACTTAATTTGTGTTGGAAGGATATCAATGTTTTAACAGAGTCATTTTTCAAGCAAGTAAGCAACAAGAAATGTGTCGTCAAAATATTTTTTGGTATTCAAAAACGCTGCAAATTCTTTCACTGGGGTTTATTATTCAATTGGCTTGCGTTTATTATTTGAATTTCTACTAAGCTTCGGAGTGTACGTGTTTCACAGGATAGAGCGATTATTGAATTTCAGGAGATATGCATGGAGCACGTAAATCTGTTCTCAACCAAAATACCTATTTGGATTGATCAGTTGATCATATTCGTGTGCCTCCTGAAATTCAATAATCGCTCTACCCTGTGAAACACGCACACTCCAAAGCTTAGTAGAAATTCAAATAATAAATGCAAGCCAAATGAATAAAATTTAATAATAAACCGAACTGAAAGAACTTACACTGTGCGTGTTTCACAGGTGATAGAGCGATTATTGAATTTCAGGAGGCACACAAATATGATCAAGTGATTAATCCAAATAGGTATTTTGGTTGAGAACAGATTTACGTGCTCTATGCATATCTCCTGAAATTCAATAATCGCTCTATCACCTGTGAAACACGCACACTCCGAAGCTTAGTACAGATTCAAATCATGAACGCAAACTAATTGAATAATTAACCCGAGTGAAAGAATACTTATTTACCCCACTAATAATATTGAATAATATTTACCTATATATCATCAGCGTTTCACCAATATCAGAATGCTTCAACCCGTGTATCGGCTATGAACTACAAGTATCAACATCTGCTATCACTCCAGTATCCACATTCACTACAACTCGACGCTATCGGCATCAGTGGGTTACAAACAAACAATAATAAACCACAAAACGCAAATTTGGCACCATAAATCGGGCCATACATCGGGAATGGTTTGACCTACGGACGCGGGGAGGGTCTCATTCGATTCCTCATGATATGTTCTTCTAATAGGTAAATATTTATGCCGATTCGACTTGTTTTGAGGTTTTTAGGGATTTTACAAAACTTTGACAGCCCTTAAAGGGCACTTTAAATTGAGTGAGAGAGCTGGCTCAAGAATTGGGGCGTCGTCGGACCAAGATGGATTTTTCCTGAAAATTTCAGATCTTTTGCTGCAGCCGTTTGGGAGAAATCGTGCGTACGGCGTACGGCGGATGGACGGAAAAATTTTTATCGCAGATTCGGATTCTACACCCTTTGAAACGTAAACCATGAAATTTTCAGGGGGGGGTTAGAATTTTCTTTTCCAGAGCGATTACAATGGTTTATTATTGAATAATAAAGCAAAATTGCAGATGAAGATATTTCAATTAATGTAGTACCTACCTTTTATTGTTGTTCGTTGTTTAGATGGTAAATACTTTCAACCAACTGAATACACGAGGGAGAATACCTTATTACTAACATCCCAAAAATTGGGTCTCCTTAAAAAATCTGTTTTGAGCCATTTTGAAACGATTTCTGGAAATGATTCCTGGGATTTCTGGATTTCGAGTATTCCTATATTCTTCATCAGGTAGCAGTTGTTTTCACCAAGCATAGCTCGTATGTTGGGTTTGCTGCTGCTCTGCATAGTTCAGTGGATTGTGAAGAACTGTAACAGTGCTCCATTTCCTGGATGTCCTGGTTGTCGTTACGAGATTAAAGTAGCAGGATAAGGGTCAAAACTTGATGAAAACCCTCATGTCCGAGAGGACGGGTAATTTGAAACCTTCATCAGATTTCATCCCTGAAGCCTGATAAAGGTTTCAAACACACCATTCTGAACCATGAAATCAAATACATTCAGTGGGTCGATCATCACTTCACTTTTGCTTCTTGTTCAATATGTGAGAGCGATTGTTGATATATAGCAGATTTAGTATATGGCCTTCAAATAAGTCTGATAAGAATGACGAACGACCACTAATATGAAGGCTCAAAGAGTAGCTTCCAACAACATCAAGATCATGGCTTGGAGTATGGTACAAGAAAATTGCCACATGAGCAATCTACAAGATCGAGCTTAAGATCCCCGAATCTCCGTATGTTTGGCTGGGCGTTAGTGTATTTTCCAAATACCAAACATTTGGCAAACGAATACTCGTTTCGGAGGCGGTTTCTCTCAAATAAACGTGACAAATATTTTAAACACCATTTAAACAACACGTATTAAATTAAACACCAAGCATTTCACGTGTAGGGCGAGTATTTGTCAAACCTGAGAAGCATAAGAAGTTTGTGCGCTGCGATGCCCTTTCTCCATCTTGTATTTTTCTTCGCAATGTGCTGTTCAATTTCAAGCAAGTGATCGAAATCTTTCTCATAATTACTGATTTACAGTACGGCCAAAGCTTAATACAACAATGACCTATATTTAGTAATACAATGTAAGTGAGAAAAATGAAAACATCCGCATGTGTAAACAATAAAAAAGAATACAGATACGTATACAATTAAAATGTGAGTTTGGAAAATAAAAAATAAATGCATATACAATTTATCTTGAAAAAAGGTCTCAACATCAACCAATATTATACTCCGTACCAGACCGAGTGACTCCTTTCAATTGCATTGTTCATTAAACATGGCATTGTAGAGGAAATTTGTTGGACAAAATGGTATCCAAAATTTGAACGGGAATCAGGACGAGGAAAATGAAATTCACATTGAGCTGACCATTCCTAGTATCAATCGATGGAATTGACATGAGGGCGCTGTGTACAACATTTCCCATCTTAGAGCTCAAAATTGACAGCATCCTATGGAATGGATAATTTGTAGGTTATCTTGGACACTCTCCAGCTGGTCTATATGGCATCCGTAGTGTGGGGTTCAAACGGCTGAGGCGTACTCCAAGATTGGGAGAACAAGTGAATCATAAAGTGTGGTGACAGTGGAGATGTTGCCAATTGCACTTGACGAATTCCAATACTCGCAATGTTTGGGTGGAAATGGCAGACAACTGATTCGAGAATGAGAGCCTTGAGTCAAGAAGTAGCCCCCGAAGTGAATAAACAAGCATAAGATGTTCAGAACCAAGCATACAACCCAGAAGGTGCGGGACATGGGAACGGTTATGTCATGACAGAGCACTTTACTCGGTTGAGTTCCAAGCCATCCGCGTTATACCACTGAAGGAGTGTCAGTGATGTGTTGCATGATAACATAACCCGATGGAGACTCATTCAGACTTCCAGCAAAAGTTTTTGAACTTCCCAAAACCTTCATATTTTGCCAAAACACTCATGTCTGAGCCATCCTGAGTCTTGATCGTCTGAGCAATTAGTTTCAATTTGGATAATTTGTTGTGGGTTCTTAATTTGAACCATTCTAGGCTTAGCATCCACCATCGTCTCCTCCTTGGCTCCTTTTTCTTTTTCCTCTTCCTTTTTCGAGTATTTGGTGGAGACAATTTTTTTTATTCATCTTTTTCCTCTTCCTTCTTCGAAAGGAGTCCACACATATCACAACAACTTCTGGACCACTATCTACAAACAGTACACACCGCTAAAAACTGAATTGACGAAAACGCTCATTGGGTATTTCTCCATGCTCGATATTTGGCCAATCCTGAATGTGCGGGCAGGGGTTTTTTCTTCAATGGCTACTGACGAATGTCAAATAATCGGTACCTATTTGACAAATATTCGGATTTGTATGACATGTCCGCATCACCTTCGATTCTCGTCTTACATTCTCGCTGCATATAGACAGAATTTGGTCACGAGCAATGAGAAGTCTCGGGTTTTCGAAAACGCCATTCGAAGGGATTCAAGGATGTGGAGAGCCCTGGTTGTGCTCATCAATGCGTTGGTCCGTTCAATCCTAGAGTATGGGTCCATCGTGTGGTCGCCATACTATCAAAACGCTTCTGATCGACTCGAACGGGTCCAGCGCAGATTCCTTTGTTTTGTCGCCTATGAGCATGGTGTGAGCTGGCCTGATTTTGATCTTGATGATACGTTGGCCTGCTGTAAATTGGCTTCTCTTAGTCATCGTTGCCGTGGAGCGGATTGCACCTTTGTTATCGGCCTTCCACCTTACAGACCTAAGTAATCGATTCCTCTCTACTACAGCGAATTGACGTACATGCACCTCAATATCGCACTAGCTCCTCAAACCCCTAATAATTATTTGTTCAACAATCTCCTTCTTCGCGCGCTTCGATCTTCAAATCTTGTGACAACCAACAACAAAATTGATTTATTTTTTAATTTCTTGAGGTAGTTGAGACAAACCCTAAAAAGCTGCTTACGTTAACATTAATTAAAACCTACATTTTCATACTGATAACTTGTCATATTGTCGTATTAATTCCAGCATCTATTGTATTATTCTATTCTTATCGTATTATTATCCACTGTATGACCTTTTCTTGTGGTTGGGCTACATGCCCGGGTAAACTTAAATAAATAAATAAATAGACATGTACGGCTGGGGGTTAGATAGACATCTCGACAGGAGTGTTTCGGGTCCTTTCCATAATCAGTGACCATTTTAAAGGATCAGTTCTTACTTGGGGAGACACATCTTACCAGCAGTACGCCTACATTCGAAATCCCCTTTTCGGACGATACTTACGACTCGTTCACACAATCCCACTATTTTCAACTCTAGAGCTCCGTCGCTCGCTATAAAAAACCTTGATAACAAATCCGCTCCTTTTTCTTTCGGAAGAATTAGATCTCTCGGCCGCGGCTTGAACACTGATTGTAACTCTGCGGAGGAATCCATTTAGTTTAATGCCTCGGATTTAAGTTTAGAAAGCTGTTGCTATTCGTAGAAAAGGTCGGGGCAGGGCAACCCGTCTGCTGAAGAGTAATTAAAAGATTATTTCAATGGGGGGTTGCGTCGGCGACCAAGTACGGCCCTGCGGAGCTCTTGTCCTGGAATGTCGTCCCGCTCTTTCTTTGCAGACCTTTTTTCTTTCAAGTTGGAGGCTCGTCCCCCCACGATTTTCTATTCAACGTTATTTACCCGAGTTCTAAGGGGCCTTTTACGTTTTCTTTCAGTATCTACATTCTGGGATTTTTGAATAGGTTCATTACGAATATTAAGCCCTGCAAGATGGGTTAATTTCAAAGAAATTAAGACTAGTATTTCTGTGTTTAAGGGACAAACGCAAGTTTGAGCAGCGCGTGAGCGCATTGCTGGTCTTCTTCACTCATCTGAGAGGGATCTCACTGGGTTCAACCTAAAATTTAAAAATTTGGCTAAAAAATCCAGTATCAATCCGGCATGTGCCAGTCACTTGATCCACCAATCCTAAAGAATAATAATTGAGGATTAAACTTTTTTAAAATCGAAATCTCTAAAACTTTCGATGTAAGAGCTTAGTTTTTAGTTCGATTCAGCTAGGAATCGGGTTCTTGAATCGATGAGACCACTCTAGTTGTTGTCCGATCATCCGTTCGACTGTACTTAATCGTAGATAATCGATTTTCGTTGCCGTGACGGTCGAGTTAGAGAACCGGCTGCACAACCCGTTCAAGTTGAGATCTCAGTTAGACCGCGTGGCTGGCGACATCTCAAGTATTTTAATCTTGAACGGAATCACAGGATGGAGGCGCGAGGTGCCATCACGTCTTCAAAAACAAATGACTAGCATTTGGAAATAAGCTTACACTTCTCAGAAAAAAATTAAAAATGCAAATAATTAGAGAAAGACTTGATATTTGTAGTGTAAAAATCTAAATTTTCCGGTTCGCGTTCTTAGTGCGAACTCCCAGAGAAGATCATCAAATTCATCTCTGGAGATCAATTAACAAAAAATTAGCCATGAAGGTGACTGATCTAATATTAGCGGCTGCATCCCTTTTAATTTACTTGTAGCAGTCTCAAATTAGCTCTACTTAAAAACGTCGCTAAATGAACCTGCAACGAATGATGTTATCGTTTGAGTCGGACAAAAATTGACGGAGTTACTTGTCCTGTTTATGGAATGGTTAACGAATAACGATTTGGGAGTGGGAAATTTCATAAAAGCCTCCCAACTATAAGTCACGTTCGACCCTGTGATTTGGCATCTCTGGATACCACCAAAATTAACCAACCTCAGTTGGTATATGGTTCTGCAACTCACGCATCCAGACACCTCTCGACTTATTTTCTCCCTTGATTCTCGACGTCCTACTTGTATTTTACGAGTGAGTGTAAATCAGTCTCAACCATGAGCTTAGCGCTGAACGATCATTTCAGCTTCTTGAATTGCTCTTAACAGCTCATGAGATTTATTACCTTCTAAGCAGTAAAACTAACGATGTCTGATACCACAGACCGAATGATGTTGTTACCCCTCTTGAGTAAAGTTCCCAGCCTAAAAGTTCAGGTTTTGCGTATTCAAAGAGATTTGGACGAAGAGCTATCTACAAACACCCAGAAATTCATTTACCAAAATGGGGTTCCTGCCTGAGCTCCACGGCGATATTGTTCTAATTTTTGCACATCGAATGAAATACCATTGTTATTCCCATGGAATTCAATTCAGTGCGATACTTCCATTCTATTCTGTGACAAGCAAAAGTGACCATACTCAGAATCCACTAAAACTAGAATGACATTTTCCAATAAAAAACGCTGCGAATTCTTTCACTGGGGTCTATTATTCAATTGGCTTGCGTTCATGATTTGAATTTCTACTAAGCTTTGGAGTGTCCCTGTTTCACAGGTGATAGAGCGATTATTGAATTTCAGGAGATATGCATAGAGCACGTAAATCTGTTCTCAACCAAAATACCTATTTGGATTGATCAGTTGAGCATATTTGTGTGCATCCAAAGCTTAGTAGAAATTCAAATCATGAACGCAAGCCAATTGAATAATAAACCCCAGTGAAAGAATTCGCAGCGTTTTTTTATAGTTATCAGAATACTTTAACCAGTGTATCGGCTATAAACCCTTTTAGGAGTTCACTCCAGTATCCAAGTTCACTACATCACTAGGCTACTGCAATCAAAACAAAAACAATAATAAACCAAAATAACGCAAATGTTGGCACCATAAATCGGGCCTTACATCGGGAATGGTTTGAGCTACGGGCCTGGGGAAGGGCTCATTCGATTCCTCATAGAAAGTTCTTCAAAAAAAGTCCAAATTTAGGCCGCCTCGACTTTTTTTTAGGTTTTTAGGGATTTTACAAAACTTTAACAACCCTTAAAGGGCACTTTAAATTGAGTGAGATTGGGGCGTCGTCGGACCAATATGGATTTTTCCTGAAAATTTCAGATCTTTTGCTTCAGCCGTTTGGGAGAAATCGTGCGTACGGCGCGTACGGCGGACGGGCGGAAAATTTTTTATTGCAGATTCGAATTCTACACCCTTTGAAACGTAAACCATGAAACTTCCAGGGAGGGTTAGAATTTTTTTTTTTTTTTTTTTTTTTTTTTTTTTCAAGAGCGATTACAATGGTTTATTATTGAATAATAAACCAAAAAGGAAAAATGAGAAAACCGAACAACACATCGAAGTCGAAGGGAAGGAGGACACTCTATAACTATTATTTGATTATGCTGGCTCATAAACAAAACTCCCGAACTGTCTTTTTTCCTCCTCTATTCATTAGCGGAAAAAGCTCGAAGCGTTAATGATCTGCTGACAGTTGTAAACTGCCGCCATTTTCGCGCTTTCATCCCGGAAATCTAATAACAAACGGAGGAGAGACTAGGTTTTCCAGGTTTAAAGAGTTCAAGGGCAGATTCACATCGGTATATGGGGCAATATTGAAGCTTCGGTTGGAATTGTAAAGCGGGCAGATGAACATGAAATGTGTTACGTCCTCCCAGACCAGAAGAATTGCAGTGAGTACACATCTCTGACAATATCAGAGTGTAGGCAGTTATTATGTGGAACATATTCAATTTTCCTCTCGACGATACCATAATCTGCTCTAGCATCCACTCAACATTGATGTTTTTGTGGCAACCCAGGTTTACTTGTCTCCCTGAATAATCAACTGTTTGTCAATAAAGAATTTACGGTAGGATGTTTGAAGAATTTCAAGTTCGAGGAACCCACGATTTTAGATCGAACTTCCTAAACAAACCTCCGATGCAACCTAATCCGAACCAATCAAAACCGCAAGGATTCAAACCCTTTCATCCGGGAAACCGCCGTTCCAAAACTCCAAACCGATCAACCAAACCCTCTCCCCAAAACCCCGAGGGCCTTCCACCCCGTTCTGCAAGTAAACGACCCTACCAAATTTTAATAAACTGAAATCAACTGTTTGTCAGTAAAGAATTAACTGTAGGCTGTATGAAGAATTTCAAGTATGAGGGATCGTTATTATCACCTTCTGGCCGTCTGATTGAAAAAACGCTGCAAATTCTTTCACTGGGGTTTATTATTCAATCGCCTTGCGTTCATGATTTGAATTTCTACTAAGCTTTGGAGTGTGCGTGTTTCACAGGATAGGGCGATTATTGAATTTCAGGAGATATACATGGAGCACGTGAATCTGTTCTCGACCAAAATACCTATTTGGATTGATCAGTTGATCATATTTGTGTGCCTCCTGAAATTGTCCTTTGGCACTCGTATTGCATTAAAACTTCCCCAAATCCAAATTTAAACGATGCAGCCAAAGGTAGACATATGTAGAGGGGGCACACAAATATCATCAATCCAAATAGGCGTTTTGGATGAGAACCGATTTACGTCGTCTATGCATATCTCCTGAAATTCAATAATCGCTCTATCACCTGTAAAACACGCACACTCCGAAGCTTAGTAAGATTCAAATCATGAACGCAAGCCAATTGAATAATAAACCCCAGTGAAAGAATACTTATTTACCCCAGTAATAATATTGAATAATAAACCCCAGTAATAATATTGAATAATATTTACCTATATATTATCAGAATGCTTCAACCCGTGTATCGGCTACTAACTACACTACAGGTATTCACATCGGCTATCACTCCAGTATCCACATTCACTACAACTCGACGCTATCGGCCGGACATCACTAGGTTACAAACAAACAATAATAAACGAAAAAACGCAAATGTTGGCACCATAAATCGGGCCATACATCGGGAATGGTTTGACCTACGGACGTGGGGAAGGGCTCATTCGATTCCTCCTGGTATGTTCTTCAAATAGGTAAATATTTAGGCCGATTCGACTTGTTTTGAGGTTTTTAGGGATTTTACAAAACTTTGACAGCCCTTAAAGGGCACTTCAAATTGAGTGAGATAGCTGGCTCAAGAATTGGGGCGTCGTCGGACCAAGATGGATTTTTCCTGAAAATTTCAGATTTTTTGCTCCAGCCGTTTCGGAGATGTCGAGCGTACGGCGTACGGCGGACGGACTTAAAATTTTTTATTGCAGATTCGGATTCTACACCCTTTGAAACGTAAACCATGAAATTTTCAGGGGGGTTAGAATTTTTTTTTTCAGAGCGATTACAATGGTTTATTATTGAATAATAAACCAAAAGTATTCTATTAATGTAATTTTCTTTTTAATATGCTTGGTTCATTATAAGGATTTTCATTTCAATGTTCTATGAATCAACGTTCCAGGACGAAGAGCTATCCATTCTTTCTCACTCGGGCGTTACAATGGTTAGTTGGCTCTTCCCGATTTTAGGATCCGTCGCCTTGGGAGATGAATCAGACGTTTTCAAGGGTCTGGGTGATCCTCTGAGCGTGGCGGAGCATTGTGACCGCATTCAGCTCAATGGAAGGGGCAACCATACCATTCCATCACCTCACAACTTGCTACAATATAATGAATTCGGGAATAGTTTAGGGAGCGGTATAAGTACTGACCTGGACAACCCAATGCTACAAGAGTAACTTTATTAATAGTTCTACTGTCAAACGTAGACATCTGTTATAAATCCCTGGAGCACATAAACTCAGGTGAACGTAGTATTTTCGTTGCATGCGGCAGACAGAACTCATTATGCCCCATCAGCGCCTCGTCTCGTTTAGTGCTCGTGGTTAGCGATAGCGGTTGTAGTCCGCCTCCACCCACGCTCGGATCTGTCGTAAAGTAGCCCGAGTGGTTTAGGATACTGCTCGGTGTTGAGAGGTCTCATTACCTCACGATCTGCCAGGCCGAAGTGAGCGAAACGCACGGTCCATCACCGCCACCACATTACCGGCTTTCTTCCCCTTCTCTGGAGGTTGATTAGGTTCTACCAGGCACGAGGCTAAAGAACTGTAAAGAACTGTTGCCCTAAGTGGTGTGAATGTCTACATGCCGACCACTTCCCTATAATCTCTAAGAGAATATGGTTCATCATTATTAGCTGTTGCAATAGCTGTGAAAATGTTCAAAATAAAAATCCAAACATTTTCTTTGTCGAAATCTATTATGAAGCATTTTCAAATGTTTCCTGGATTAAGCGTATATATGTGTATTTTTTAACTATTAATTTAGAAAGAATTTCACATTTAAACAGAAAAACGAAATAACTGAGAAATAAAAGAAGTTATTTATGAAATCCTGGAAATCTCGCCAATGAGAACGCCTCCTTCGTTGCCGTTCATGATCAAATCACAAGGATAGGACTTCTTCTGAGAACGCCTCCTTCGTTACCGTTCATGATCAAATCACAAGGATAGGATTTCTTCTTTAATCATTAAGAACGAGGCCTGGAGTGCGACTAGCGCCCACTACCCACCCAAAAGCTCAGTCGGCTTGTTGCAGCTGCCGGTCATTCACCAGTTTTGGCATTTTCTCCAGAACCTGCTGTCCATAGAACTTGTCGACTGCTGCCACGTGGAACTCAGCATGCATCTTGACAGGAAGTGGTCGTGATTGTTTGAGCAATGCCCTGCGGTTTTTCATTCGGAAATTTTATGTGGTGGCTTTCCCAAACGTCAAAATGCTGGTCCGTCCGAATGTTTCTTCTAGACCAGTTGGCACATGCAAGTTGGTGACTGGCACTCTGCTGTTCCAGGACATTTGAAGGCGTGGTTCGTGTTTGCAGAGGTGAAGTTCGAATCTTCCATCAGCGAACAGCACAATTTACACCTTGTACGTCCACATAGATTTAGGCCAGCTAGTTGTGTTTTTGGAGGATTTGACTAAGGATGTCGATGGGAAGGAGTCTCACAAAGATCGAAGGTTGTTCAATGAAAACATTAATACATATAAATTTATATTAATATTTACCTATGTTAACTTTATAGGAATTTCACAAATTTGAAGATGAGAGAAAATTTGATATTTCGAGTTAATCTTGGTCATGGTTTTCTGAATTTTGAGGCTGGATGTATTTTGGATGCGTGGTTTTGTTAATTTAGTAAGCAGAACAATTTTGATCACGTGCATGTACCTATGTGTCTGTACAGACGATAACTCGGGACAGGATTGACGTGAAAAACTTCGTCCTTGCGCCAAAAAATCGAGTTTTCCAAAAGAAAGGATGAGTCCGTTGGACAACAATGTTGATGCACTTTAAATTTTTTTTAAATACGAAAAACCGCTAAAAATTGTAAAATTCGTATTTTTTTTAGCAGAATACAAATCTAAAAACTCTATCAACCAACTAACTAACCAACCATTAACTACATCAGCGGTTCCCAATCTTTACAATTGTGGAATACTGTTGACCAAGTTTGAAAGAAGTCCCAGAAAGGGACCAGTTGCGTTGTTTTAAAAAAACGATTTAAGAGTCTGTTAATATGAAAGTTCAATCAACGAGTCTTCTTCGCTGAAAGACATTTTCAACGTTTTCAGGTAATCTTCTTCAAATGGATTCCTCATCCATAAAATCTCATCTTCCATTTCAGGAAAGTGCTTCCTAAAAAACATGAAAAGGCTCAACATCGGCTCATTTTTTTCTTATTTCGGCTTATTCTTTTGATCGCAACCCGCGGCCCACAAATTGGGAGCCGCTGAACTAGGTCAATCAAAGAACAAACCTCAAACGTATGTTGATAATTGTACTTCAATTTAATTGAAATGTGCTAAAAATCTATAAAAAATAATATTTTCATATAATATATAAAAGTCGAAATTCTTTTGTTTGAATAAAAAAAACATCTATTCGGAACAAGTTTTTTTTGTAATAACATTGATATTTCACCATTTCTTTGAACACAAATTAGCTCAATTCCATACTATTTTGTCTTGAAATTTAGTACTATATTGAGAAATGTAGTTAGGAACATTTAATTATTAAAAGGAGTGATCATTTTTTCCTATGATGTTTTTATGTAAAACGTTAATTGAATGATCCCTGATTTTTGAATAAAAACTTCGATCAATCAATCGAACATAATCATGGTGATCACCAAGATGCGGATAAGTGACTATTTCGCTTATATCCGAGTAAGAACGACCAGAATAAAGGGAGGTAGAAGCCGTTATATTTCCAGCATCTAGAAAAGAGGTTTAAAATGCTCACTTGAAGAGGTTTTGCATAATATTCTGAAAGCTACTTTTTGAAGTCTGATGATAGAAATTTAATTAACAAAGTCACTCATGAAGTTATACTTTTCGAAATATAGACAGTAGAGTTGAAAGTATTCAAGGCTATTTTTTGGGGACCTTGAACAAATGATTTGCAGTATTTCCATAGTGTGATTGGACGGGTTTATGAAGAAAGATGTGAACAATCGTGGTCGAGCTGTAGGTGCGGATGCGTTCAACGCCTACGTAGTTGTAGTTTCACACTCTGGTGTCCCCTCCCACCTATTATGTCGTTCATCAAGACCTGTAACATTTCACTTCACCTCTACGAGCTCTTATTAATGGTGTCGATGGAGAGTTAGGGCCCCGAGCTTCCCTCCGCGCCCATACCCAGCCCTCCTCTTCGAAACCTGGGTGCCCGCTGATCGGAAAGATATTTTGAGATATGGGCAGCCGGCGAGAAGATGACTGCCTGTCAAACATCATTCACTTCCACCATGAATAACTAGCAGGTCCGAGTCGTCAGACGATGCGCGTTAGAGGCACAACAATGGTCTGGGTGAAAAGGTTAGGTTGAGGAGGTCGTAAATTGTATTGTTCAAATTTGTTTCTCCGTCGTATAAAGAATATACATTGATCAGCGCTTACAAGTTATGTTAAAAAAAAGGCGAGGCTTCCCCGCACTTTCTCAACGTCTATTCAATCGGTATCGATAACCTAATAGGTCACCGACCATACCACATTTTTGGGACGTCTCTCCGAAGCAAGGCTTCATCAGAACAAGCACGCCTATTAGAATTGATCTCAGGGGTGTGGAACAACCCAAACACAAGAACAAAATAACTGCATATTGTTACGTGTTTGTTCGGCTCGTGAAGCAAATACGGTTTTCCTAGTATCTACTGGTTTTCAATACCAGGTTGCCCTGGTATTACGGTGACTGGTAGAATTTAGGGTGTTATGAATTTGATTGAAAAATTCCTCTGAGGGTAGACGGATCTGACGGACTCGCTTTTCCCCAGTAGGGTGGATTTTTCGTCTAGGCTTACAAGAGGCCAGCCGTACCAAAATCCAGAAAAAAATGGCTTTAAAGTTCAGGTGTTACGCCAAAATCCGGTAGATCCAAGTTTTGGTGATTGCCGCTTGGCATCGGGGCAATTAGACGAGCGCCTATGACCAAGAATGCAACCTTCTTATTTAGTTTTTATGAGTTTTGATCGAGATCGAGTATTTTCTGTGATTTTCTTCTTTTAAATGTTTCCTTTAAACAATTTTTTTTAAGTTCACACAGTACTTACTAAGTAGTTACTTGGGTGAATTATTTAACAGAAACAATTTATTTGGAGATAATTGAGATAAGTGGGGAAATAATGATTATTTATTTATTATTTTGCAAAAACGCGGAATCGCCACGTCGAAACCCAATAGATCTCACATAAACATATGATTATCTCAGGGTGTTACCAACCCAGCAGGATATCAGTGCAGTACTATAATGCTTGACATTACTACGTGCCAAGTGACGTTTATTTGGTTTGCGATAAAAATTTTGGAGAGTAGCAGTTTTAAATGTTTAGTTATTTTTTCTTTTGTACATATAATCCACATCTGTTTAGAATCCCCGTAAAAATCCGAAAACACCTGCCAAATACTAAAAAAACGTAAGCAAAATTAACAAATTTCGGTCATTATTGGGTGAAAATTGAGGCGAATGAACAAACGGATAGAATCGCGTGAATCAGCGTTAAAAAACAATTAAAATTCATGTGCCACATTTTAGAGATCACCATCATCCACTACTTGACAATTTTGGGGTTGCGCAACTTTGCGTGCTCGCTGAACCGGTGGCGCGCTATAAAAAAAATTGGTTGATAAAATTTTCATGAAATTTTCGGGTAGAATCCGAATCTGCAATAAACAGTTGGGGTTCTCATTTAAAATAAGAAAGTTAGTGTCACATGCTCATGGTTGCGGAGTTTTGCGGGGTGCGCAAATATGATATTTGAGATCCTTGCAAAAAAATATGAAGATTAAAAACAAATTTTTTTGTTTACGCCCATTTTGACGATTGGGGGGGGGGGGGGGGAACAACTCGTGGGACACCTTGTATTCATAGCTTAATTTCAAATCCAGGAATTGTTCCAGAATTCCGCGACATCAATGGATTTTATATGGTTGATCGTAAGTGATGCAGGTTCTTTAGGACCAACTGCCTTATTATGTGATTTCCAATCCGAGTTTCATAACTGTTGGTCGTTTGGGTCGAAAGTCAGGTGTGTAGAGCCTGAGGGGGAAGGATCTAGTAGCCAATCAGTCAAACGATTGCGGATCTACTATCTAGTAGTTGGAGTGCAAGGATCTAATGTTCACCTTCACGGTCACTCAATTGCACCGTCATTGCCCTGAGCCTTTTTCACGGTTATTGGGACCATGAAGTAACTTGAGAAAACGGGCCTCCGAGAATTTCTCGCGCCTTAAGAGGAAATTAGTCACGGTGTGAGGTCAGAGGTGAACAGTCTGCCACTGGCGAATGAGCTTGTGTTTTTCTGCTCGAAACTGCACCTGAAACTATCAATTCGTCATTAACAACAAACAATAATTGTTATGTTATCGTGGTTTTATAGAAAACTTCCCGTTATCTTATGCCTTTGCTGCCGGCAATCTTATGGGGTGAGTATCCGGCCTTGATAGCTTCAATGATTTATTAATCAAACCACCAATAAACTTTTGTACTTCCTGAATTATCAGTTGCGTATATAAATGCCTGGTAAGTTGAAGTTTGGAAAAAGGTTCCATAGGAATTTGTAGAAAGGCAAGTTTTCTTATAGTACTTTGGGCACCATGTTTCAAAGCCAAGAATATCTTGAGTTTCCAAATTTTGAACTTCAAATTTAACCGTCCTCGGACCCTTTGTGATAGTACAGCAAAAACTTTGTATACCCCCTTCAAACTTTGTAATTTTCCATTTCAGGGTGAGTAGATTCGAAATCTACAATGTCCGTCCACCGAACACCCTTATGCCAGACAGGTCATACAAGGCCATTGAAGCTGATAAAAAATCAGTTCTTTAGCACATGTCCTCCAACAGGGACCCAGTTGGGCCTAACTTCTTGCCAGTATTCTAACACGTAAAGATGTTTTGTGCGAAAATTTTTTCCAAAAACGTGGTTTATCGAGGACTTTACAAGCAAAGGTAAGTGTGGGGCCATTTCGTAGATATTTTGAATTCAAGGTCGACTGTGATAGACTTCGGATCCTTAGAAATTCAACCATAGCAAAAAATTAGAATTTCTGAAACAAAAAGTGACCTCCCCAAACCTCACAATGCCATGAGCGATCGTGCATTTTTTTTCTAATTTGCAGAGCTTTTTGTTATCCAAGGATCATTAACACATGCCCTACAGTTATTCCTGAGTGCAAAACGAGAAGATTTTCTTTGTGATTTATGGATCATCTTGCATCTCCAAGAACGCGGTTTATCGGGGTTTTTACGGCGAATGCAAATGTGGTGTCATTTTGTTGATATTTTGAATTCAAAATCGACTGTGATAGGCTTCTGATCCGTAGAAATTCAACCATAGCAAATAATTCCAATGTCTGAATAATTATTATTAAATAATTATTTACATTTGTTATCGCACCATAGCAAAACATGTACATTGCACTATTATCCGGTAGTACAGAGGTGAACAGGCTGCAATTGGCGAATTAGCTTGTGTTTTTCTGCCCCAGACTGCACTTGGAACTATCAAATTCGTCATTAACAACAATCAATTAAATACATTATTTACATAGTTATTGCACCATAGCAATGGCTTCAATTTCACACGTGTGCACGACTTACGAAATACCCGTGCTTCGCATTAAATATGATTTTCTATAGGTTTGTTTTGACAAGAGGTTCCAAACCAGTTCGGGATAGAACCAGAACCTACAGGGGAGGGATAGAACCAAGAACTATTTCTACTTGTCCGATTTTTAGTTTGGAACCAAAAACCTGAACTTCCCCTTCCCGCATGGTTCCGTCAGACATCGAGAGGCAACAGCCACAATAGATGATAATAGGAATAGTTGATAACGCGATAAATCTACTGCGCATGTCTCGGACTAAAAGTTCTGGCAAAAATCTTCGAACCACTTGATATCATTAATTTTTAGAACTAGTTCTGGCGTGTATGTTCGGTTCTGATTCCTTCTTGTCAAAACAAACCTGTCAAAGGCTTCATGTTGCCACAATTTTTTGTTAGCAACCATAGCAACAAAAGTTCGGGAACCAAATTGGTTGCGAAGGATAGCGTCGTTTATGAAGTAGCAGGAAGTTTTATAGGTTCTGGACTAGGATACGTTGAACGCCGTAACTCGCTGATCAATTGAAGGCCGATTCCGTCAAAACCGGTTCGGCAGTTTAATGGGCCATCTATTGGGAACGCACATAGATACATAGATACAAACAAACTTTGAGTTCCACGTACTTGTAAGGAGAATTATTTCTAAATTGCAAATGACTGGCAAAATAATGTTTGAAAGCTCAATACTTCGGAATATGTACCAAAATATTTTGCAATCCATTTCCGAAAAAGAGTGGATAGGCTAAGTGTTGGCAGGTGTATGCCTTTGGTGAATTCATATCTTATCAACCTGATATTGGTCTCAACGTAGATTTACAACGTGAAAATGTCAGCAATTTTTTGGAACTGAGTGCGTGTCGATGGAGGTGAATAAACATCCAAGGATGAATCAATGAATATAAAATTTATTCCGGAAAAGATACGAAGAATTTTCAAAAGGTAGCACACGTGGAATATACCCTACAACTATGAGGCATGCCTTGTGCGGCTTAGGAGAGATGCAATTTATAATTCACCTTCTATGTTTATATGAGTAAAAACTACTTGAAAAATGATCCGTATGAGTAAATTTGCAGGTTTGTGGCTCAACGAGTTCACATAAGTGCTAGACGAAACGGTGTCTCTATTTTCTACTCCAAGAGAAATTAACCAAGAGAAAATCGTTGAGTAAATTTTGCTCTGCCGGGTATTGATTACGGTTTCGACTTGATTGATGAATGTTGGGCAAATATTTTTCTTTCTATTGTGATTATTTGCGATGATTACGCTCACGTGGTATGTTAGCCACTGTGCCGGCCTGAAGTAGACACCTCAATAGCTGCATCGATATGGCTAACGGCCAAACTCAAATAAACCCTAATCAGACCCTAACAAGTTGATTCAAATCTGCCGTTCAGCCCCGTCAATCAGTAATTGAGAATCTGTCGTCATTTTCCAGTAGAAGTAGTGTTTTGGTTTATTATTCAATAATAAAACAAGTATTAATCAGTAAGTAGAGTGCCAAAAAATATTTGGGCCTGAATATTGATGAACGTCTCACATGGGAGGCACACTTGGATTCACTATATAATAGATTGAGAAAGTTGATACCAGTAGTTTTGGAGATAAGGAACTTTTCAAATATGATAACCAAGAGAATGATTTATTTTGCTCTGATACAATCGTTGTTGGTACATGGTATAGTGTGTTGGAGTGATGCGGCCTCTAAAAGAATAAATGATATTTTCATTGTCCAAAAATTGCTAATTAAAATATTATTAAAAAAAAGGTAGTCGTTTCGAAACAGGAAAATTGTTCACGCTGTTCAAGGATCCTACACTAGCTACCCTGATCGAGAGAACTACTGCCATCCAAGTGTATAAGGAGTGGAAATCTGGAATGCATGAGGCTTCGGAAACCATGGATCGCTCTGGGGCAAGAGTCATATTAAGAATTCCTTTTATGAGAACTAGTTTCGGGCAAAGGGTTCACCTTTATAGGGGACTAGTACAATTCTAATAGCCTCCCTGAGAACGTGAAAAGGTTGCACTCTCTGCCAGCTTTCAAGAAGACCATAAAGACTATTTATTGTAACTAATGGTAGAATTATGTAACCATTCTTCTTTATTTAAAACAAAAAAAAATTGAACAGTTCAGTATTGCTCTTTCCTTTTTATTATTATTATTATATATTTTTACTTTTTCTCTACCCCTGGGACGCATCGACTTGTTTTACTGATGCTTCTCGAATAGCGGAGCCTATTTTAAAATAACTCAAATAAGAATGTGAATTTAATTTAAAGTATGAAACCTTTGAATGTGTTTTTTTACGACCGACGCCTCACATTCCACAAGTGTTTTTCACTTCAAATAGGTGTACGTTGTATTTTGTACCCATAGAAGCTGTAAAAAAAACCATTGTACCTAATCGCTCTTGAAAAAAAAAAATTCTAACCCCCCCTGAAATTTTCATGGTTTACGTTTCAAAGGATGTAGAATCCAAATCTGCAATAAAAATGTTTCCGGCCGTCCGCCGTACGCAGGATTCCTCCCAAACGGCTGAAGCAAAAGAGCTGACAATTTTCAGGAAAAATCCATGTTGGTCCGACGACGCCCCAATTCTTGAGATCTCTCACTTAATTTAAAGTTTTGTTAAATCCCTAAAAACCTCCAAAAAAAATCAAGGCAGCATAAATTTGTACTCTTTTTGAAGAACACTCCACGAGGAATCGAATGAGCTCCTCCCCAGGTCCGTAGGTCAAACCATTCCAGATGTATGCCCCGATTTATGGTGCCAACATTTGCGTAATTTTGGTTTATTATTGTTTTTGTTTTGGTATCAGTAACCTAGTGATGTAGTGATGTAGTAATGTGATACTGGAGTGAACTCCTAAAAGGGTTTATAGCCGATACACGGGTTGAAGCATTCTGATATGCATGAAACGCTGCAAATTCTTTCACTGGGGTTTATTATTCAATTGGCTTGCGTTCATGATTTGAATTTCTACTAACCTTTGTGCGTGTTTCACAAGTGATAGAGCGATTATTGAATTTCAGGAGGCACACAAATATGATCAACTGATCAATCCAAATAGGTATTTTGGTTGAGAACAGATTTACGTGCTCTATCCATATCTCCTGAAATTCAATAATCGCTCTATCACCTGTGAAACACGCACACTCCGAAGCGTAGTAGAAATGCAAATCATGAACGCAAGCCAATTGAATAATAAACCCCAGTGAAAGAATTTGCAGCGTTTTTTGTAATTGATGCATTGATGCCATTTCTACAAATCTTCCCTCCTTTGAGATTAGCAGACCTCGTTCAAAACCCCAGAGATTGGACGAGGCTGGAATGACTTGCACTCCTTGGATGATGCAGCTTATAAAACTGCACCTTCGTGTCTCTTAGCTACCAGGGAAACTAGTTGCGCCCTGAAAGGTACCCAATCTTGTTGCAGTTAGACATGTGTGACTTGCTTCGTAGTGGTTAGCCTTGTTCAAGGTGTTAGCCTAGTTCTTGAAAATCGATGAAAACGCGACTACTTGGGAACAGAAAGACGATTATTTTGGTGAAATATTGTTGCACAAAAGTGCAGTTTCGGGAAATGAAAAATGGGTTAGCGGTCAGCTTCAGGTTCACTTTTAAATTGCAGGCCAGTGTTACGCTGGAATCGGTACACACAGCGGCATTACAGTTCGTTTTGCGATTGCAGCATCTAAATGATAGAGAGTCATCTTTCACAGTCCGGTGTTCAGTACCTGTACCTACTTGAAATTATTGGCTACAAGTCCACATTTCCACGCCTACTTCTAAATTTATGTCGATTTGAGACATGCATCACGATCACTGCACTTCATGTGAACGACAACTGATATCGAGATAATTATCAGTCTCGGCGATGTTTCCCCAATGTGATCAGTTGATCTTCAAATACTTACTTTTCTCAAACTCGCCATCTAAAAACCTCATCAACGGATCGGTAAAATTGCATACATGCCGGTCAGATAGCAGCGACAATGGATGTGACTGCGCAACACTAGAGCGTGTCAAATCAACACGTTACTTGGGAATCGAAATCGACGCGAACTTAAAATGGGACCGTCACTTTTCCTCACTCGTCCAAAAACTTCGAAAATTTACCCATGTGTTTTTTAACCTTCGCGGATGTCTCAGCTTCGTTAATTTAATCACGATTTGTAAAGCTCTAGTCCAAAGTATATTGAGCTTTGGCATTGTTGCCTGGGGTGGCGCCCTACCAACTGTGTTGAACCCGCTCAGCGTCATGCAAAGATCTATACTAAAAATAATAGCAAAGAAGAATAGAAGAATCCCAACAGAGGATCTACATGACTACACCAGAGTATTTTCTATTCAACAATTATATGTTAAAGCGTCGCTCTCTTTCTTCCATAAACACCCTGGATTCTTCAATTTTTCAAAATCTACACCGTACTCACTCCGCCTAACGTCTCTAGCCGTGTGGACCTCTCCAAAAACTCGCCTATGGAGCACTTCTAGGCATTTATTATATAGCCTACCCTACCTGATACGTTCCTTACCTGATGAAATGAGGGCTCCCGGTACTTTTTCTAGGGGTATGTACAAGAAGAAAATCTTTTCTTGGATTATTAGTTTAGGATTACGTGCATGTGACGGCGTCTTGACAATATTTATGCACCGTAAGAGGAAATAAGTTTGCCGATTAGTTTGAATGTGATCTTAGTAAATTATTTAATTTAATCTCTGGGACGCACACTCCCCTACAATCGCGCAGGGTTCTCCCTTTAGTTTTGGGGTACATTCCATATGTAAATTATGTCTACTTACCTATGTAAAAAATGGAATAAAGCTCATTCATTCATTCATTCATCTTTTCCCTAAAATATGCAGTTAATACGGACTTATGCTGCAAGTTTTCCCAAAGTAGCCGCCCTCCTTGTAGAAAATGGTCTGAAAAGTCCCATCACAATGTCCAAGTTGTTTCCTTGAATATTAACGGGGTATATTAGCAATTCGTTAACTTTTTTCTTATTGCATGCAAGAGGGAATTGATACCATTGAAGTCGTCCTGTTTTATTCGTTAGTAACTTACCGAAATTCTGGGATTTGAACTGGCGCCCGCGGCTTATGACTTCTTAATTCCCAATGGCAGCCTTGTCTAAGGATTTCTAAAATCAGTAGGCTTCCCTACATTGTCCATAGATTACCATAAAGAACGTTTGAAATTGCTGTTTGTTCTGTCTCGACTGCTGGAAAGTCAAAGCTAAAAACTAAAAACGCACTGATAGGATTCATGTTATCTGAAGATGATGGTTAGGAAAACAGATCGGTGTTTTGGACCCCGAAAAACCACTACGTTCGACGCCAGCGTACAAGGTGTCGATCCCCTTTACTACTATTTGAAGTTCATATTCAAACGCCAAATATTCAAATTGATTGATTAATCCATTAATTATTCTCAAACCCGATCCTGTTTTCTGTAGCGGATAAAGAATCATTTAAGCTGGATAAAAACTTGTATTTCATGCCTCTGAAAGAGATTCTACTGGAAAAACGTTGTTGCATTGGCGTCGTTTTGATGACATTTTTGCAAAATTCCCTCACCCAATTGACGACATATTAGAACTAGTAGTTACTATTCCCAAGTATGCTATGTTAATATCCTGATCGGTGACTTTTAAACTCACTTATATGGAAGATTGACTTCGATAAGCCAACGCCAACACAGTTCAGCAACCCAATACGTTCCTACCTTCAGAACCCGAGAAGTCACAAAATCTTATAAAGAACAAAAAAACGAGTTCCCGCGATAGTGGCCCACATGAGAGGTGGTAGTAATTTATTCCAAGGAATCCTTGGGGATATACGGCTTCTATAAACTGACGCGATAACACTCTTTCTCTTTTTCTCGCCCCGACTCATCGTTCGTCGGACAATGATTCAGTAAGGTCCCCGTCCGATGGGTCCGTCCTCCGCGAAATTAGAGGCGGCCGTAAACCCTTCGGAAACGCCATCGTGCGAAAGTACTTTTTTTCCACCGTGGAAGAATATGGGAATCCTACGCGTAAAATCCTTATCGATTCGACATTAAGAAAGTGGGGTTTTGAAGATTTCGATCAAGATATCATAGCTCAGCTGGGGCTTGGGTTTTTTAAAGCTTTAAAGCTGTCACGATCTTCAAATGATCAAATAACTTTACAGACGTGTGAGCTTGTACTGGGATAATTTACAGACAGGAAAATACGTCATCTTAGTTAGGTGAGAGGCATAACTTCCTTGTCTAGGTAATATGACTGTGTAGATCACTGAAATTCTTTACTTACTTGCTTACTAAATAGCTCTACAGCCCGGGGTGGGCCTTGGCTTGCCTAACAATAGTCTGCCATTCAGATCTGTCCTGCGCTCTCAGCTTCCAGTTCCGTATACCAAGCTTTTCCAGATCCCCTCGACATCCTGGAGCCAGCGAGTCCTTGGTCGTCCCATTCGACGAGTCCCCATCATCCTCGCATGCAATATGCTGTTTGGCAATCGCGTCGGCATCCGTTCAACATGACCGAGCCAGTCAATCCGCCGAGCCTTAATGAACTGGACGATGTCCTCTTGCTGGTAGAGGTGCTGTAGTTCATCGTTAGTCCGGATCCTCCACTCTCCATCAACACACACTGCCCCAAAAATCTTTCTTAATATTTTTCGCTCAAATACACGGAGCTTATTGGCGGCAACTGTACTGATTACCTGTAAAAACGAGCCTGAAAAGTAAATTTTGTCAAATTTTGAAAAAAACTTGTTTTTTTTAATGGCTCATTAGTCTCCCTTAATTCTAATGATACGTTTGAGCCTGTAAGCTTAAAAAATGCTCAAAAGTTTCAGCTTTCCAATGGTATATTTAATTTTTAGGTTTTAGAGGGGACTTTTCTGAGGAAATTGAGATTTTATGCAAAAAAAAAAAAAAACGTGTATTTTCAAGCACATTTGATGTCATCGAACGGGTGTGTGGATCTACCTTTGACAGTTAATCACATTATCATACTCAACATGCTCGTAACGATGTTTCTATCAACGAGAAGACGAGAGAAATCATAACAAACAACGGGATCAAACCTCACGATATCAGCAAGAACGGGAGACATTTGATTTACATCAATTCATTCCGCGGATGCCCTCACTCAAACTTAAATTTCTTAGGTAACGCCGTTGACATGAAACATTCTACACCCAGAAAAAGAAGAAAAGTTTAAGTTATGTAGGTTTTATTCTCTTTAAAAAAAAATCTCAAGCCTCTAAAAAAAAAACG
Source organism: Creontiades dilutus (assembly GCA_031894815.1). Taxonomy (NCBI): domain Eukaryota; kingdom Metazoa; phylum Arthropoda; class Insecta; order Hemiptera; family Miridae; genus Creontiades; species Creontiades dilutus. The sequence continues at coordinate 51,746 of JAVIWC010001720.1, read as the reverse complement.
ATGGTCTCTAGAAGGCACTTTTTGTTGGAAATTAGTTGTAGAAGACGTGTGCGAAGATTTTCGGATCATACGCTGTACACCCTGTATATATACGGAATTTAAATTCTGAATTAGTTTATTAATGATGCTAAAGTAGTCAATTACAGCAGTGAACAAGCTAATTTTACTAAATTTGAAATTAATGAAGTGATGTCAATTTTTTTTTTTTTTTTTTTTTTTTTTTTTTTTTTTTTTTTTTTTTTTTGTATAAAACAACCGAACTTTTGTAACAATCCCTTGTTGGGTTTTATACAATAAGAATATTTGATTTGACTTGATTTGATTTGTGTACCAGCATACACAAACCAGTTCAAAAGGTTATTATGATGACGAAACCATGATGTATAATGATCACGTGTTAAAATTTATATGAGATCATTGAGCGCCCTTCTTTCTCGACCCCTCTAAAACTTTTAGAGCAATCGAACCAGTAAGCCTGAGAAAACCATTTTCGGTGGATTTCACACTTGTGTATGAACAGAGTGCTGCATTGATTCGTGTGTGATGGAACTCATAGGGGATCATCTACAGCTTAACCCGCACGTTTCTCAAAAATTTCATCAAAAGGATCAAAATTTAAGAAATTAGGCTTGTTGCAGGGGTTCAATGATCGCGCTTGCGCACAGTTACAATGTCGATCCGTCTTATTCGTTGTCGTGTTCGAATTGAACAACCCCTAGCCTTCAATATCATTCCAACCATCCAACTATTATTTATACTTATTTATCCAAATATTCCGCGCTTTCATGATTAAACCTAGCGTTCAGACAATGATGAATTGAGTTCCTATTGCTCCACAGCTCACAATCTTCCTAAATTCACGCCACAGTAGTTTATTGATTCTTCTTCTTCTTCGATGAATTTTATCCACCCGATAAACAACCTAAACGTTGATTTTCCACTAAGCGTTCTTAATCGTACCGTAAAGTATGCTACAACTCATCCAAGGCAGATACGAAGAAATAGATACCTAGCTGTCATTTTCTTCGGGCCGATTCTCACTTTTTTTTTCCTCTTCTCGTAGGAGGGCCTTCCATAATCACAATGATTGAAGGGCGGGTTGGAGCCTCGCGTGCCGCCTCTGAAATATATGAACGGTTCATTACGCACCGGACTCCCCTTTCACGGTTCATTTGTGCAACTGATATCGCCTTAATGGCCCCATTTTTTTTCCGTTCGGGCGAGAAGGGTCGCTCACAAGTCAGAACTGCTCCCGATTCTTCACACCGAGGCCATCGCTCCGGAAGAGATCGGACGTGGAATTCAAACTTCGGTTCCATCGTTTTAAGAATCTGAAAAAAGAACCCACCATTGGGCTTCCCAAATGTCGATTTTTGTCCCCCATAATTGTCTACGCCTTGTCGGTGGTATCGTAGTAGAAAACACCACTTCCAAAAAAACACACACTTAAGAATACTTTATTTGAGTTACCATACTATTAGACGATATTTAAACTTTACACAGCTTAACTTGACCTAAGGAATTGAAACTAGGAATAGAAAAAGCATTTGAGGACGGCAGTTAAGTTTTAAAAGGCCACCCCTCACTCTGCAAACTCACTTCAGGACGAACATGGACGCCTTCTACGCCCTCTCTGTGAAATCAATGCACAGCACATTCATACCGAGATGACTTCAAGAACGACAAGTTCAGGCCAGTGCCCTTTTCTTGATTGTATTCACATAATGCCTTCATATTTTCCTGAACCTCCTCCAGCCAATTTTTTCCACTCAGACCAGTCCTCCAAGCGTTCACTCAGTGTCCATCGATAGTCCTCAGAGATGTTCCTCATTCCCTCAAACCAAAACAGTCTGCGGTTTATAATTTCTTCAGAAAATATTTCACACCGTAGCTGGTAAGGAATCTGGCAATATCCCACAAAATGTTATTTACAACTAAGAAATCAGACAATTTGACATACGTAGTGGTGAAGTTGCTGAGGGATGACTTACTGGAGTTGAGCTATCACTTATGGACTAACCTGTATCTAACTGTATCTGCCAAGGTCGAGACATTATCAACTGATGAGAAAGTGGGAGACAGGGTGTGGGTTGTGGGTCTTCGACGTCATGGTGTTTCGTTTTCGTCGTAGGTCTGTACACAAACCTAGATCATATCGTGGGGTTCCGAGATCGTACATTATCGCCAAATAACATTTGCAAAATTTTACAGGGGAGCGACTAACAAAAGAAAAGTTTGTCGGAGCTGTAATAATATAAAATTGCCTCCATAAATAAAACACAAAATTGGATCATGCACCACCCCAGTTCATTCCCAGGTGAACAGGCTCCGGATCCAAGAATAATTCGAAAACTTTTTTCCTCACGAAACTGCTGACTTTATGGAGAAAGGATGTTGTAATTGGATTTCCACTCCCAAATATTATCGTAACCCTTTATAATCCATCTCGGTTTTGCCAGGTGAAGAGTTGGTCACATAGGGTCTGGCAGGTAAAATTTATTTTATAACATCAGATGATAGCGAGTTCTATTCTAAGCTTTCAAAATTATTTTTTGTTTACATTATACATTATTAATCATCAGTAAAACATCGAATAATACACTTTCTATCTATCTTTAAATGTAGGTCCCTACCTTACCATTTCAATCAATAGCAAGTCATTGAAATATCTTACCTCATAACTGGTAAAGGTCCTGGCTTCTATCGAATAAGATGTGCTTTTACACATTTACAACTATGAAGCAGTCAGTTGCTGTGAGATGCTGTTCCAGATGGGATCGGAAAGCACCTAAAGGAAACAAACAAGAGGTCGGCGCTGTCCCATTAATAGACCGGGCGGGGTGATTGATGATCCGTGTTAGGTGACTCGCATCTGGAGCGGGTTTAATAATAGCCGGTTTGCGGTGACTATTTACCAAGGAGGCTGCAAGGTGTCATTTCACGCTTCCCACGTCATCTTCACATCTTATAGCAAATTTTGGGTGCTACTTCGAAAGCTTCATCAATTCTACTCGTATTCTATCTAAAATGATTGGCACACTATTCTATTCTATCTGCAAATACACGGTTAGGCACGAAACGAAAGTTGTTAAGAATTAACCAAAATGGACATTTTTATTTTGGGGAACAAAACTCAACTTTCAATGTTGTTTGAGGAATATCATGGTTATTAATAGTCTTCATTTACTTATTTAATACGACGCTGTCGCTGATCCGACGGTCATTAGTCGCTATAGGCCTCGTGATAGGTGATGGCCTGCACTCTTAAACAATGCGCGAAAGCATCAGCATCCCAACGGTGTAACCAGCTTTGTACATTTAGAGGAAAAGTTTTAGACAAAGTTGAGTTGTATACGGAAAAACGTGTGTTTATGGGCACATTGGAAGTTTTTACGAGGAAAAATACCTTCATTCGTAGGAAGTCACTTTTTTTTCTTTTTTTTTCCTGAATCAAATGATGACAGATCAACTGCACATCAACAAATTAAATAAGTTTTCGTTATGTTAATTATTGAATTTATTATTTCTGGCTCAACTTTAACATTATCATTAACTTTGGAAACTTAGTCTTGCACTACAGCCTCACAAAACTCAATATTAATATTACGTGAACATAAACGCAAAGTAAACCCCGTTCTCGTGAAAGGAAAGAGTCTCTCGTGGACGGAGTCTAATGCATGGAAACTCATTTTTGCTTTTGGTGAATGCAGAATAGCTCGACTAAATGGTCAATTCTGAGCTCATATACCTTAGATTTCAGATTTCTCTAGACCATATGAACCCGATCTTGAACAGCTGTCATTCAAAATCATAACAACAGGAAAAAGGAAAGAAGGTTTCAGACCCGGGGGCAACTCTCATTAAAAAGTCAACGGATGCACAAAACATCTGGTTCCCATGACGACCCATCCCATCACAGCCTCGCCCCATCAATATCCGAGAGTAGCAAATCCAACACCCGCCGATCAACATTAAAGGCCCTCGAAACAGACAGTTCAGCTATTCAACAAAATTTACCGACAAGCACCTCATTACTTCCACATATCAGACATTTGAAGTGTTTTTTACACTCGTCCATTCACCATCTCAAAACTCCCTGCCCAGCCATCGCTCCTCATGAGTTACGTAATAGTTTCCAATTAATTTTAAATCCGGAATAAAATTAGGACCCCGGAGACTTACCTCACTTTATTATTCCGTAACCGCTCCTCCGCACTTGCACTGTCTAATTGATACCTTCTGACATTTTTACTCGAATATAATATAATAATTTCACTCGTACGTTTCTTAGGAGCCGTTACGGCTCGGATATTTCATAATCGCACTTTTTTTTATAACTGCCGAAATTGCGGCAAATGAGACTTCTTCCGTCGTAAAATTTTATCGTTGGATAACGAATGTGCCTTCCGAGCCTCGGAACGTCCATCCCCATTAAAAACTGTTTTAATAGGACTACATTTCAAACTTAACGCAGTCGGTTGGATAACAAATATGCTTACACGGGTCCGCCTTACGACGAACGATGTTGCTTTTATTCAAAACTGTTCGGTCCTGTATGTAAACTGGGCAAGATTGCAACAGTAGGGTCTCAAATTCAATACCATTATCAGATTTGGGAGACGTTAATACGTTGGGGGTAGCCGAGCAATAGGCTATCTACCTTGTCTTGTTTATCTACCCCGAGACTAGTGGTGCAGTAGGCTATCTACCTCGGATTTCGCGGTGCCGAGTATCTATACCATTGCAACGAATCGAATATTTTGAAAATCTTACCTTGTCATCTCTTCTCATTGAGGGTTATTTCTTCTGATGTGAAGAGCGTTGAGAAGTGTTTCTTCTGATGTGAAGAGCGTCAAGTTGTAATGGGAATTCAGGCTACTAAAAATGAATCTTTCATGTCTTCAAAGAAGCAGTCCAGAAGGTCTTGTCCAAGGTGTATTGATCTCCACCGCTCTTCAATCAATTGCCTATCCAGGAGTGCACTGGCGCCACTTTGTTTAATTTTGTATTTGCGCTTCACATGGCCCCACAGGCACTCAATTGTTTGAGTATGGGCTCCGCTGGTGGGGTCGATGAAGTTTTCAGAGTGGTTGACTGCTTTATGCGTGTAGCCATGATTTCTCAAAGTTCTATAAGCCCCCCACTTATCTGAATGAATTGTGCTGCCAGTTGCTATTTCGTTTTGTATTATGGGTAATAATGTGGAGCATATTCTTCTAGAGATTTACAAAAAACAAGGATTCCTAGTAGGTACACATAGTAGAATAATAAATTGCTCGTCGTAGGCAATGCCAGTGTTGACGAGCAAGAGTTATTTGTGCGCTCCTAAATATTTACTATGTACCTTAAATGATATAGATGGATATGAAACAGACCCAAAATTTACAATAGTTAATTTTTATACATAAATGCTCTTAAGTATTCTTTCACATTCTACGTAGTCAATTTTAATGAGCCAACTAAACACTAAGCGCTTAAACGTACTGCGCGAGTGTACAGACGGGTACTTCATAGTAACCGGGAGAAGGTTAAATACGAGGTGCAGTAAATATGCGGGACTCCGGGCTGACCGGGAGGTAGAAATTTTCGGGTTCACAACTCTGTTAGACAAAACAAATCGGGTTGGGTAGGGGTGTTCGTGAGAAGGCTGACAAAGGTGGGGTTTTTTATGGAAATACATTAACAAATTTTTTATAAATAACTGACGAATATGAAAGAGTTTGGCTTCCTTATACGTAAGAACACTAGGATACGTTCTTGGCTTACTTAAGATTATTTTAATAATACATTTTTGCAGTCTAATTAGTTTGTTCAGAGTACTTGGAAAAGCGCCCCCCCAAACCAAAATGCCATATTGCAGGGCAGACTGTACCAAGGCAAGATAAACCAGCTTTAATCTGCTCAGCGAAAGTGTGGACCTGATATTGTAGAAAATATTGTATGAATTAATTCTCAACCTTGTTTATAAATAAAATTGTACCCAATTCTGCCGTAGTCTCAAACAAATTTCTATACAACCTTAACATTAGTGCACTCTATAATAGCCCAAGACAGACCGCAATACAGGTCGGCACACCAATTCGAAGGCGTTGATGTTCACGCGAACAAGTCTCGTGACATTTTAGTGCCGTAAATTCTTTTAACAATCTTAATTTCTTCATATTTTAAGGTTATTCAATACTTTTCAGTGATCACCTGATACTAAGCTAAGAGCCACACCCAACTTGGCAGACGTTTTCAACTTATATTCGTCACAAAGTCGGGACGGTTTCATTTCAATGTCATTAAATTTTAAATCCCGAAGAGTCGGCGTCTAAAAAACCTCAATCAAGTTTATTTCGAAAGAGGCGGCAAACTTTCAAAAAGCACACGGAACTGCGGTACACACCACATCCATTATGCGCTCCCGATACCGCAGTTTTTTTTTTTTTTTTTAAATCGGCAAATTTTTTCAATTCCCCTGATTGGTCCTTAGAAATAAGATACAAGCGAAATCACTTACGGATATTAAGTCGTTTCAGGTCGTTGCGCTTTGAATCTGTTACGTTTTTTATTAATCAGCACTCTAAAAATACTAATGGCCACCTCACTCTCCTCCTACGAGTTTGGTGAAGACTTTCCTTGTCCCTCAGTGGGAGTATTACGGTGCATATTTGACCTCTTTCGATTTGTCTTTAATCTCGATTGACCACGTGTGTGCAACGATTATGAAATGGAAAATTATGTTCACCACATTATTTAGACAGATGAAATGTACTCGTATCTTTTGTAAAATCCCTAAAAACCTCAAAAAAAGTCAAGGCGGCCTAAATTTAAACTCTTTTTGAAGAACTTTCCACGAGTAATCGAATAAGCCCCTCCCCAGGTCCGTAGGTCAAAACATTCCAGATGTATGGCCCGATTTATGGGGCCGACATTTGCGTTATTTTGGTTTATTATTGTTTTTGTTTTGATATCAGTAACCTAGTGATGTAGTGATAAAGTTATGTGGATACTGGTGTGAACTCCTAAAAGGCTTTGTAGCCAATACACGGGTTGAAGCTGATATGTATGAAACGCTGCTAATTCTTTCACTGCGGTTTTGTTTTATAATTGTTTTTGTTTTGATAGCAGTAACCTAGTGACGTAGTGATGTAGTGATGTAGTAATGTGGATACTGGAGTGAACTCCTAAAAGGCTTTATAGAATATACACGGGTTGAAGCATTCTGATAAAAATAAAAAACGCTGCAAATTCTGTTACTGGGGTTTATTATTCAATTGGCTTGCGTTCATGATTTGAATTTATACTAAGCTTCGGAGTGTGCGTGTTTCACAGGTGATAGAGCGGTTATTGAATTTCAGGAGGCACACAAATATGATCAACTGATCAATCCAAACTGGTATTTTGGTTGAGAACAGATTTACGTGCTCTATGCATATCTCCTGAAATTCAATAATTGGTATATCACCTGTGAAACACGCACACTTCAAAGATTAGTAGAAATTCAAGTCATGAACGCAAGCCAATTGAATAATAAACCCCAGTGAAAGAATTTCCAGCGTTTTTTCAATACCTATCTTCTTTTAGTTTTAGATAAAATAAGGGTTGCTTTTGAGTATTTTACACATTTTTGTTTTGGGGAGGGGGTACCAACTTACACAGGGGTGTTGATTCAAAAAGTTTGTGCGGGGGGGGGGGGTGCGTCATGAAGCTAAGGGGGAGGGGGTCATAACTGATATATTGGTAAATAAGTGGAGCGTTGATAAGCATTTTATTTTATCTAGTTAAATTACAGTTCTCCTATTCCTGGATTCCCATGCCGATGTACAGTAAATTATACCATGCAGGTGTTCGGATATCTGCTTTTTTTAGATTTCCATCTGATTTTTACGTGTTCTGAGTGTACCTAGGGTGCGTAATCTCTGGTTTTACAGTTCAGTTGTGGAAGTCCGACGATCCACGTTGGTGGGCAATCTAATACTAAAATAACCAACCTTTGTGTATTAATTCGCAACGCTAGAGACCTGGGCTTCAGAACTAACTGGTCATATCTGCAGAGTGGCTTCGAGACGGTCATCCATCACCCAAACGAATCGCTGTTCTTCTGGCCGAGTGGAGGCGTAGATGATTTATTTATGTTTTTTATCGTTCACCGTCGGACCTTAAGGCGTGGACTCTCAACAAAGCGCAATTATCGCTCTGGAGGGTCTCAAAAAATCTACGTTGACAGATCGAGTCTTCATGGCCAAATGGAGCTCCCTTGAAACCTCTCGTTTTCTTCCGAAGATGAACAAAGAAACTTACACCGAATTATAAAATAAATCAAATATTTGTGTTAAAGTCCAACAGCTAATAGATATATGCCACAACATTGTTATTAAGTACTCATTTGAGAATTTTAAAAGAGCCATGTACATCTCATCCAGCTTAATCCCATCTTGACCTCAACAATCAGAATCCTTGTGATTATGATCAAAAAATATTATTTTTCGATTTATCACCTTTACCCCGACCCTTGATGACATTAGCAAGGATATTTAGACCATAATTCTTAAAACATCAAATAATATCAACGCAATTGGACAGTTAGGCTTCTAAAGTTTGGGCCTTAACAAATTTTAACGTACATGGACCCGAAACCAAACTGTTTCAAGACGTTCTAGAACGTAAAATAAGGATGGGAATTGAGGATAGCTTTTTTTATTGTCACCTGCAGTAAGAACTATATCTTTTCTTATTGCTTTTTGGTTTATTATTCAATCATAAACCATTGTAATCGCTCTTGAAAAAAAAAATTCTAGCCCCCGCTGAAAATTTCATGTCTTACGTTTCAAAGGGTGTAGAATCCGAATCTGCAATGAAAAATTGATTGATGTAGTGATGTAGTAATGTAGATACTGGAGTGAACTCCTAAAAGGGTTTATAGTCGATACACGGGTTGAAGTATTCTGATAACCATAAAAAACGCTGCAAATTCTTGCACTGGGGTTTATTATTCAATTGGCTTGCGTTCATGATTTGAATTTGCAGGGTATCCCAGGACTTATGCACAATCCGACTTCCTACGTGTTCTACAACTCACTTCCGAACAAAAATGCCTCCTTGCAATTTTTTGCGAGAGACCTCGTTTCCGAGCTATTTGCGATTTAAGATTTTTTTCGTGTTTTCTATCTTATGTCATTAAAAGCATCATAACTCCCTCAATTATGAGAAATTTGAGCTAATTTGATGACACCGTTGGAAAGAGCGTTAAATTTTCTATCTATTTGACGTCAGAAAATCTTTTTTGATTACATTGAAGATGTGCGATTGCTGCGCGAAATGGCAGTTTTGTCAAAATCTTGAAATCGCCTATTTTTCATCTCGCCTAGAAACCCCATGAATTCCTGACACAGAACTGTGCTAGCCTGGTAAAACCTACGCCAAAATGCCAGCTTCCCAACGGTGTAGTCGTTTTGGTTTTTATAAATATTTTTAGTTAAGGTAATCGTGTTTAACTGCAAAAAAACGTGTGTTTTCTGTTAAAATTGAGGTTTTTGATTGATTGCGATGAGTTTCATTCATCTTTTTGCTGACACTGTGGACCCTCATCAAACCAGGCTTCCGTATCATTACCAACTCTTCCCTTTCGTCTCTTTCCTCGCTGCATTTCCTTCAGCGAGGTTTTCCCTATTGCATATTCCCATTCATCATGGTGCGCTATAGCTATTGAACATAGCTGGTAGTAATAACCAAAACCTTAGTGACAAAAAACAATTAGGTAGTAGATAAAAAACATAAAGTTTACTAGATAAAGAAGGATCAGCGACATAAACAATATTATCTACCAACATTTTTTCGTGTTCGCTAGGATGTGAGTTGTACACAGGAGGAGTATGACTCCTCCCTTGCTGCTTCAGAAGCACTACCATTGGCAAAACCGTACACAAAAATCATGTCAACATACTCACTTGTGGTATAGCTATTCAACTGAAACCAAATCATCGCAATCAATCGTAAATGAACACAAACAATAGCTGTCTCTCGGATCTTCGATTATCCTGACTTTGGCATGACAGCTTGGAAATGCCGTAGACGCTGATCACAAACGAACGTTTTCAATCATTAAATTCATTTTCATTTTTCATTTTTAAATAATTATTTTTTAATTTATATCTTAATAATCTTGTTTAAACGCTAACTCTCTGTATGAACTCGATTTCAACATTGCAACACCCAATGCTACGGCCAAATCAGATTGGGGTTGATAATACACGGCGCTCAAAGCAACCCCTCCTTCAAGACCTGGGGGTCGTGCGGGTCATTGCATACCCTTGCCCCTGACCAAGACAATGCCTCCTCCGTAGCTTTCCCAATTTTCAAACATTAGGTCTTTTTTAGTGATACAGGGTGTCCCAGGACTTATGCACAATCCGACTCCTACGTGTTCTACAACTCATTTCCGACTGCAATGAGTCGCATTCATCTTCGAGACTGTTGGAAAAACCTCAATTTTAACAGAAAACAACGTTTTTCTGCATTTAAACTCCAATTCCTTAACTAAAAATATTTTTAAACACCAAAACGACTACACCGTTGGAAAGCTGACATTTCGGCGCACGTTTTACCAGGCCTGCACAGTTCTGCGTCAAGCATTCATGGGGTTTCTAGGCGCGATGAAAAACAGGCGATTTCAAGATTCTGACAAAACTGCCGTTTCGCGCAGCAATCGCACATCTTCAATGCAACCAAAAAAATTTTCCTGACATCAAATAGATAGAAAATGTAACACTCTTTCCAACGGTGTCATCAAATTTGAGCTATCTCCAAAATTGAGGGAGTTATGATGCTTTTAATGACATAAGATCGAGAACACGAAAAAAATCTTAAATCGCGAATAGCTCGGAAACGAGGCCTCTCGCAAAAAATTGCTATGAGGCATTTTTGGTCGGAAATGAGTTGTAAAATACGTAGGAGTCGAATCGTGCATAACTCCTGGGACACCCTGTATATGGGTCTTCAGTAATATCTTGTATGGGCCTCTAGTTTTTTTTCGTGATTTTATTTATTGCAACTGATTGTAGGATATATCATCTAGCAATATTTTATCTCGTAAATGGACACGATGTACAGGGTGGGATTTAAACAAACCAACCCTTCAGAGTATCAGACTGTTAACTGGAACACACTGCCAAGTCCAATGGCTTGTTTCGCTTGAGGGGCCGCAGTTCTCCTTCGTTGTCCAAAACGTTGAGCATCTCCGGGTTCTTGTGCTGGTGGAGGCGTTTTTCGTGCTTCTGGGCGTATTTTATGATTATTTTGTTGATGTCACGATGAATGTCATCATTTCGCATATACCAGGGGCCACCAACTATATTTCTAAGGATTTTGTTCTGACAAGTTTGTATTTTCTTTACGTCAGTCTTTTTGACACAGCCCTACAGTTGAATGCCATATGTCCAAATAGGGCGTAAAATCTGTTTGTAGATAAGCAGTTTATTGTGAAGTGAAAGACGGGAATCCGCTCTCAGCAGCCAATACATTTTCCTGTATTTAATCTTCAGTTCCTCCTTTTTCTTCTCGATGTGACAATTCCACACCAATTTTGAATCGAGAGTCCCAGATATTTGACAGTGTCAAAGTTTGGGACTTTGTTCGAGTTTAACACAAGTTAAGCTGTGATTTTTCGGTTGGTGAGCTTAAGTGAACTGACTTGGATTCGTTCAGCTTCAATCCTTATCTACGTAAATTCAAAATCTGACTGACCGTATTTCCTGGTCTTTGTCTTCCTCATCTGTCGGATTAAATTCAACAGTTGGGATTTCTTACAGAATATAGCGTTCAGCTCGCCACATATTTTAAAGTGAAATAATAGAGAGTCCTCTCTCGTAAACCTTTTTCTGTCTGTTATGGATAGGCGCCTTCTTTGTACTGGGCAGGCCCAGTCTTGTGACGGAAGAACAACTCCACAACACCTATAACTCTTACCCTATATACATTTGTATCCGCCAACAAACTCTCAACGTGGACCTTGATTCCATTCTCAAAAGATCCCATCGATCTCGTTCCTCACTTATTTTGCGACGCCAATAAATCCACGAGTTTTCGAGAGTCCCTCGCGAACGAGCGTCACAATATACGAATCACAAGGGATAGTATAAATAACTCAACCCGAGGCTCCAAATTTAGCGTTTCTTCTTTCGACCAATCTTGTCCAGTTCCGTATAATGGACTTGGATTCGAAATCAGAGCCTAATCGACAGCGCGCCTCCCATATCGACTTCAGCTACTCTTCTAACGCCAATCAATTATTTCCCAGACGTGTATTCCGAGTGGCTGATAAATTGCTTTCTTTCTTTCACGGTTACTTATTTATGAATTTCTTCCTCAGCTTATTAGGATGATATATCGTTTCAGCAGTGGGTGCACATTTATCACTCGTCACGCTCGCACTATTCGATGATTATTTATTTCACGGGGCGGTAAATGATAGAAGAGGCGGTTTCCAACTACCGCCACGTTTTCGTATTTGGTTGATTCGAAAGATAACCTAGTTTCGAGGCGACTACCGCGAGGAGTGCCAGGAAAACATAGTTATTTGGAATAACAGGATCTATTACCGAGCAATCATCTTGTTGTGAACTAACCCCCAGTCGCCTGCCCGAAGAACTAACTATCTCCGGGTATTAGTCATCAATAATATTGAGAAACCAGCTCGGTGACCCACGCGTTGCTCAGGATCATTGAAGTTAATCCAGATTCAGAAATCTGGACAGGTGTTGAGAATCGTCAAGAAAAAAGTCCCTTGTGATACTTTCCAAACCAATTCGAGAATTTTCAGTACCAATTTTGACATTTTATGTCTTAACTTTGCTACATAAACTCGAAAATGTAACGCGGACAGCGTCACGAAAATATTTCTGATGGTTTTCGCTTACAACCGATTCGTTGCTACGGATCATTATCTTCGACATTTGTGATCGTACAAAACTCGTTCACCACTCATTTGAAAGCTGTTGATTTACTTAATCTTGTTACGTTAACTCCTGGGCATTCGGAACCTCAGTGACCACCCGATGGAACCATATTGTTTACTAACTGTGACAGCCCTGTGAGTGGTGATGATTATGTCTTAACAGTTTACCATTCGTTGCTTCGGAACCTCAGTGACCAAACGATGGAACCATTACATCGCAACCATCAACGAGCACAATCTAACGTAGTTATCATTGGTCCTACAAAACGGCACTCGTTGGAACTAGTGCGCGAATATCGTTTACGCAAAAAGCTGCTTATGAATACTACATTATCCACAAATGAAATTGAAATTGGCGAGGTACGTGATACATTTATCGAGACGCCTCATTCTCTCGCCGACGTTGAATTTGATAAGCGTTTTACATCAAAACTGGCCTCCAATTGGAAGTACGTGGTGTGTGTGCGGGAGGAGACGCAAGGACAAATAAAATGTCCCTCGTGGTTGCGTACTTGTACGAAAGCTGTTTTTTAAATTAATTTTATTGTACCAAGTAATAACTTATTAACAATAATATATTGAAAATAGGGATAAATATTCAAAAGTAAGATACATCACTGAGTTTTGTCCTTTCTGACTGATGGTTCCACTCATCTGCTTTACAAACAGGCAATATCAAATGGTTCGGTACGCTTTATTCTTCTGGTGATGTCACTTCAAGGAGATGGATAGCTTCCTAGTTGACGTGATATCTTAGCCGTTGGAGATGACTCACGGCTTGTCGCTTTATAGCCTCGCTAACTGTTTCGATCTGAAGTTCATGATGGAGACGTTCATTTCGAAAGTACTACAGTGCATTTACAACAGTTCGCAGCACATTATTTTGGAAACGTGGGATGATATCTCGATTTGATTGAGCTGTACAGCCTCACAGCTGGGCTCCATAGGTCCAAACAGGTTTTAGACCTGGTTGTACAGGGTTAGCTTGTAGCTGTTCAGGGTTTATTTTCATTAATTCTGATTCTCCATTTCGCTGTCTGCTGTTGTATACAGGATAAGGACCTTTTTAACTTTGTAATGGACTCAATATTATTTTCTCCGACTGCCAGAACCGCAGTATTGTTCGCAAAAGTAGCTGTACTGTTCATTTCAATTTCTGGGAGATCACAGGTATAAAGGACATACAGGAGTGGCCCAAGAACATCCCCTTGTGGGACCCTTGCAGTGATGAGCTGTGTTTCTGAGTAGGCATTTTCTTGCTTTATTCTGAAGTGACAATTGGTGATTTAAGATTGGAGCAGTTCAGCATACTTCATTGGCAAGGTTTTGCGCAGCTTGTAATTGATTCCCTCATGCCAAATCTTGTCAAATGCTTGAGCGACGTCAAGGAAGATGGCAGAGCAGTCAATACCAATTTGACAACTTTCGAAAACAAAATTCTTTTCAATCGGAAATTACTCCAAAAACTTTAAATCATGAATTTAATCGCAATTGGCTTGCTTTGATTTTTTTCCAATAGCTGATTGTATTTTAAAATCATGAATTTAATCGGATAATTTAATAACTGAATCTTTTTTGCAGCTGGCTATTTATATATATTTAAACAGCGCACTTCATATATTATTGTTCAAAGATTGTTAAAGAACAATCAATATATAATAAATTTCGGCTAAAAGCCATCATATTGAACAAAAAACTAATATCATACATGATACATATACTACAACAACTATCAAGTTATTGATTTAGCTACTAACAACGAATTTCTGGTGAGAATTTTTTCGGAATACATCGGTTTAATAACTAATCACACCCTAAAAACAACGAATTTCTGGTTTTATAATTTAATACATCGATTTCTGATTCTCGTTTTTCTGCATCTGGTCATCGAAAAACGTTGGATATCTCATTCCTTTAAAAAGCGCTATCTCCTTCGGATGCTCTCAACAGGATAAATGTTCAAAACCATGAATGGTCTAAATCCGACTTTGATGGTCAACAATTTCTTGATTTTTAACTCCAAGCCCATGAATCAAAATCCAAATGTCCACTGATATTTTACGTTTCAGATAATTACGGGCAACTCCCGTATAGTCGTAGACGAAAATTGATTGTAACTTATAACTAAAACCATTAGTGAACAATTAAAAGGATCCTTAACTTAATTAGTTATTAGTTACTGAATTGATTATAGGAAATAGTAATTAATAACTAATTGGTACAGAAAATAAGACCAGTACAAGGTAACGATTAACAGAAAATCCGTTAATTAACTGGAGTTATTTATTAGTTACACGGTAAGTTACTAATTTACATTTTCAATGGAAATCAATAACCAGAGCCTGTTTGATCGCTTATAAATCAATGGTGTATTGCAAGCGAAAAATTTATCAATTACAATTTTCACTCTTCGTAATCGTCCAATCTTGCTCAAATTCGGTTGGTTTGTAGTTTGGGGATAGTCGGTTCGAATATCGCATATCAATTTCAACACGAGCATATCATTATTGTAAATTATATCTGTGGGAACTTGTCCCGTTACATTTAACTAGCATCCGTTCCGTTTAGCTCGTAGAAAGGTTAATTTGCCTACACCTTTTAATATTTCAAATCTTTTAAGATTAATTGAAACTTTTCAATTATATGAGCGTTCATGTAACTAGTACGAGGAAGCTAGTGTCACACCTTACTTGGCAGTCAGTTTTTATGATGTATATTTCATTCTAAAGCCATCGCAACTTCCTCAATTTTCAACGAGATGAAGTGAAAGATGCAATTGTTACCATCTGCGAGGTCTGAGGTTCGCTCCCATCCAAGAAACTGCCTTTTACTTCGAACGCAGTTCATCAACTCGGATATAATTAACATGTCCATTACACACACCACTTTCACAACCTACGGCTTAATAATTAAGGGAAAAAACACATGTTTTCCCCGTCGATGAAATTCAAACTAGTAGATAATGAGAGATAATCTGCGGAATTAAGGGTAATGCAAGTTTTAATCAGGTTTCGGAAACCAATTCTCACGAGAAGTTCTGAAGTCAAGGGGGGGACAGGGGGTGAACGGCGGTTGCGGCTAATTAACACGTCTCGGAATTTATCGCGGGGGAGGACGTCGAGAAATAGGCGGCTCGAGCGGTTACGAGTTTAGAAGCGAGAGGTTCCGAGTGCAGCGCCGATTGTGCTGGGAAGAAACGTGATCCTACTTAATATCGGTGTGTAATTTATTATATGCACTGGGTAGATGTGGATTCTACAGCATTTCTGTGGGGCGAATGTGTGAAGAGCTCTCTTCAGAAAACAAGTCGCTAGAAATGTAGAAATATCTAGGATTCTCGTAGGGGAGGGGAGTGGCCTGCAAGTGTTGTGTAGGATAATATTCTGAATATGGGAATAATCTGTCCCTATGTGGGTTACCAGGGGGTCCTCCTGGTGTAGTGAAGATGACAATACTCCTTCCCCATGTGCGTTTCCAGAGGTCCCAGTGTTCACGATAGGTAGACTACCTTGATTGCTTCGGATTCGTCTATCAAATATCGATGTACAAGCAGTTATTGTTGTTTCACGTTTGCCTGGACAAGAAAGGGGATTGTAGCTTCTCTGCGTATCGCCACAACGAGATCCTCAGTCACAAACAACTCGCCGAATGAAATAGCAGTGCTCGTAGCGATTTTTGATGCCAACTATTTCGATTTTTCCCAAATATTTTGCTTCTAGTTCCTGGGCTGTTCTAGTTTTTAGGCGCGGTAAGGTAATGGCACCGGTAGTGGCCACTGCTCCAGTAGTGGCCATTTTAAAGTTTATATTTGAGAAATAAGGATTGGATCCGGTCTCCTAGTGGCTTCAATCTTGCAGGAGGTACAGCTCATCTCATCTTGTAGTCAGAGGTTGAACTAGGAGCGCAGAGCATCATTGGAAATTGTGGTAAACTTCTCAATATGACCGTCCCTAGTTTCCTCGTTTGTTGGGCTTCTACTGTAAAGATCTAATCAATTCAATTTTGTTCGTTGGGCGTCATTTCTGGTAGGCATTTTGTTTAAATTTTTTTAACATTTATATTAAATTTTTAATTTTTTACTCGCAAAAAAAACATTTTGGAAACAAACAGTGATGTACCTCTTCATTAGAACATTTGACCTGTGGTTGAATGCACGGAATAATTGAAATATAAATTTTTTGTGCATATCGACTCTTCATCTTACATTAAAACGAACTACACGTTTCAATCGAACTTTAATTTCTAAAGGTGTGGATCAGAATTAAATGGTTGAGACGTTGGAAAGCAAAATAAAAAATTTGACAACGAAAAAAATTGTTTTTGTGACGCCAAGTCCCATTTTTTGTTCAAGATTTCACTTTGAAAAATGTTCATCGGATTGCAATCAACGCGGATCGAGGAAGAAGCGTTTGTCGAAATCATATTCTACAATGAGGGGATTGTAGCTTCCGAAAATGCCGCAAATGTGCAGATCCTCAGTGGCCAAACAACTCGCGAATGAAATTCAGCGCTCACAGCGATTTTTGATGCCAACTATTTCGATTTTTCCCAAATATTTTGCTTCTAGTTCTTGGGCTGTTCTAGTTTTTAGGCGCGGTACCCTCTGGAGAAACGCTTTTCATGAAACGTGAAACGAAAGTTGTGAACTGATAGATATAGCATACGTAACTAAGCAGAGTTGTATTTCATGAAACTGCAGTTTCGTCGTTCAAAGCTCGAAAAAACGGGTTTCTGCAGCTAAACCTTCACGTCGAACTAACTAGGTAGGTACTTGTGACTATGAAAATTTAAAAGTATTGTAACTAAACAAATCTACATACTTACTTAGTACAAAACGATTTTCACTCACCTCAGTCTAGTTGACAGTTTATTTTTATTATTTTCAACCGACCATGGAATCAATTTCAACCCCCCTCATCAGAGTTTTTTGGTTTACGTTTCAAGATATCGTGGGTCAAGATTTTTCAGGAAGTATCCTCCATTTAGGCCAAAATGAGATTCATATGTCGTTGGAAACGAAATCTCGCGGTCTTTCGATCTACGATATCAGTTTTCCAAAAATCTCAACAGGTTCCGCGCAAATCTCAAAAAACCTATCATGAGCTATCTGAAAGCCTAATGTTATCAGGTGCTATCTAAAGGCTAATTAAATCGCAGCATAGCTCTCCTTATCCATTTTATTTTGTTGCTGTCACTTATTTTATAAATAATAAAATATGATTAAGCTCATTACTGCATAGTTTGATTTAAAAATCAATAATATTTACTTACCTCGTGGAGAGAATCGATCCTCTAGTACACACGACTGACAGCAGTCTTTAGATAGCACCTGATAACATTAGGCTTTCAGATAGCTCATGATAGGTTTTTTGAGATTTGCGCGAAAGTTGTAGAGATTTTTGGGAAACTGACATCGTAGATCAAAAGACCGCGAGATTTCGTTACCGAAGACATATGAGTCTCATTTTGTCCTAAATGAAGGATAGCTCCTGATAGATCTTAACCCACAATCTTGAAAAGTAAACCAAAAAACTCTGATGAAGGGGGTTGAAATTGATTCCATGGTCGGTTACAAAGGTTCATAATTGAAAATAATAAAAATAAACTGTCAACTAGAATGAGGTGAGTGAAAATCGTTTTGTACTAAGTATGTAGATTTGTTTAGTTATAATACTTTTAAATTTTCATAGCCACAAGTACCTTCCTAGTTAGTTCGACATGAAGGTTTGGCTGCAGAAACCCGTTTTTTCGAGCTTTGAACGACGAAACTGCAGTTTCATGAAATACAACTCTGCTTAGTTACGTATGATATAGCTTTTCCAAGTCGAATTGAAAATTTTCCAAGTCGAATTGAGAATTTTCCAAACCAAATTGAGATTTTTCCAAACCAATTTGAGAATTTTCCAAACCAATTTGAGAATTTTCTAAATCAATTTGAGAATTTTCCAATCTAAGAAACTTTCACTACTAAAAAGGAAGAGGGAGTTTTCCAAACCGTATTGACAATTTTTTAAGGCAATCCAAGACTTTTATTGCAAACAAAATTAGTGACGCAAAATGAAAGAATAGCACTTTATGAACTAATTAACATTGAAATCAAAAAGACAAAATGAACGAAGAATACTTCATAAAAATTACGCTCTTGTTGAGAACAGAACAAATCGAGGCCGCTCCGTATTTTTGTTTTTGTTGACTTCAATAGATCAGCCAAACGCAGAGTGGCCTCAATTTTGTCTGTTCTTAATAAGACCGTAATTTTTATGAAGTATTCTTCGTTCATTTTGTCTTTTTGATTTCAATGTTAATTAGTTCATAAAGTGCTATTCTTTCATTTTGCGTCACTAATTTTGTATTCAATAACAGCCTTGGATTGCCTTAAAAAATTGTCAATTCGGTTTGGAAAACTTCCTCTTCCTTTTTAGTAGTGGAAGTGTTTCTCTCAAATTGATTTGTAAAATTCTCAAATTGGTTTGGAAAATTCTCAAATTGGTTCGGAAATATCTCAATTTGGTTTGGAAAATTCTCTATTCGACTAGGAAAAGCTATATATCTATCAGTTCACAACAACTTTCGTTTCACGTTTCATGAAAAGCGTTTCTCCAGAGGGTACCGCGCCTAAAAGTTCCGTCGCGCCAAGACCAGATGAAACCAGAAGTTCGGGCTTTACAGGTCCTCCGACGTCTGCCAAATATTCAGCTGACGTTGCGTATTTCGTTGAGGCCGTCCAGGTTCGATTTCAAGGGTTCGGAACGTTTCCTTTGTAGCTCCCCTTTGGTGGTCCCCGCGGTGTGACGCATTTATGGTTGAGCTTTCTTTTTTATTTACATAATTATCTTCGTTTCAAATCTGATCTTCAATTGAACCGTTGCACGAAACGGAGGGGACTGCGTGTCCTGAATAGGACGTCCATCCAGTCACCAGTCGGCGAGGTCGCAAGAACATAGAGACAAGAATAATAAATGGGCGACCATTGATATAGGGAGCGGGATCGACTTTTGTTAAAAACTTTCTCGTGTTGCTCGCTGATTTCCATATCTTTAATGGCTAGTGAACCCGAGTGTTTTATGACACTTGGTTTTAAAGCTAGTTCCAGAAGATCCGAGCAGCGGTGTAATTAATGCCTTCATTTCCGTGGAATTAATGTGGGCATTAAACTTTCTTGGGGCACTGAAAACGAATTAATGAATGAATAAATGCATGCCCTTATTGAACAGTAATAGAAAAATAACGTGCCTTTTAGATTTCAGAAAACCGCATGATCGTTTCATCCTGCCTCATGGTTTGCAAACACTGTAAATTATGTATCTCATTAAGATAAAACTTTATAGTGCGCTTTTATAGTTTAATTACCTATAACTCTAGTCGTTGAACCTTGGATGTAACTACCAATTTATTTTATCAAACGATCTTTGAATTGAATTATGTGATAAAGAGGGTGATGGAATAGTGTAATTGCCCCTTCCAAGAGCTGTGTCGATTTATGCCAGCAACACCCAGAGCATATCCCAGACGGTAGAAGGCATCAGGTTATGCTCAAAGGCAAAGGATTCAAGTATCAGGACAGGGAACTATTCGTTCGATCGTACTCCTTAGGCTTTCAACAAGTAGATGGGGGGGGGGGGGGGCTAGCAATAGGGAAGATACTGTAGAAATATTTATTTAAATGTTAAGTAGTAAAGTTAACATAATGGGGGCGTGCGAGGGAAAGTGGCGTCAGTTCAGTCATTAACTAAGGATCAGTGGTTCTTAACCAGACTGCCCTATAGTATGACAAAGAGGGTGATGGAATGGAATAGTTGCCCCTTCCAAGGGCTGAGGGGATTAATGCACGCAAGTCAGACGCCAGAAGGCATCAGGTTATGCTCAATAACCATTCCCCAATAGACCAATTACATCGGATCACCAGTACGATAGAGAAATGCTTCGAAGAGAAGACAATCTGCTCAGCAGTGTTCTTGGACGTCTCTCGAGCATTTGACAAAGTTTGACACAAGGGGCTCCTATCAAAGTTGAGAACTACCACCCAATTTTACAGAACTCTAGATTCATACCTTTCGAATAGGTATTTTAGAGTTAAACATGGAGGTTGTTCTCTAACCTACGAGAAACAAAAGCAGGCGTTCCCCAGGGAAGCGTGCTTGGGCCTGTACTCTACCTACTATACACAAGGGACATCCCGAAACCTACAGAAGCTGTCAAAGCAACATTTGCTGATGACACAGCAATCCTGGCCAGTGGTGCTACAGTAGAGGAAGCCACGAGAAAGCTGCAGGAATCAGTGAACAGTGGACCAAAAAAACCCAACGAGACTAAGTCGATACACAACAACTTCACATATAGGGAGACTGACACAATACCTCTAATAATAAACTCTCAAATTGTCCCATACGCAAACACAACTAAGTACTTTGGCACGACCTTGGATGCCAAACTCCGCTGGAAAGAACACATCAAGAAAAAACAGAAAGAAATGGACCTAAAATTCAGAAAGATGTATTGGCTCATCGGGAGAAAATCGCAGTTGCCGATACACAACAAAGTGCTTCTGTACGAGCAAGTGATAAGGCCCATTTGGGCCTATGGCTGCCCTTTATGGCGCTCCAGTTGCTTGTTCTTGTATACAAAGCGTTAGTGCAGAGTGTCATATCATTTGGAATTATTTCTTGGGGTGGGGCATCCTCCGCAGTTCTGAACCCTTTGAGAATTATGCAGCGAACCATTTTGAAAATAATTCTTCGTAAGCCTCAACGCTACCCCACTAGTTTGCTTTTTGGTGATTTAGCCGTATTTTCTGTTGACCGATTGTACATAAAATCTGCATTCTGTTTTCACCACAAACATCCAAATTATTTTTTCCTCAATCATAATCAACCATTGTACGCCCTTCGTCCTTCTGTCGTATCGTCATTCCCTGCAACCCCTTCAAATTTGATTTCTAGCCACATATATTTCAGCCTCGCTCTCTTGTTGAGGAATACAAATTCTCATTTGCAGTCCCCCTCCTTTTATTCCCGGAATCAGTATAAGAAGCTGCTTTATACCTGGCTTATTCAGATGGGGCCCACAAATACTGATTCCTTATTTACGAGCATTTATAAAAGTTGAGTTGAATTAGTTCATTTTTTTCGCCTTTAATGTATGGAAGATTGACAAAATTCTTATTTTTGTTTCGAATCAAGCTTCACCATAACTGGCGAGTTTTCGTGCAAACTATGATACACAATACGTAATATAATATATTGATTGACTACGCAACACGGAACTGAGGTTCCAGCGATGGGGTATTTTCCAGTAAGAATAAGTATTATTTTGTATATACATACGTTTTATAGTATTATTTTAAAACATACTTAAATGCTTTGGTCATTCATTCATGACATGGAAAAGTAACCTCAAAATCATCCAATCAACTCAAAACAAAATACTCAGGAGCATTGTCAATTCACCCTGGTATGTTCGAACGAAGACCCACATCGAGACCTCAAAGTCAAAGTAGGCGATGTTGTTAAAAGTCGAGCAACGGACCATGAAAACCGTCTCCACAATCACATACATACATATACATATATATATACATATATATCGATGTTTGATAGTATCGGCATTAAAATATCGATGCCGATATATATAGTACGTTAATATCGACCAAAAAATATCGATAGTTTTAGAAAAATATTGGTTAAAAAGTTGAATAAAATCTATGTATTTGTTGCACTTGTGGACCAGGTGCCACAATTGAAGTTCAAATTTGATTTAAAAATAAAATTTAATCAATACTTATCAATAAATCAGAAATATACGCTCTTTCTGATTTAAGATAAAATATGTTTAAATTGAAACTATGTTCAGTTTAATGTATTTTTATTTTTTTGTTTTACCAATAGTTTTGTAACAAATTATATTGTTTGATAAGCTACCTTTTCTAATAATAATAATCTTTTGATTGGTTTCTTCCTTGGTCTTCTTTTGAACTGTAGGTAACCTTACTTACCTAACTTACTTAATCATTACGTCGTTACAGCAGCAGAAGCAATAATTCCCTCATGCTAAACTGAACGAGTTGCTCTCCTTTCAGCCACGGCGAGCACACTTGTGACGATCTTCGAATGTGTGGAGCACAGAGCTCGTCATTCGCCGAGTGCCGAGCAGTGTAACTCAGCACTCGGCGAGGTTCTTTATGCTCGGCGAACACACACGAAAAGAGTCGGTTTAACACCTCCTTCAGGGATTCCACACCAACCACATTTCGCAAATAACACTCTCCCCTTCCATATTCTTACAAATTTTGATAATACTCTCTATTAGTGCGAATTTTAAAATAAAATAAGCCATTGCTAACTTTAAAAATACAATTTTCCAGAATACAATTAACATTATTCGAGTCAGTAATTCACCTCGATTGAATTTTAATAACGCTGCAAATTCTTCCACTGGGGTTCATTAAACTCAAAATTTGAACATTTCTACTAAGAAATTGAATGTATTCAGGAAGAAGCGATTATAATTCGAGATCATGCATAGAGCATAAATCGAATTAATCGCAGTGAAAGAATAGCATTTCATGCAATCAGAATTGTTCTGTTTACAAAGTCTTTCATTCGAAGAGTGCCGACATGTAATTCACTGGGCCTAGGTTGGATTGCTATTGTTTTTTTTTGATCGCAGGCCTAGTGGTAAGAAATAGGATGCTGTTGGCAATAAATCTCAACAAATGGTTTGAGCTACAGACCTGCCAAATTTGACCTCATGGAAAGTTCTTACTTCTTACTTTTACAGAAAACTAAAACCACTAATAGAGAGCTCTCTATTAGCGCGTCGTTAAAAAAAAATAAGCCATTGCTCACTTTAAAAATACAATTTTCTAGAATATAATTTATATTATTCGAGTTGGTAATTCACCTTACGATTGGACTTTAAAAATTCTTCTCCCCAGAAATCAAGCAGCTTCTTTAGTTATCAAACTCAAACACAACGTTCCGGGGAAAATTCAGACACCGGACCATCATAAAGATCTGAAACATGTGAATTTTTAAAATTTGAATTTGAAGTCTTGAACTTAATTTGGAATAGTTGCACCAGATTGTGCTATTACGTTAGCGCTTGAATATTTGGTTTTCGAGAGAAAATGTAATACGAATTAGTTTAACAAAAGGATCTGTCCGTAATTCAGAAGACGATAGCTATTAACAAATGTTCAATAGAATCAGTTTGGCAGGTGGGATATCTTAAGCATTGAGCTAGCAAAAGCCCCTGGTAAGAACTTTGACGACTTCTGCAGGAACGAAAAGGGTCGGACGGACACGGGGGGATGGGTTGGAATAGAGATGTCCCGTAAAGAGATTGAGAAAGCTACTCAACTCCCAGAGGTCCATAACCCCTCGGGGAGAGTGTGTGAGCCTTTATTGTCAAGTCAGAACCTTATTGACCGAGCAGGGGTGTCAACTATTCTTCTGTACAGTTGGCAAGGGCGTAAGAAAACTGGTCAAAGCTCCGGAGCCACGCACGGGAGAACTGAGAACGCCGGAATGGGGAGTCCCATCTTCCATTTCCACCGAGTCGTCTCATAACTTCTGCTCTATGGGCTGTCAGACCTTCTCGGCTCTTCAGATGGAGGTTCGGAGTCAAGTTTTTTTTTCCTCGAGAGGGAGAGAGAGCATAGTGTCATAGAGTAACGAATGTTGTCCATTATTATCGCGTTCGACAGTGAAACGGAGCTGCCAATTTATAGACAACCAAGCCGGTTTATCAAATCTCCAGTTGAAAATCCTAATAGAGATGTGCGATAACCAGAGATGAGCTATAAACCGAGATTTAAACTGCATATCGTTAAAGTATTATAACTTTCAATCACGTTTGCTGGTTTGGTTAAAGCCCGACCAAGTTTAATTGTTGACTATTTCATACGTGCCTGTTCATCAATTCACTTCCACAGTCAGTTATCATAATCGCTGTCTACAAGGACCGTGCGCCTGATGCTCGGTTAGCTGCTCGGTTAGGCGAGTAATGGATCGTCATGACAGTTGATTTCAAAGTTCTTGTTGTTCACCTTTCTTGTCCATCGGACATCTGCAACTAATGGAATCTGATTTGTATTTATAATATTCTTATTTTTTAGAGAGAAAACAGTCTCAGATCGAAAGAGGGATGCATAGGCCAGATATGTTCTTAGTATAGAACGATGAGAGTGTGTGTCATTTTCACACACGTATCCAATCACCGATATTAAAAACAATTGGGTGTGGCACATAGCTTCCTCGTATCCATAACATGACTGTATAGATCATTGAAAATTATTATTGACTAAAGAACTTCGTTCAATTAGGCGAAGTAAATATTGAATTAGGGTAAATTTATTGTTATGCAGGAGCATAACTTGAGAAAATAGAGGTAGGCATGTTCAACTATTGACCAACTATAAAATATACCAAATCCGAACAATCCCTGAAAATTTCATTGAAATCAGTCATGAACTCCCGGAGTTAAGCGTGTAACAAGGATTTCACGTTTGCGGATGCGCAGAGGCTACTATTGATCCGGGGGTCATGAAACTCATAGGAGACCATCTACACATCAAACCGAACAATCCCTGAAAATTCCATCGAAATCGGTCAAGAAATCCCGGAGTTATACTTGTGGCAAGAATTTCACGTTTGCCCATGCGCAGAAGCTACTATTGATATAACTTTGTGTAGTTTTGAACGTAACAAGGACTTGCTGACAGACACACAGACAGACACGGAACCAAAATTGTTCAGAAAGGTCTAAAACGCAAAACGCAAAACCAATTTTTGATTTTGGAGACAAAAAAATTTTCACATTCCGAAAGTGAAAACAATGCTTCCGCTACCCTGGTAGACTCTGAACCAAAACACACAATTTGTGCTTTCATTTACAGAATAAACAAACGGTTTTGAGTGAATTCTGGATAATTGTCTGCCGATATTCCGGTTTTATGATCTCTCTATGTTAACCAATGTACATACCTACCTGTTCTGAAAGATCATCAGAACATTAGAATGGCAAAAAAAATATAATTTCGAAATAGATATGCGCCTATCCTTGTGATATTATGTCGTTCTATGTAGGTACAAACTGTACCGTATTAAAGAGTCTCTAAATTTTAGTTACCTACCTAGGAACTTTTTACTATCCCACTGCCCCGAATGGTTACGGAACTTAACTATGTAACTGGCACAAAAATAAATAGACAAACCTATACCACAAAACAATGTATTTAGGTACTGGCGCTTTTGCAAAATTATTTATGTATTATTATGTATTTAAGTAATCAAAAAATGTGAGTATCGAGGTAATTTGATACAAACCACATTTTTTATTATCTCTTGGGGTGCTGAATTCGAATTCTATTTTCATGAGATATGCCCATTTTCCTGCTGTTACTGTTTTTTTTTAACTCGGTTTGTGGTTTATACCAGTCAGATTATATGTATCTCGTTTTGTTTATACAGCACGTTCTGTAGAACCCGACAAGATACAAACATTTAACAAAAAACTTTGTTACCCTGTTCACATTGCATATCTTGAAACCTAGATGTCCAAACATAAATCCAGTTTCCAATTTGGATTCTATGGGAAAAGAGAGAGATTCCTCCAGGATACAAATTATGGAGCAGAGAAACCAAGGATATTGGGACTCGCAAATGATTCTGTTGTTTTCCCCAAAATGATCTTTCCAGAAACACTTAATCCCAAGGTAGTCACACTAAAACCTTCCTGATTGCATAATATTGACCTAATTGTTACTTTTCAATAATTTTGTAATTGTGTTTCTTTTTTTAAATTGCAATCACAATTTGATTAACAATTTAATTTATTAACACTCATATTTTCTAGACAATTTCGATGAAATTAAGCTATCCTATCATAAGTTTACAAGTAGTTGAAATTCCAAACCGGATTTACGTACGAACATCTTGTTGAAAAAAAATGTTTGTATTTTGCTGGGTTCTACAGCCCATGCTGACAAAACAAAGCAAGATACACTTAATCCGACTTCAGATTTGCGTTCTACTGCTCAAAAAAATATTGAACCCAATAGATAAAAAGAGTACAAAGCAGAAAATGGACCTCATCTTGACAAACGGTGGTCATGCTTGAATTCACCACACCAAAATACACCGAAAAATGAGTTTTTTAGCGACTCACCTTGTCATTTAAATCTGTACTATCAATGAAGAACCGTTCTTTAGTTGATTATATCGAAATTTATTTATGTGAAGTAGACAGCACGTTCCATTCTGTTAAGAAAGTGAAATCGGCTAAACAGTTATAAATATATTGAATTAAATATTCGGTAAAAATAGATTCTGTGTTCTTAATTATTATCAATGTTCACCTGAGAACGCTTAGGAATTAACATTACTTTTTACTCTGTTGGGAAAGTAACATCCGCTGCTTTTGTGACACATTTTGGGGTTGTTTTCTGCTATTTAGATCCTCGTAAAAGCGCATTCCACGCTAATACATCATTTTCCAGAACTGGAGAAGGATGTGGTGGATATGGACAGTTCTTTCTTCCAGCATGTTGTCAATGGAAACCCTGAGCATAACCTGAAGCATTCTAGCATCAGCTGTATCCATTGGAAGTTGTATGTCTATCGCCTCAGTCCTCGGAAGGGCTAGTCAATTTCATCACATCAATTGTATTAAAGGTAGGTAGTGTGAATGCAATAGAAATGGTTGATTGCTCTCAATTTAATCAATACGTGTTAGGAAAGTACTGCCGTGGAATATTGAATTGGACACCAGTTCATTGCGTTACTGGCAGGCCAGTGAAAAGTAAAACTCAGGAACGAAACCAGAAAGAAACACAATAGGGTTGACGCAATGATGCAAATGGATAGCACAGCGTTGCTACCTTATTTTTTGGAGCTATTTTTGTACCATGTCCTTACAACATTTCCATAATTAAACTGCTGTTCATTCGTGCATCATTCTCCGTTGCATTCTAAATGCACGATTCAGCAGCAAAACCGTTCTCATGCACATTGATGCGTCCAGGAATCCAATCGTCGGACCCCTCTCCGCTAAACTCCCGTTTTTAGGAAGGTTTTCTTCACGTCACGTGCAAAGTAATTACACACTATCGCAAGGTGGAATCGCGAGAGGATCTGACGTATAACTTTCGAGGCAGTCAATCAACAGCTCGTAGAGTAAGTTTTTTGCAATATATAATTCCTGCTGCACACTTGATTGATAAGTAATAGGTCTTCGCTACCTATTTGGAGCGAAAATGGTGCGTGATACGATGTAGATTGCTTCGTTTCAACACCATCAATTCCTGTATCAATTTCTGAATCCACTTTTGATTCATCATTAAGTAAATGTACCAATAACGGAAAGTTTAAGGTTGTTATTTCATAAATGCCACATTTTCAGTTATATTTTTATACTCTGCGATAGTAGTGACCTTATTGTATCGTCAGTCGCTTTTGAGATGCCCTCTGCCAGAACGGCTTAAAATCAATTTCTCGCAATAGCTAGAAATCTATAGTGATTCCAGTAAGGAAAGTTTGGTGACTCACCATTTTTAATAAACCATCATCTTTAATTAACATTGGAAACTATTGGTGAACGAAGTTCATATTGTACTTACCTGCTGTTCATATGTACAAAATACGTTTTGGGAAAGAATAGGAAACAATTATGAAACTTTTTAACGACGAATATCATATTGTTTATAATGAACAAAACACTGTTATCGTAGAGATGAGAGTTATCTATCAAATTTCATATTTTCGCGGCACAAACAAACAAAGCCAACAACTCTGGATAGTAAGAAGTATTTCTAGGATCATGAAAAATTACAGGTAAATTTGCAGTATGGCGAGCTTCCCTTCCGAGATAAAAAACTAAGTCCAAGCTAGCTTTCTTTTTTGTACATATATACAGGGTGCCTATGGTACCTGCCACACACGGGGCATCGATTTTACTAAAAATTCCCAACTTGGCCCCATTTTTGTTTACTTTTGGTTTTCAATAATAAACTATTGTAATCGCTCTTGAAAAGAAAAATTCTAAACCCCCCTGAAAATTTCATGGTTTACTTTTCAAAGGGTGTAGAATCCGAATCTGCAATAAAAATTTTTCCGTCCGCCGTACGCCGTAAGCACGATTTCTCCCAAACGGCTGAAGCAAAAGAGCTGAAATTTTCAGGAAAAATCCATGTTGGTCCGACGACGCCCCAATTCTTGAGCCAGCTCTCTAACTCAATTTAAAGTGCCCTTTAAGGGTTGTCAAAGTTTTGTAAAATCCCTAAAAACCTCAAAAAAAGTCAAGGCGGCCTAAATTTGGACTCATTTTGAAGAACTTTCCACGAGGAATCGAATGAGCCCCTCCCCAGGTCCTTAGGTCAAACCATTCCCGATTTATGGTGCCTAAATTTGCGTTATTTTGTTTTATTATTATTTTTGTTTTGCTATCAGTAACCTAGTGATGTAGTGATATAGTAATGTGGATACTGGAGTGAACTCCTAAAAGGCTTTGTAGCCGATACACGGGTTGAAGCATTCTGATAACCATAAAAAAACGCTGCAAATTCTTTCATTGGGGTTTATTATTCAATTTCAGGAGATATGCATAGAGCACTTGAATCTGTGGTCAACCAAAATACCTATTTGGATTGATCAGTAGATCATATCTGTATGCCTCCTGAAGTTCAATAATCGCTCTATCACTTGTGAAACACGCACACTCCAAAGCTTAGTAGAAATTCAAATCATGAACGCAAGCCAATTGAATAATAAACCCCAGTGGAAGAATTTGTTTTTTTTTTTTTTTTTTTTTTTTGAATCTCTAGGAAGTTTTTGGCGATATTATTATCTTTTTAATTGAAAAGTTCAGCTATTGATTCAAAACATTCGACTGTGGGATAGGGCCTCAAACCCCGTTATTTGTTGACCGAGGAGACCCGAGAGGGTCACCATAAGTTTCTTCGCAAAAATTTACATAAAATCCCGTGCCAAACAAATTTTTTGAGGCAAGTTGATTTTGAGTGAAAAAAGTGGATTTCAACGTAAAAACCCACGTTTGTCCGAATACAATTGTCAACTTCTCCACTAACTTCAAGCGCAACATATATTTTGATTGTGCCGTTTGAAATTTGGGATTCTCGCTCATATTTCAGGACTGCAGGCTAAACTCACAGGGCCTTATAAGCTATTAGGCGATAGCTATTTTCTACCACCTACACATCAAACCAAACAATCCCTGAAAATTTCATCGAAATTGGTCAAGAACTCCCGGAAATATGCGCGTAACAAGGATTTCACGTTTGCGCATGCGCAGAGGTTACTATTGATCCGGGGGTCATGAAACCTATAGGGGACCATCTACACTCCAACCCGCACAATCCCTGAAAATTTCATCCAAATCGGACTATAACTTCGTGTAGTTTTGCCCGCAAACAAGGATTTGCTGACAGACAGACAGACACGGAACCAAAATTGTTCAGAAAGGTCTAAAACGCAAAATGCGAGTGGAATTTTTGATTTGGAGACAAAAAAATTTTCACATTCCGAAAGTAAAAACAATGCTTCCGCTACCTTGGTAGACTCGGAAGCATAATGTCAAACATGAATGACGAAAACAAAATTACGAGTATATTCCGTAATAGTAATAGGTAGAGAGTGAACAATATCGAAATCCAAACAGTGTTAGTTATGTCAAACCTGTTAGTAAGTATGTAATCTTCTCTCTTGAAAACAGATATGTAAAACACTGAAATTGAATACTTTCAAAATCATCACAACCTTTACAAGTTGCTATATGTCTTGACTGTTTCTTGCAAACAAATTGCTTACAACTATTACACATGATAGTTGTACGATTGCACTTTTTTCTTCCAGACATATGACATGGTCCATTTTTTTCTGTTTCTGGAGCAGCAAGTGGTTGAGGTTGCTCATGGTGTTTGGCGAGAAACAGTAGGATGTGTTTTGGAAGTTTGCGAATCTGAGCTGTTATTTTCCGATGAGCCTCTAAAAGTCGGAGTGCTAAATCACTTAACAATTCACGAATTTAGTGAAGTGGATTCTGTTAATATATTTTACGGTTGTAGGCTAAAATCACAGGGCCTTATAGGCAATAGAAAAAGTGGGGATCTTCATGTTTGACAATTTCCTCTCTTCGAGGTCATACTTGAGTTTGCAACAAGGACATATGAAATTGAACGCTCTTTCCAACGACATAACCGAAGATGATGTTGATCCTTGAATAGATTACCATTCGTTGAATAGATGACCATTTTAGTGAGTCAACGTCGAAAACAGAAAATAATGTTATTCTTAATTCGAAATCAAAAAGGGATTTAAAAAAAATGTTATTGTGCAACATCAGTAACAAATTAGTTCTACAATCGATATCTGGCCTGGGGCAGGTACCATAGGCAAACACCCTGTACATGTTTTTGGAATGACTTCTTCTTCTAATTTATTAAAACATGAAATTTAAAGAAACAGTGCAATAAACATGTACATTTGTATAGGACAAGGGAACAGGTTTCAAGTGGGAAGATTCAAACACGCCATATCAGAATGGCGTTGTGATCTCGCTGCGTTGTGGGGGATTAGCTATCGCCCAATCAACTTCGCGTCGGAAAACATCTTATCTTTCTTTTGTTAAGTGTAGTCATCAATAAAATATTTGAAACTTTGTGATCCATGCTGTAACATCACAATACCTTTATAAATATCTGAATCGCCAAAATCAAGCGGAAATTTTGATTTTGGAGGACTGTTTGACGAATGTAATATGTGTTGACTAATGTTATTCAGTGGATTCTTGAATGATTCGTGAATCTTGCGGTGCTGTTTAATTCAGGTCGAAAGGATAATGAAATGTGTCTTATTTATTCCAGAGGCTTACGTCCCCCTGGCGAATTTAACGGGTTAAAACGCCACCTATCTGCCCACTCCCTTATTTCGAGATATTCAACATCCTTCGCGGATCCGTAACGAAAACTCCATTCCAGGAGATTATACCGGACTTGGTAAACAGGACAGCAGGGGAGCTTCCGCAGATTAATTCTGGAAGACTAATCTGTTTATTCCGTTTAAAAGTTTATTTGAAAAAGATCGGAAGGAACGAAAATGGAAATTGTCGTACATAGTGAACGGGGCGTCGCGCCTGTATTACCTATCAATTTTCGGTTCATTGACTATGTGATTTCTTGTATACCCTCAACAAAGGATAAAGATGCGTCCCCATTAGAAACATATTCCTTTGAATTTCTTTGAATCCACGGGTACAACAACTGAAATTCAGGGAGACGAATTAAAATACCTAACAATAATAATTATTATTGATTATATTAACTTGTGCTGATATAACTATTATATTATATGAGACTTGAAAACCTCGATTCCAGAAGAAATTCTTGAAACAAAAATTCCACAACAGTTATATCAGCTGAATTCACATCACACAACACTATCCAATTTTCACATTCACAATTTTGTCCAAACCTGTTCACATGCACATTCGTGTTCACTGGTTGTATAATTTTGCGTCGGTCTGGTGTAATACCGGGTTGAAAAAAACTTTCAATATGGTACAAGAAAACCTAGTACAAAATAGTGGTGACCAAATGGAAAAATAGTTTATGAGTTAGTAAATGAAAATAATTTTTTTGTCGCCAAATTTTGGGCGCATTTTGTGATTTTTTAAAGTATGGGGTAAACTTACTTTTGAAATGCCCCTCGTAAATCATTTCAAATGAAAACACCCAGAATTTCAAACGAGTTGACATTTTGCGATCATCCGTTTGCTCTTCCTAAAGGCTAGAACAGAAAAAAGAGCGGCAACATGTGTGTGAAAGTGAACGTGATTGTCCATAATAAATCGCCTCGAATCATGTGAGTAGCGCATCAGTTGATATAATTGTTGTGCAATTTTGATTCCAAGAGTTCCTTTTGGAATCTAGGTTTTTTATAAAGTTATATAATTGTGGACAAATGAAGGGTAGATAGGAGTTTTATTCTAGCTCGTTCAATGTTAGTTGTTCTATTCGTGGATTTCTACGTAGTGTACCATAGTTGGTACTTTCATCATTAGTCATCTATGTTATTTACGTCAATTCCCAAAAATTGAATCGATTCCAATAAAAACCCATTCGAAGACTTCTGACGAACTCCCCACTCAGATTACGAGTTTTGGTTGTTTACTAAGAAAGAGCAAGTTATAGACTATTACGGCTTCCTTCCGCCGTTACTTGCCCCCCCATCAAAAGCCGCGAACGCTCGTATTTAAAAGACGGTTTTTCAAGGAAAATAATTTCCAGGAAAGGGAGGGGATCCGCAAGACCGCCAAGTGGGTTAGTAGATTGAACGGGCTCTTATCTGGGCGCATCTTCCGCTCCCTGACTTGGGCAATCTCCGCACATCGTTTCCAAGCACATCCGCCACGATTTCTCGAATAGATTAAATTTTCCCGCCCCCTTCGTTCGCCCGCCGATCTTTTCCGTTTTCGCGAAACGTCTCCTAGTTAGTTACCCAATTACGGTTCGAGACCGTCTGACGAAGAAGATTGGGAAGAGAAAAAACGGAGAGGGGGACGGGGAAAAAAAATTCCATTTACGTTTACGGTCGTTGAGAATGTGGCGATTGTTTGGCTCCGCTCCAAGGGCAGGACACGTCTTATTGAAAGGCGACGTCGGACCGTGGAGTAACGTTCTTCAATGGAATAGCATACAGGAGTATAAGTGTGGTAGAGAATTCAAGCTTTTCCAGTGTTATCTCTTTCAGAAGCACGAAATACAAGTTTTTATCCAGTTTAAACAAGTTTCAATCCTCTACAGAAAACAGGAAGGAGTTTGAGAATAATCAAAGTTTGAATTTATTGATGTAGATGTAGATGATAACTGTGGGATCTAGGTTTATTTTATAATAATAATAATATAATACACCTTGGAGAGAGAGATCGTCGATCCCCTGTTGTTCTTGGGTTGGATGATTTAAGATTCACTATATCGAGAAGAGGTGAACTGTCTAACGACAGGACAGGAGACGTACAACACTTGATAGGATTTTTGGATAGTCCCTAATCATTGGTGCCAGCCGGATTCGAACCGGGGGCAATCAGTACTCCCACTGAAAGTAAACAGCAAGTGGATTGACGCTCCAGCTCGCTCGGACAACCTGTCCCCTGGTGTGGGGATTAACCTTGATCTACAAGGAGGTTACCCCAGGGCGAGGCTTATCCATTGCACTTCGGATGGGTTGACCCTTGCAAATATCCCTAAAGTGGATATCTCGGGCACATAATTTTTGGCATACAGGAGTATAAGTGTGTGGAGAATTCCAAGCTTTTCCAGTGGTATCTCTTTCAGAAGCACGAAATACAAGTTTTTATCCAGTTTAAACAAGTTTCAATCCTCTACAGAAAACAGGAAGGAGTTTGAGAATAATCAAAGTTTGAATTTATTGATGTAGATGTAGATGATAACTAAAACTCTCATGGTGGGGGCCAGGGAGCTCCCAGCACTGAACCCTGTTGGCTTATTGTACTTTCCTGGGAGTTTTGCTTTTAATCAAAGAGATTCAGACCCTTGGTGAGGGGTTTGAGGCCCTTGATTAGTTGTTCGCTCTGAATGGACCTCATTGGGATTTGTGCCCCAAAGAGTTCAAATCTGCGAGATGCGAGTGCTGGACACTCAAATATTATGTGGGATGCCGTTTCGTCAGTCTCCTCACACAGCCTGCACAGGGTTGTACTTTGTGTGACCCCAATGCGGTGTAGGTGGAACCTTAGGGGTACAAAGCCGGTTATGAGGCCGACCATTGTTTTTAGTTCCCTACGGTTTTTGCCTAGTAGCCAATCAGTAATTTTGGTGTTGGGTTTCGCCACCATAAGTTAACTGTGGACGTGTCCTTCGATATTGAGCCATCTACTTGTGGTTTGTTGGTTGACCCACATGTTGATGGTCCCTCTGAAGGCGGTTTTTGGCATACCGACTGCCGGCTCAGGGCCTACAAATGGGGTTCGGGAGCCCCTTCTTGCAAGCTCGTCAGCCTTCTCGTTACCAGATATTCCTTTATGCCCAGGCGAACCCGGTTGTGTTTTGCCAGGTTATTAAGGGTTTGCATGCAATCCCAAACCAATCGTGAAGAGATGGTTGGTGCCATTAATGCTTTTATCGAGGCTTGCCTGTCTGAGAGGATGCGGACGTGGGCTTTTTTGTGTCTCCTCCTAAAGCTCTCAGCAGCTGCTGCCTCGATTGCCACCATTTCTGCTTGGAATACAGAGGTGTGTTCCCCTAGTAGAATTGAAACGTTCCACCTGGGTTTAGCCCCATGTACTGCCAGTTCCTGCTTCCATTTTAGACCCATCTGTGAACCAGATGATGTCATTGGGGCAGCATTTGTTCTCCCATTGCCCATCTCTTGTTATGGTTGACGTGATGGTATCGGCCACCATGTCAAGCAGCGGTTCTTTTACCATTTCCAAGATGTTGGTGTGGCCTCGGTGGGAAGCCTTCCGCCAAGAGCCATTCCATTTCAGCCTTAGGGAGGCCATCATGGCCTCTCCTTTTATGAAATTGAATTTATTGAACAAAAACTTCAAATAGTAGTACTGGGGATCGACATCATCTACACTAATAAATCCAAATGATCAATTTGTTTACTTTTGCTAACCATTATCTTCAGCTAACTAGTATCCTACTAGAGCGTTTCTAATTACCTTGACTGTTGACAGCCATTACAATAGTCGAAGCTACAAAACATTAACTTTGACGTTCGTTGTAATAATCTACAGGACTATTTGTAGGTAAGTTTACGGATTTAAGAAATCCTTAAACAGGGTTGCCACGTTCACGTCCACTTCACGCATCTATGTGAAACATTAAATATGGCTAGGAACAAAATGCTGTTCAAGGTGTTCAAGATAGAGGACCTTTATGAGTCATTCCTTTGGATGTTCAAAAACTTGAATGCTGCCAGTTTACCCCTACAATCAATTCTCTTCTATGTATCCCACAATAGATCTACTATTGGGAGACCCCGTTGGTCTAACTCTTCCACGTTATTTTCCGTGTTAAAAATAAGAGTAAAACTAGGTTTCATTTCAATCTCAAGACCAGAGCCGAAAAAAAGACGCCTCGGACAATACAACAGGTTCCGTCAAAGTTGGGGAATAATAGGCGTTCGTTACACAGTTATTTAGGAGACGGCAGTAGTTCATTACAGTAGAACTTTTTGTCGTCGGAGGGAAGATCAAAGGGTCTCCCACCTATGCAATAGGATTTCGGCGGTCTGTCTACATCTCCTAATAGCCAACTACGTAATTATATTACGATGTTATGTAATGCAACCAATTTCGGACTATTTTCAATTGACCGAGAAAAACATTGGAATCCCCTTCACAAAATTTGGTTTAAAAATGTTATATACCTGTAATATCGATATGGTTTTTAATAAACCCCAGGAGGTGGAAATGTTACAAAATTCAATAATTCAAAAGCTTGTTTGGTTGGTTACAACGGAGGTAATCTAGTCAGCTGTTTAGCTGACGTCATAGTAAAAGTAATGTTACATCTTTTCTTTCCTATAAAAAAAACGCTGCAAATTCTTTCACTGGGGTTTATTATTC
Organism: Creontiades dilutus; assembly: GCA_031894815.1. Classification (NCBI taxonomy): domain Eukaryota; kingdom Metazoa; phylum Arthropoda; class Insecta; order Hemiptera; family Miridae; genus Creontiades; species Creontiades dilutus. The sequence continues at coordinate 15,202 of JAVIWC010001720.1, read as the reverse complement.
AATTGGCTTGCGTTCATTATTTGAATTTCTACTAAGCTTTGGAATGTGCGTGTTTCACAGGTGGTAGAGCGATTATTGAATTTCAGGAGGCACACAAATATGATCAACTTATCAAACAAACGATAATAACCCAAAAAACGCAAATGTTGGCACCATAAATCGGGCCATACATCGAGAATGGTTTGACCTACGGACGTGGGGAGGGTCTCATTCGATTCCTCATGGTATGTTCTTCAAATAGGTAAATATTTAGGCCGATTCGACTTGTTTTGAGGTTTTTAGGGATTTTACAAAACTTTGACAGCCCTTAAAGGGCACTTTAAATTGAGTGAGAGAGCTGGCTCAAGAATTGGGGCGTCGTCGGACCAAGATGGATTTTTCCTGAAAATTTCAGATCTTTTGCTCCAGCCGTTTCGGAGATATCGTGCGTACGGCGTACGGCGGACGGACGGAAAAATTTTATTGCAGATTCGGATTCTACACCCTTTGAAACGTAAAAGATGAAATTTTCAGGGGGGTTGGAATTTTTTTTTCCAGAGCGATTACAATGGTTTATTATTGAATAATAAACCAAAATTAAATCCAATTTGTACAAGGATTCGGTTTGCCTTATCAATCAAATACCAAAGAACCCTATAAAAACCCTACACGATCGGTGACCTCGAAATTTGATTATTCTCAAATCCCCTCCTGTTTTCTGTTATCAGGATTAAAATCCGTTTAACCTGGATATAAACTTGTATTTCGTGCTTCTGAAAAAAAGACGACTGGAAAAGTATGAATTTTCTGCCACACTTATACTCCTGTACGCTATTCTAGTTTTTAATAAACCCCAGGAGTTGGAAATGTTACAAAATTCAATAATTAAAAAGCTTCAAACTTTCTTTGTTGCGCGAGAAACTCAAGAAATTCTTCTTTTGTTACCGGGAGGAGAAGGAGTTCTGCTTAAGCAAGAACTCTCTACCGATTCAAGTCATTTTTGTATATTTTAATTAAGATTTTGGTTTAGTATTCAAACTTATTTCAAAGCTTTCAATTTTCATAATGAAAGTGGGGAAAAAGAGAGGTAATAATGATTAATCATGATCATTTATTACTAATCATAATCATAATCATTATTACATTTTTGGAAAGATCTCCATCTATTCTATTTCCAAGACTTTCCTATCATTAGGGAGGATTGAGGGGGTAATAGACGATATTCTCGCCTTATTTTGTTCGATTAAGAATTTCGTTCTAGTTTTGAAAATATTTCAGAAGTTTCAGGTTGAATTATCGTCAATGGAGAGGAGGAATTGTGATAAATATTGTTATATCTCCACTATTTTCATCTGATTTTTTGTTCGAAAGCAATTTTTGTCTTAAGTGTAATATACCTAGGAGTTGGTTGATATGGTCTCTCTACAATAGCTTCTTGTCCAAGATGAGACCCGAATAGCGAACCGAATCCTCGACCTGTATTGGTAGTCAGTTTAAAAGTACCTATCTCGGGAGTGGACTGTCCAAGTCTGAGAGTGAAATTAACCAGAACGGATTTATGGGGGTTCATTGAGACCTTCGATGTACGGCACTAGCTCTCTACTTGCTGAATGAAGCACTGGGAGGTGGCTTCAGCGTGCTGAAGGTCTCCGGCCCTGCAAAATACGGCAACTCAAAAGCCTACTACAGTCAAACTCTGCTCTTTCCTTGGCCACAAAACGCCTTTTATACCTCTCACTGATTCGGCCTACATGCTTCAATGAGAAACCACCCAACGCTCTACTAGTTGATCTCTCCAATGACACTTCTCTTACGGGAAACCAACGACGTTTAAAACGAAGAGTAAACAAGACTTCCTCCCTGAGGGCTGAAATTGTGTTACCTGTCGTTTAATTGGAATTTTTGTTGCAGGACTATCAATTGGAAACCCACAATCACATTACATGTTAATTAGGTCTAAAGACATACCATAATTACTAAGTCAGGGGTGCTCACAGAGAGGAGGGGGCTATGACGCAGACTGCGTCATTGAAATTCTTGGGCGGGGGTTCCCAAAAAATGTTTTTGGGGGTAAATTTGATTAAAACAGTAGCGTGACGACATTCAAAAATAAACTACATCCTAGGTAAAGAACCTCAAAAAATATACACGTTTTGTCTAAATAGACAATATTATTGACTGGGTTTGAATTTCTAACCCCCCTGAAAATTTCATGGTTTACGTTTCAAAGGGTGTAGAATCCAAATCTGCAATAACAATTTTTCCGTCCGTCCGCCGTACGCCGAACGCGCGTTTTCTCCCAAACGGCTGGAGCAAAAAATTTGAAATTTTCAGGAAAAATCCATGTTGGTCCGATAACTTCCCAATTCTTTAGCCAGCTCTCTCACTTAATTTAAAGTGCCACTTAACGGTTGTCAATGTTTTGTAAAATAAATCAAGGCGGCCTAAATGTGGACTTTTATTGAAGAACTTTCCATGAGGAAACGAATGAGCCCCTCCCCAGGTCTATAGCTCAAACCATTCCCGATGTATGGCATGATATTATGCTGCCAAAATTTGCATCCACATTCACTACATAACTAGGTTTTTCAAAACATATTCTTTTAGTTTTGGATAAAATAAGGGGTGCTTACTAGTACTTTTTACATTTGGGGGAGAGGGTACCATGGGGGTCTAATTTGGGTTTTGGGGGGGGGGTCATGGAGCTTGGGGGGGGGGCGTTACACCCCTGACTAAGAGTAATTATCAAAATTGTAATGTTATAATAATAACAATACAATTTTCTTTTAAAAAAAAAATACCTTATTCGAATATTTGAATTTGCTGTCAGGAAGATGGGTAGAGGGGGAAATGGGCGATCCACTGAAGAGCAACTCATACCTACTAGAATTCGGTTTTTATGCATTTGCTCTAGCGTTATAATTAAGTTTATAAGTGTGATAATGTAAAAAACGGAATTTTGGGACGTTCCTATGAATGTTACGAATTTTTCCAAGAAACGGTGAATACCGTAATAATCAGTCTTCAGTGAATACTTGACTGATCAACTTGAAAGCTCTGAATATTGTTCTTCCACACTTGGCGTGGTGGGATACACGTAAATTACAGGTGTTTTGATGCCGGCGATGACGTACTTAGGAAATACGCCTTGCATCACCCTCGGAGAACTCAAAATCGTGTCATTACCATACGCGATTATATGCATAATCCGAAGTTTTCGTTGGACAACCGGATCAGCTTAACAAATCCGACGAGACCTCTGTTCCCCGGTGGGATAGCGTGATTCACGAACGAGACCGGCTCGATGAATATTTGAAAGCTTTTTGAACCCGCATTATCTCTTAGTCATCTGGCGAGGGAATCGGTGAACTCAAAAGGGGTCCTGAATTTCAAATAATTTTTTCCATCTCCGGGGTGAGCAGACGAAACTCGCGTGGACCGACCGAGATCGGTGTCCGCCCCGAGTCAATTCGTGTGCCATAAATATCTCTTAGAAAACTTGGGATCTGAGGGGAAGGGAAGAGAAATGGTACGAAAAAAGGCCTTGTCAATTGTTCAGTTGAGTCCTACGCCAGGTTTTTTTTTTTTTTTTTTTTTTTTTTTTTTTTGCCATCTTCGAGAGGTTTTGGGGAGTCATTAAGCGAGTTGACCTCGACCGCGGAAACATGCAGATCTGTTATCGGGGACCGATATATTTCAGATGAAATATTAGGTGCGACTCCACCGGCGGGGAGCGGCGATAATTTGCAATGAGGATGATTTAGAATGATATTCAAGATCCCCCGAGGTCTCGAGAGAATATATGGAATGAGACGGGAACAGAAGATTTCTGTGGCTACGTTTTCGTCCCGGAGTCTTATGAAACCTGAAGACACTGTCAAAAACGTTCAATATTTCTTTTTAATTTCACAACAAAACATTTTTGTTTTATTATTTTCAATAATGACCTTTTGTACCTTTGTAATCGATCAAGAAAAAAACATTTTGAACCCCCCCCCCCCCCCTTAACATTCAAAGATATGTAAATATAAAAAATGAACTGAACTGTGCATTCAGAGATGATGCTTCCTACGTCCATTAAGAAAACGCTGCAAATTCTTTCACAGGGGTTTATTATTCAATTGGCTTGCGTTCATGATTTGAATTTCTACTAAGCTTTGGAGTGTGCGTGTTTCACAGGTGATAGAGTGATTATTGAATTTCAGGAGATATGCATAGAGCACGTAAATCTGTTCTCAACCAAAATACCTATTTGGATTTTCAATAAAATATTCAATAATGATTTTCAATAAAACCCAGTGAAAGAATTTGCAGTGTTTCATGCGTATCAGAATGCTTCAACCCGTGTATCGGCTACAAAGCCTTTTAGGAGTTCACTCCAGTATCCTCATTACTACATTACTACATCACTACATTACTAGGTTACTGCTATCAAACAAAAACAATAATAAACCAAAATAACGCAAATGTTGGCACCATAAATCCATCGGGGCCATACATCGGGAATGGTTTGACCTAAGGACCTGGGCAAGGTGCTTATTCGATTCCTCGTGGAAAGTTCTTCAAAAAGAGTAAAATTTAGGCCGCCTTGACTTTTTTGAGGTTTTTAGGGATTTTACAAAACTTCGACAACCCTTAAAGGGCACTTTAAATTAAGTGAGAGAGCTGGCTCAAGAATTGGGGCGTCGCCGGACCAAGATGGATTTTTCCTGAAAATTTCAGATCTTTTGCTCCAACCGTTTGGGAGAAATCGTGACGGACGGAAAAATTTTATTGCAGATTCGGATTCTACACCCTTTGAAACGTAAACCATGAAATTTTCAAAATTATTTTTTTTCAAGAATACAATGGTTTATTATTGAATAATAAACCAAAAGTTGGTAACACCTCTCAGAAGTGGTTGGTTCACGTTTACAGACAGGGAGATTTCAAGACTCAAAATTACTGGCTCAACGTTGACGAAATTTGTCTAAAAAATCCTACATTGATCCTACACGCGCCAGTAATCTTGGCTCTTCAATCAATCAATCCTAAAGAATAATATTTAAAGATTAAATGATCAAATCAATATTTAAGATTATGAAAATAAATTACTAAATCCAAATTTAAAAGCTTTCAATGTAAATCGCATCGTGCCGATATGCTGTATATTAAAACAATGTAGGTCTTCTAATTTCAGGTTTTGTTTCGTACAAAGGGACAAATAAAGTGTTTAAGGAGTTATAGTTAAGACGAAGTCATTCTACAAGTACAAAATATGGACGGATGGATGGATTTTCTTAAATGGGTTTTTGGATTCTACGCATCTTGAAACTTGAGCCAACAAATTTTGAAATGAGTGAGGGGGTTTACATCTCATTTTGGTTTATTATTCAATAATAAACCATTGTAATCGCTCTGGAGAAAAAAAAATTCTAACCCCCCTGAAAATTTCATGGTTTACGTTTCAAAGGGTGTAGAATCCGAATCTGCAATTAAAAATTTTCCGTCCGTCCGCCGTACGCCATACGCACGATATCTCCGAAACGGTTCAGGAGCAAAAGATCTGAAATTGTCAGGAAATATCCATCTTGGTCCGACGACGCCCCAACTCTTGAGCCAGCTCTCTCACTCAATTTAAACTGCCCTTTAAGGGCTTTAAAAGTTTTGTAAAATCCCTAAAAACGTCAAAACAAGTCGAATCGGCCTAAATATTTACCTATTTGAAGAACATACCGTGAGGAATCGAATGAGCCCTTCCCCACGTCCGTAGGTCAAACCATTCTCGATGTATGGCCCCATTTATGGTGACAACATTTGCGTTTTTTGGTTTATTATTGTTTGTTTGTAACCTAGTGATGCCGATAGCGTCGAGTTGTAGTGAATGTGGATACTGGAGTGATAGCCGATGTGGATACTTGTAGTTTATAGCCGATACACGGGTTGAAGCATTATGATATGTATGAAACGCTGATAATATGTAGGTAAATATTATTACTGGGGATTATTATTCAATATTATTACTGGGGTAAATAAGTATTATTTCTTTGGGGTTTAATATTCAATTGGCTTGCGTTCATGATTTGAATCTGTACTAAGCTTCTGAGTGTGCGTGTTTCAATAAAAAACGCAGCAAATTCTTTCACTGGGGTTTATTATTCAATTGGCTTGCGTTCATTATTTGAATTTCTACTAAGCTTTGGAGTGTGCGCGTTTCACAGGATAGAGCGATTATTGAATTTCAGGAGATATGCATGGAGCACGTAAATCTGTTCTCAACCAAAATACCTATTTGGATTGATCAGTTGATCATATTTGTGTGCCTTCTGAAATTCAATAATCGCTCTATCCTGTGAAACGCGCACACTCCAAAGCTTAGTAGAAATTCAAATAATGAACGCAATCCAATTGAATAATAAACCCCAGTGAAAGAATTTGCAGCGTTTTTCTTGGTCGATTACGTGAGTCTATTACCGAAAATATGAACCAAACTTGATGCTGTTTACGTTGAGTTGACTTGTTATTTACGCGTTCGACAAAGTTATTAGGTTATTATGGTCCCTAACTCAGGCAAGTCCCTGTGATGCATAAATGAAATAAGAACATTTTCACATGTAGATTATTTGTTCAGACGCTCAAGATCCAAATCGTGGCAGAGTTACAGAAAAACGGTGTTACGCTGATTGCGATACTTTCCCTCGTATATCCCAAAAGTCAGTCAAGAAAGTAAAAAAAAGTTGCAAATGACCACAGTCCACGTTACAAATTATTCTCGATGTAGAAAACTCGTTTATGAATTGTAATTCTTTTTTTTTTTTTTTTTTTTCGTTGAAATGATGTCCGAGCCAGACAGGATAACGCGGCCAGTCAACGAACATAACGACTGTTGGTACGCTCCGTTTGATACATTTCCCCTGCAACATTTCCGCCCCGCTGTGCCGACTTATCTGGGCCCCGGGGGCAACGCAAAAACGACCTGAAAGAATAACACGTTCGGAATCCTCGAAAATTTACGAAGCCGAGCGGAACGATCCGACTTGACGTTGAATTAATGCGCGAAGCGAAAGGACAGCAATTTAAAACATCGCATAAACGTGTGAATCGACGACGAGTTTAAAACTGAGCAATACAGAGAAATTTAGTGGATTTTTGTTAATTTGCATTTTTGTTTGCAACCATCGAACGATCCCCTCGTTCGTGAGAAGTGGGCGGTTTCACTTTTCACGATCAATTATGCAGACGGGTATCAAGTGATTTACAACCTTTCACGTTTTTATAACTGTGAGGCGAAGCTCCTTAAAAGCTCTTGATGGGCCTAAGAGTCTAAAGCGTGCGATGCGCTTTGAAAGGAGTCAGGAGGCGTAAAGGGTTAAAGATCGCTACCCATTAGATGGGATACAAATGATCAAGCTTTAAAATATTTGAAGTCGTGAGATATTTTTAAATTATTTTCAATAATAAGCCTTTGTAATCGTATAGCAAAAGAAATGTATAACTCCCCGTTTGTGTACATTAACCGTACGCTATAAAACGGCTTAGAATTGATGTAAAAATTCCGTTCAATTGTACATGGGCTTGATTTGAAGTATAGTTGGTCCTAACTAAGCCAACTTTGTCAAATAATTACCAGCGTTTTAAGATCTTGGTGTTTGTATCTCCAGGTACAAATCTAGGGAACTTTCCACTTGATGGAGCGTATCTTGTGGGCATGGGCAAGTGGGAAGATCAATCCTCTCGAAGTACAACAAGATATGGGTATCAACTGCTTCCATACAGCTGTAAAGGCCGCTTATTGAATTTAGAGTTATAACCTGCACGAATCATCGTAGCTTGGGCATGTATCTTCCAGGTGTCGTAGTTATTGCTCGTAAGCATTTCAATTTTGTAGTTTTGAGCCATCATGTTATTCTGTTTTTCTCTAAGCGTGCTGGGCCCATAACCTATCGAACTTAGAGTTAGCACAGTGGTGAGATTATTGAAAAGATTGTTTTAAGTTTAACTTGGAATGAAATTATATTTCTCTACAACTCTAGGAAAGCAAGAATGTGACTATTTGTCCAATATGTTCGTTACGAGGAAAACTCTCTTGATGGTAACGAACATATTGTTGTGGTGCTCCACTAATTGTGGAGGCGAGTGAAATCTAATACCGCTGAACTCTACTAGTTCTTCTGTAATTTCTATCCTGAACTGCTGAATCTAACCGCTAAGAAACGTCGAAGAGTAGGTACTTCCACACATGTACCACACGTAACAATACAATACTAACTTCAAACGTTCGAATACATTTCTAAAGAGATTTCGCCATCGTCATCAGAGCTACTCAATGGAGACTTTCATTGAAACAACAATTCCTCGTGAGGAAGATGCTCAGGATGTGTGAGTTATCACCCGCGCCAAACTAAGTTTAAGAACCCTGTTTGCAAACGTTCTCGAACATTCCAGAGCATTCCGCCTATCGTATACACCCCGCACAACTGCGCAACCATGCACAAGTGACACTAACTTTCTTATTTTAAATGAGAACCCCAATTTCTTATTGCAGATTCGGATTCTACCCAAAATTTTATGAAAATTTGATCCCTCAACCAATTTTTTATTGCGCGCAACCGGTTCAGCGAGCACGCAAAGTTGCGGAACCCCAAAATTGTCACGGGCTGAACGGGGACTCTAAAGTGTTGCACATGAATGCTCATTTTTTTACGGGCAATAAAAAAAATTGGTTTAGGGATCAAATTTTCATGACACATTGGGCAGAATGCGAATCTGAAATAAAAACGCTGCAAATTCTTTCACTGGGGTTTATTATTCAATGATTCATGATTTGAATTTCTACTAAGCTTGGAGTGTGCGTGTTTCACAGGTGATAGAGCGATTATTGAATTTCATGAGATATGCATAGAGCACGTAAATCTGTTCTCAACCAAAATACCTATTTGGATTGATCAGGTGATCATATTTTTGTGCCTCCTGAAATTCAATAATCGCTCTATCACCTGTGAAACACGCTCACTCCAAAGCTTAGTAGAAACTCAAATCATAAGCCCTTTTAGAGTTCACTCCAGTATCCATGTTCACTACATCACTAGGTTACTGCAATCAAAACAAAAACAATAATAAACCAAAATAACGGAAATGTTGGCACCATAAATCGGGCCATACATCGGGAATGGTCCTGGGGAGGGGCTCTTCGATTCCTCATGGAAAGTTCTTCAACAAAACTCCAAATTTAGGCCGCCTTGACTTTTTTTGATGTTTTTAGGGATTTTACAAAACTTTGACAACCCTTAAAGGGAACTTTAAATTAAGTGAGAGAGCTGGCTAAAGAATTGGGGCGTCGTCGGACCAAGATGGATTTTTCCTGAAAATTTCAGACCTTTTGCTCCAGCCGTTTGAGAGAAATCGTGCATACGTCGGACGGACGGAAAATTTTTTATTGCAGATTATATTCTACACCCTTTGAAACGTAAACCATGAAATTTTCAGGGGTGGTTAGAATTGTTTTTTTTTTTATTATTTTTTTTTTTTTTCAAGAGCAATTACAATGGTTTATCATGTAATAATAAACCAAAATGGGGGTTCTCACTTAAAATAAGAAAGTTAGTGTCACTTGCGCATGGTTTACGCTATGTTTACATGCAGTTTTAAATGGAATGTGGTGGGAATGGAATAATGAGAAGTAGACGAGTGGAAATTGTGGAAATGATTAAAAAATCTTCTCTTTCTTCTCCTTCGCGGTAACCCATGGTGGAGGTGTGCCAGAACTGTGGAACCTAGTCTCCCTTCCTAGTCCTTCCCGGTATGGTTCCATGGAACGGGAAGTTCTGTTCCAAGCAATCACTGACGCAGACCTGTGCCTTAACAGGTCGTGACTGCTCCACGGACAGAGAAGATGCTTTGGTTCCGATTTACGTTAATGAGAAGGGGTAAGGCTTGTGCTTACAGTGTGGTAGCCGACGCCTGTCCCTTATGAGCATCTGTTTTCAAAAACAGGAGTAATTTAGTCAGACAGAATGAGTTCACTTCCACTAATCATGGAAATTTCTGATTCAGAACAAAAAAATGATTTAATAATCTTGAATGTTTACCAACTATTGAGTTCCAAATTACCCACGTGCCTATTCTTGAATTCTTTCTTATAGTAAACAAGTCTGAGCTCTGAGACGTAGAAAGTAGATGAGACCGGGGAGGGGGGTGGCATTAGATCTGTACCGTCATTTTGGAACGGATTCTTATGTCACTGTTACCATTGGAACTGCTAAACGGTGATCTCTCTGCCTCCTCAGAGTTTCAAGGGAGAAGCCGCTACTCTCGAGGTAGGCTTGGTGAATCCGGTAGTCAGGTGTAGTCATCATGATAAATAAAATACAAGAGGTATGCTGTTTTTAGGCACCTACTTTTGATCAACTGTTTGATATCTGGGGATGACTCTTGATGCAAAACTGAGATAGAAAGAGCACGTCATTGAAAAAACGTCTGCCAAGTGGGTGTGGCACATAGCTTCCTCGTATCCATACCATCACTGTATAGATCATAGAAAATTATAATTGACTAAAGAACTTCGTTCAATTAGGCGAAGTGAATATTGAATTAGGGTAAATTTATTGTTATGCAGGAGCATAACTTGAGAAAAATCCCTGAAAATTTCATCGAAATCATGAACAGTCATGAACTCCCGGAGTTATGCGTGTAACAAGGATTTCACGTTTGCGGATGCGCAGAGGCTACTATTGATCCGGGGGTCATGAAACCTATAGGGATGAAGGGTATAGGTGTAGAAGAGGCTCTGTTCTTGCTTTCAAAAGACGTGAATTCGCTGTTGGACCGGGGGAATAAGGGGATTCTCATAACACTGGACCTAGCAAAAGCGTTCGACCCAATCGATAGGCAGTTGCTGATTCAGTTGTTACCAAGATACGGGATTGAAGATATAGAGCTGGAATGGGTCGCAAGCTACTTCAGTAATAGGAAACAGATCGTAACTGTGGATGGCGTCGACAGCTCTGAATCCCCAATTGATTTTGGGGTAATTCAGGGTGGAACGTTGGCTTCGGTATTCTTCCTGATTTTCATTAACCAGATCGGAAGCCTGAAGATTCAGGGGAAGACTTATTTGTTTGCCGATGACACAGCAATTTTGTGTGAGGGGAAAACTTGGGAGGAGGTGTTTGAAAAAGCAAACCGCGACATAAACACAACGTTTGAATGGCTTTGTGCTAATACATTGAGCTTAAACGTAAGGAAGACGAAATTCTTGGTCTTCTCTAGATCACCCAAAAACTCCATTAATTACTCGTTAAAACTGCATACGTGCGGCACGATTCCTTCAGGATTAAGTATATGCAGTTGTCCAGCAATCGAACGTGTCTTTTCCACGAGGTACCTCGGGGTGATAATTGACGAGGATCTTAAATGGGAAGCCCAGGTTTCCTCGATGATTCAGAAACTACGTAAATTCATACACGTCTTCTATAGCTTGCGAGGGTCCCTTGATAAGGAGAATTTGATAATGGTGTATAAGGCACTCGTGCAGAGCGTTATCGGATTTGGAATAGTGGCATGGGGTGGTGCCCTTTCGACCGTTATGAACCCACTCAGCATAATTCAGAAATCAATCCTGAAGGTAATATTGAAAAAACCTCGAAGATTTCCCTCCACTGAGCTTTACAACATTGCTCAGGTGTTCTCGGTCCATCAACTTTACATCAAGGCATCACTATCGTTTTATCATAAACACCCAGATTGGTTTAATTATCCCCGGAGCAATCCCTTCCCGTTTCGTTTTACGTCCCAAGCAGTAGTCCCCGCACCACGTACTCGCCTTTGGAGCACCAATCGTCACATTTTCTTTAGTATGCCATTTATATTGAATTCATTGCCTGCCGAAATGAGATCTCCAACTAATTTTACTCGAACTTTGTATAAAAAAAAAGTGTTTACCTGGTTGATTAACAAGGGCTTGTCGTTTTGTAAAACCATGGTCAATAGTATTTATGTGTGAAATGAAGAAATGTAACCAAATAATTATTTTTTTTTGCCTGTACTATGCAATTATGAACTGTTAAACCTACTTATCTCAAATGTGAATTTAGTTTATGAATTTCTAGTTTATATAGCAGCTCCCCCAAACCGCACAGGACTCGTCCTTTGGTTTTGGGGTATTTTCCATCCAACTTCAAAGTGTTGTATTTATTTTTTGTCTTTAATGGAATAAATTTATATTCATTCAAAATAATCCAAACATTTCAAAACAAGGTAATTACCTCCATCGGGACCTCAAGATAGAACCAGTCAGTGAGGTGATGAAAATATTTGCCGCTAAACACGAGCAGAGGCTACATCAACATGTGAACCCAGAAGCTCTACGATTATTAGACAACAGCAACGTCATCCGACGTCTGGATAGAACAAAACTTCTCGGCGTGACAATGTGACAAGTGTTTGAAGTGATCATATAGAGTAGTTGCCATTGGGCTTTTACCTCGACAAACTGTAGTCACTGTATTCATGTAAATTAACTTGATGGGCTATGCACAGCTGTCCTGTTATGTTTCTAATAAAGACATTTTTTGGGAAAAAAACTGTTTGATGGACACACTTCTGGCTTAAGTGGTCATCATTTTACCTGACGGAAACGGAAGGTTTGGCGGGGAGATGGATTGTGAACGCAGGAAATCCTCCCCAGGTGGTAGGGAAGCTTCGCGACGAAGGAGGGACGAAAGGATGAATGATGGAAGTACAGGAAGAGAGCAGAAGCGCGGTGGTGGAGGAGTCGGGGTTTATGATAAAATCGTGCATTACATCCCAACACAACGGGTTCATTAATCTTTGGCCACCCTCAAGCCGGCGCTCGAGCTGTCTCGCTGCCTACCGCGTTACCCTGACCGCCGGCTCCCTTCTGGAGACCCCACGTTATCGAAGGGGTTTTTCTCAACCCTCGATTTATTCAGGGGTGACATCGGTGAAAGAGGGTCAACAGGTAAATCCATAGTTGTCTCGAAGTATGATTTGTCGGTTTCAAGATCCGATGTTGACGTTTAAAGGGCTTCAAGCCCTGCACACACTAGTAGAGATGTGGGATTTTGGTATCGCAACATGTCTTGGGTGGTCTATAGTCGGTTGGGAGACCAAATATCACTGGTATATTGTCCCCCTGTCGAAATGAAAGACACGTTGAGCAACATATTGCAAGGGTGATCGTCGATTGCAACGAGAGACAAGAGACGAAGCCGGTTCGGAGGAGTTTGGTAGAGCTCGGATTTTTTCGGCTCAATTCCATTTCCCCTCTTGGCGAAAATGTACTCCACAGTAGGGATGGGTACCGTTGAACAAGTATCGACATTTTGTACCGATACTGTATCGGAAGGTGGGTATCGATCCTCCAAATATCGGTCAAGCAAAGTATCGATATTTATAAATATCGAGTATCGATTTCAACATCAATTTTTCAAAATTAAACTGCAAAACACCTAATCGTATCCATTTAAACAGAACAGAAGATAATAGAAGTCTGAATATCGTCAGGAGCGTATTCACAAGGCAAACTTACCAGCACGTACCACTTGTCTTTGTAAGTTCGAATAAATGTCTTGTGGTTTCTGGAAACTTGCATGTGAATGTGGCTGGAACGCTTAGTCTTTTTTGGTTTATTATACAATAATAAACCACTGTAATCGCTCTTGAAAAAAAAATTCTAACCCTCCCCTGAAAATTTCATGGTTTACGTTTCAAAGGGTGTAGAATCCGAATCTGCAATAAAATTTTTCCGTCCGTACGCCGTACGCACGATTTCTCCCAAACGGCTGGAGCAAAAGATCTGAGATTTTCAGGAAAAATCCATTTTGGTCCGACGACGCCCCATTTCTTGAGCCAGCACTCTCACTTAATTTAAAGAGCCCTTTAAGAGTTGTCAAAGTTTTGTAAAATCCCTAAAAACCTAAAAAAAAGTCAAGGCGGCTTAAATTTGTACTCTTTTTGAAGAACACTCCATGAGGAATCGAATGAGCCTCTCCCCAGGTCTGTGGGTCAAACCATTCCCGATGTCATTTTAGTTGATAATTTCATTGCACACAAAGTACTCAAATTACAAAAACAATTAGCATTAATTTGTACTCATTTTGAAGAACAATCCACGAGGAATCGAATGAGCCCCTCCCCAGGTCCGTAGGTCAAACCATTCCCGATCTATGGCCCGATTTATGGTGCCAACATTCGCGTTATTTTGGTTTATTATTGTTTTTGTGTTGATATCTGTTCTCAACCAAAATACCTATTTGGATTGTTCAGTTGATCATATTTGTGTGTCTCCTGAAATTCAATAATCGCTCTATCCTGTGAAACACGCACTCCAAAGCTTAGTAGAAATTCAAATCACGAACGCAAGCCAATTGAATAATAAACCCCAGTGAGAGAATTTGCAGCGTTTTTTTTTTTTTTTTTTTTTTTTTTTGAATGCCAGTACCTGTTCCTACTTGAGGTGTTTATGTACCCCAATAGAGGTCTCTCTTTGTTCCACCCATCAGTAGCACGTCATCTCCATTTTCATGCATATTAAAATACAATTTCTCCCGAATTTCATGTAAACAGAACTTTCAGACAGCGACTGAATGTTCAGAACTTGGTTTTGTTACACGGGTAATATGAAATTAGAAGAGACATCTTCTAGTCATGTGGAATAGGGGCACACTTCTCCGGGATCAGTCTATCACAGATTACAAAAGTTATCAGCACTGGACAAATGAATGAATCTACTTCGCAATAGGAATCTCAGCCGAATCACCCATGATAAAATGTCAGGATTCAGTACACCGCGCTAAAATGATACATGACCCTTAGTTTATACCTAAGTAACGGTATAACCTAATATTTATTCCCTAAACTCATAGCTGGGTTACTTGTGTCATTAATTGCAGGAAGCCTCATTCTTTGGTTCATGCACCATTACGTTAGATCACAGGAAAAAGTATCTTAGCACGCCCATTCTGACCGGACAACGACTCATACATCATCTAAAACGCTGCAAATTATTAAACTGAGATTATTATATCGGTATTATGCTCGTCTTCTTAAATCACTGATCTAAGTGTATTAGACGTCACCTGTAGTATATCGGCATCTTGCACCTCCAAATTTTGAGAGCACATTCAAGATAAAAATTGGGCTGCCGCCAGCCATGCGGTCTATCTCACAGCCTACCGCCTACCTGAATTTCTGAAGTTGCGCGAAAAGTCGATAGTACATTAAT
>JAVIWC010001718.1:0-30295 GCA_031894815.1 Creontiades dilutus | reverse complement strand
GTGAAAGATGGGTGCCGAAAATGTTGACTCCGGAACATCGCCAAAATCGCGTTTCCGTCCTTTCTTAATGACCCCACGTAGACCCAGGACCTGCTTGTATGGGATGTTGTGACCAATCCACCATGAATGAATGAATTACATTTTTCATTTTGTTACATTTCATTGTAACAGCATTTTTTTTTGGCTTTGGATAATCCGTCAGCCGGAGTTCGCCATTTTAGATGCATAGATCCATTTGGTGTGTCTATATATATAATTTAATACATGCATGTGAGTGAACTGTTCATCGAAAATACTCATTAGGTTATTGACAATTAGGTTATTATAGTGTTATTCTATTAATTCATGCTTATTTTATGTAAGTTATTAGTTTATTAACATTTCAAATTTTATTTATCAATCATATTTATTTATTTAATTTAGTTAATTAAAAAAAAAAAGACCAATTCAACGGTAGAGAGGTTGATCGAGAAACTCCCAGCAGAGATCTTCATCAATAGTAATTCATAAACAGTTCATAAACATCACTCCTAATATTCGTTTTCTCATAACTATTTCTTATTACGGCGTAGGTGATGTATTTTCTTTCAATTGTAATTAAATTGTGAAATTAAGTATTTTCTATAGGATATTGCTTCTTTCAAATAACTATCAAGTTGCGCCCAGTCTTGCCCCTTCATAATTCTCATAAATTCTTCTTTTGTTAGGCTCGACTTTCCGAGGTATTTTCTTCGGGTGTGTGACAGGATGGGACACCTGGCAACAAAATGTTCGACAGACTCTTCCTCTTTTAAGTTGCATAGTGCACATGTAAAAATTCTGTTTCTCTCCCATGGCTTGTAGTTCAGGTCCAGCATCTCCGTTCGGCATTTGAAAATATTACTAATTGTTTGCATGCTATGCAAGTCGTTTATGTAGGGAGCATTCAGATTTAGAATTTCTTTGTAATTTAAATGAAATTCGGCCGCGTTAGCTCTCTCAATGCATTCCACCTTTTCCATATGTGCCAGTTTCTCAATAATTTTAGTCATTTGAGCTTTCATTCTGTTAACATTTTCAAATTCCAAATCACACCCCGTGGCAGACGCTAGATTCTTCCAGGATTTAACCCAGCCAATATCCTTTCTTATTGCTTCTGAGGCCAGTACTTTAGGAAATCTGTTTTCAGGAAAAGCTAGTATTTTACCTATATATGTAGCATTTATTTCTAAGGTTTGGATATAGAGAGATTTTCTGTTTGTTTCTAGCAACAGCATGTAATTTGGTGTATTTCTTGGGATTTTGAAGATTCTTTTTATAAAGTATCTTTGGATTTTTTCTATTACGTCGTGCTTTTGGTGTCCCCAAACTTGGCTTCCATAACATATAGTGGAGACTAACGTAGAATCGTACACTTTCCATTTACTAGATATAGGGATGTCATTATCTTGGAATAGCTTGTTCCAGATACTACACAATCCTAATTTGGCTGCCTTCATTTTATGTTTGAAGTGTTTATCATATTTCAAGTTGAAATTTATCTCCATTCCTAGATATTTATAGCTATCAACGACTTCAACAGTTTCGTTACCCAGCTTCCATTTCTCCCCCGATGCAGGCCTCCCCCCTCTGAGCTTGTGGATTACAACTTTTGACTTGGTTAGGTTTATTGTCAAGTTCCACTTTAGAACATATTCGTAGAGTTTGTCAATCATTTGCTGGAGTTTTTGGGGGGTTTCCGAGAGTAGAGGTACGTCATCAGCGTAGAGCAACGTGTTGATGTTGATATCTTGAACTTCAATTCCACCACCCAGCTCTGATGCGAGGTCGTTTAGGAACATAATGAATAACCAAGGGCTCATTTTACACCCCTGTTTTACTCCTCCCTCTGCTTCAAACTCTCTAGTTAGTCCTCTGTTTAATTGTATCTGGCAAGTTGTGTTACTATGTATAGCCGCTATAGCTTCATTAGCCATCCACCATGTTCACCGGACTTCCACCTTTTCACCAAATTGGAGGAGTTCTTGGGTGGAAAACGTTTTTCCAACGACGAGGAGGTGAAGGAAACTGTCGAGAAGTGGTTTTTGGAGTTGGAGCGAAGTGTGTATGACGAGGGCAGTAAAAAGCTGGTGCCCAGGCTGAAGAAATGTGTTGAAGTTGGTGGCGATTATGTAGAACAATAAGCACATATTTTGCTACATTTCCTCAAAATTTGAATAAAATATATGCAATTATGGGTTTTTACCAGCAGTTGGAACCTTACTTTCTGAATGATCCTCGTAAATAGTGTCTAGGAGCACCTCTTGAAGCATGCAGTTTTGATTTCAAAAAAATTGATTGAAGGATTTCCACCTCTTCCCTTGTTATTATTATGCTAACTAGTTATTGTTGATATTAATATGCTGTCTAGATAAGTACCTGCCTATTCAGTTCTCATGGTTGCACGAATCATGAAATATGGAAAATTAAATGAGTTTTTTTTTATCATCAAAACAAATTAATTATTCATAATGGGAATTTTCCTACCTCAATCAACTTGTAATAAGTTTGTTGTTGGGCCGTCGGTGTTTTTTTGGGTTATTAACAATAATTTTTTCGGTCCTTGAAGACCGTTCTAAGGTGTTTATTCGACACGTAGAACGTCGCTGGAAAGGTTGATGAACTCCAAAAAGCGATTCCAAAACTAGGCAATATTGAGCGATTACCACATTTGTTTTGCTGTTAAGAGCGGATTTTCCATTCCTAGGAAAAGACGACGATTACGGGCGATAGGTACGTCCTTTCTCGCGTTTCTCTTCACATCTGGGTTGTGACAGTGGGTTAACGATCTTCCAGCTCGTGCGACGTTGAAATGAATGAATCAACGAGCGAAATGAAATCAAACGAAGGCTTTATTTTGTCGTCGCAATGTTCTTTTGGTTGACATTTATCCACGTTTCATAACAAAATAGATAATAGCAATTGTGTAATTGAGAATGTTGCATCGCAAAAAGCACTACATCCACTCGAGTGAATTTTGCTGGAGGCGCAAAAATCTGTAGCACATTAATTTTCATAGGTTCACACTTTTGGTTTATTATTCAATAACAAACCATTGTAATCGCTCTTGAAAAAAAAAAATTCTAACCCCCCCTGAAAATGTCATGGTTTACGTTTCAAAGGGTATAGAATCCGAATCTGCAGTAAAAATTTTTCCGTCAGTCCGCCGTACGCCGTACGCACGATATCTCCCAAACGGCTGGAGCAAAAGATCTGAAATTTTCAGGAAAAATCCATCTTCGTCCGACGACGCCCCAATTCTTGAGCCAGCTCTCTCACTCAATTTAAAGTGCCCTTTAAGGGCTGTCAAATTTTTGTAAAATCCCTAGAAACCTCAAAACAAGTCCAAGCGGCATGAATGTAAACTTATATTAAGAACATACCGTCAGGAATCGAATGAGCCCCTCCCCAGGTCCGTAGGTCAAACCATTCCCGATGTATGGCCCGATTTATGGTGCCAACGTTTGCGTTTTTTGGTTTATTATTGTTTGTTTGTAACCTAGTGATGTCCGGCCGATAGCGTCGAGTTGTAGTGAATGTGGATACTGGAGTGATAGCCGATGTGAATACTTGTAGTGTGGTTAGTAGCCGATACACGGGTTGAAGCATTCTGATATGCATGAAACGCTGATAATATATAGGTAAATATTATTGAATATTATTACTGGGGTTTATTATTCAATATTATTACTGGGGTAAATAAGTATTCTTTCACTGGGGTTTATTATTCAATTGGTTTGCGTTCATGATTTGAATTTCTACTAAGCTTCGGAGTGTGCGTGTTTCACAGGTGATAGAGCGATTATTGAATTTCAGGAGACATGCATAGACCACGTAAATCGGTTCTCAACCAAAACACCTATTTGGATTGATCAGTTGATGATATTTGTGTGCCTCCTCTACATCAGTCTACCTTTGGCTACATCGTTTAAATTTGGATTTGGGGATAACGCAATACGAGTGCTGAAGGACTTGATAAATTATGGATGTTTTTATTGTGGGGGGTATTGAGGTTCAATAAAAAAAAACGCTGCAAATTCTTTCACTGGGGTTTATTATTAAATTGGCTTGCGTTCATGATTTGAATTTCTACTAAGCTTTGGAGTGTGCGTGTTTCACAGGATAGGGCGATTATTGAATTTCAGGAGGCACACAAATATGATCAACTGATCAATCCAAATAGGTATTTCGTGAACATATTTACGTGCTCCATGCATATCTCCTGAAATTCAATAATCGCCCTATCCTGTGAAACACGCACACTCCAAAGCTTAGTAGAAATTCAAATCATGAACGCAAGCCAATTGAATAATAAACCCCAGTGAAAGAATTTGCAGTGTTTTTTCAATTGCCCGTTTTTATTATTCTCTACAGGTTGGTCCTTAATGAACATACCACCCTTTCAATTTCGTTGGTTCTGTAGAAATAAAAATACTTTTCGAAGTAACCTCTCATCATTTTTTCGCAAAGGCCCGAAACGCGCACGAACTTCCTTATTTTAAATGGGAACCCATATTTTTTATTGCAGATTCGGATTCCACCCAAGATTTCATGGGAATGTGACCCCTCAACCAACATTGGTTCAAATTTTCATGATATCTTGGGTGGAATCCGAATTTGCAATAGAAAATCTGGGTTCCCATTTAAAAAAAAAAGTTAGTGCGTGTTTCATTTGCGCGTATGCGCGACGCTTCAAACTACAATTTTTCAATTCTTTACAAAAAATTAATAAGGGGAGGTTACTTCGACAAGCGGTTTTTCCAAAACCAACGAGATTGAAAGGATGGTACGTTCATTAAGGGCCAACCTGTATTGTGTGGCAAAACAGTTAAATAGTCGGTGGAAAACGTGATTATTCACGTCAAATTTCAAATTTGAAAACCATGGATAAAGTACGTTTTGATTGATACAGCTTGGACAACAAAATTTTAAATTACACGTACGCTTTAGCTAGATGGCAGTTTGGCAGGAGACGGCTGTAACCTTACATTATACATACAAGTATGTTAAGCTAAATTTGATCCCAGTTAATTAATCACTTTATATTACCATTGTTATTATTATTATTAAATCAAACAGTCATAAAAAAAGCATTACTTATAGCTATAGTATCAGAAACGTTATAATATAGTGTTAGTGTTTTCATCACAATAGTATTTAAATTTTTTACATTATATCCTGACTCAATCATATTATTCGTAATCCCCTTAATATATTTTTCAATTCATAATTCCGTAATAATAATTTCCTCGACCATTTCCAACATATTTATCGACCACAACTCACAACGACACCATTGTTAGTTTTGCACTGAACACCTCTGCACTAATTATAATTGAACTCGTCAATTAGTAACTTCCTATACGTCCATGCTGCTCTATAAAAACGATTAAGTTGTAGTAGTTTTCTTCTTCATTGAGGATCATGATGACCTCCTGGGTGGACAACTCTGGTTTTCCCTAAAATTGGGTTCTCGCACTACTGAGAACGGTACATCTACCCAAAAAGTGCTCTGTGGTCGCCTGCTCTCCAAGGTTTCATATAGAACATCAGGGTTACATGGGCGACTGTTGATTGGGAGCAACTCTCCTCGCAGTCTCGTCACCACCTTCTTCTCCTCAAAGCTGAGATCGGAATGGACATAGCTGGCTCGTTTATCAAATCTTTTATACAGGAGGTGAAATTGTGCCTGATTTGAAAGCTCAACCATTTGCTGCTGAGTCACAAGTTTTATTTTTTCCAAAATTCCTGCCGACATGTCACTCCACTCTGCAGTAGAACCCGCAGCAAAGGGTACGCCAACCAACGTTTTTATTTTAGGCAAAACTCGGCTGATATTCTCGTCCATCTGGTTTCCGATGCCGAGAGAATGGAAGCGTGGTAGCGAGCATTCAGTGCCAAGGTGTGTCTCTGGCGAGCTTTCCTCTCCTTGTGCGAAACACAACACCTTGGATTTTTCCAGGTTAATGGACAAATTCCAAAACCGGTCGTAGGAACTTAGATCCACCATCATCATTTCATTTTCCAATGGTTAGAGCATCGTCATAGTCCATTTGAAATGAAACGACTTCATTTTCGCGAAGAAACAGTCCCCCCAGCCCGTAAATTAGTTCGAAACTGAAAAAAATGGCGTTTAGTACTTTTTGCGATGCAACCTCCTGAATTGTTCCTAATATCAAGTAGGTACTACGGACGTGGATTCATACGGTATCATTTAGCGTATCAACACTGTATTAATAGATAGTTTAATGGCCCTGCTATGCAAATCCTAGGTACAATGACGAATAACAATATGCAAAGTCAAAAAATCGTAGGATTTTTATATATCTCCTATATCCCTATAAAATCCCCGAGAGGATATCGTATCGCTTGCCCTGGGAAGAACAAAGAAGAATTCCACCCGTTCCAGCGTTACCACCCCTGAAACGTCGATATACTCTGATAAGCTCGTCTTTATATGGTGTGATGATATCTACTCACTCTTCTCTTCAAATCCTATTACAAATACAGCCATTTCAAATCCAGCCCCAATCTCATATTGCCGGGCCTCTTCCTTTAAGATTATTCTTTACACACCGAAGAACAAAGAAGAATGCTCCAGTTTCCAAAGAGCAACATCGTTGTAATAGACGTCAATAAAAAGTTTTGCCCCATGGTAATCGATAAGCAGTTTTCATCTCGTCCAACAGTTCCAAGTTTTTCATGAAAGAAAAGAGAGATTAGAGGGAGGAAAGCCGAAAAGAAAGTGTTTTATTGATTGATTTTGTGTTCCAACAAATGTTGAAGCTGCTCAGGCCACAGCTCTCAATGGCCTCACATCTCCACCATTGTTGCCATTTTGTGTCACAACAAATCTTGTTGAAATGATCAGCCTACAATTTTGTGTAATTGTGTCACAAACCTTGGTAATGTCGAACTTAATGAAAGGAATGACAGATTGAGGGAGTAAAGCCGAAAAAAAAGTATTTTATTGATTGATTTTGTGTCCCAACAAATGTTGAAGCTGCTCAGGCTGCAGTTCTCAATGGTCTCACATCTCCACCATTGTTGCTGTGGAATCGGACGATATCAACTTTAAAAAGCATGACTTTGTCATAACCACCAATATCAGATGTTTGAAACTTGTTTCTATATTATTACTCATTCAACTTCACATTTCACTCCAAGGTTCAATCATTGGGCTACCATGTTGAGGTTTATGTATCTCAGTTTATTTATCTAATTACGAATTATCTATAAATAAATTCGTTTGCGATATTTTTATAACGAATTGTGTATTTTTGTTTCAGGTATGTACACTTCACTTGGTCCGTGTTGTTCTTCCCAATTCACTCCCAAGAAATCTGTTTCCAATCAAGCCGAACTTCTGAATTAAAGAAAAATTAGCGATGGTGAGTGAGAATTGTCATTATTGATGCATGAGTTACTAATGAAACACACTTTTAGACGTTTTAGAAATATTTTGGAATTTAAAATGCATGTATTACAGAAACATTCATTTGTCCAATTTCCGAATGATCAAACTTATAAAAACCTTTATAGACTAAAAAAAGTTAAAAAAGGAACAATTAAAATACAAATACAAACCAAAGAAATCCGTATTCTTCCATCGTTCCGTCGTAGACCCTATGTCACAGCGCAGTACTCAACGAGGCTAGGATCTTCCGATTTTATCAACTTTAGACTTTTAAAAAAATATATACATTCCAGTCAGTTGTCATTATTAATTTGTGAGTTACTACCTAATGAAAAACGTTTTTAGACATTTTCAAAACTTAAATGGACTATCCACGAACTTTGAAATGCATGCATTTCAGGAACTTCAGGAGGAAATCCTAAAACTAGCGTATTTCCGTGACGAAGGACTTGAATTTATGCATGAATATTCTACGGTTTTATTGATTAGTACGGTCTTGTCACCGTTTCAAAGAGCTCCAAATTTTCGATCAGGTGGGCTACTACATACACTCTTAACTTTGTATCTGGTTCGCGTTTTCTTAGTCCAAACTTTGGAATTGTCGAGTTTTTTGATCAAATTATTCAGTGATTTTCACCCATTTTGTGTGGGGGGGGGGGGGGGACCAATTCAGTTTTCTGGAAAACATCATCCTCAAACTCCCTGCTTTCCCTTTACTTGGTAAATTGAGGGACAAGTTTGCATTTAAATTAAGAGAAAACTGAGGCGTCTGCATGAAAAATCACTTTTCCATGACGTATGGCTTGTAGTTTATCTGATAGGAAATTGAATGCAACAGTGAAGTCTAGTTGGAATACGAACCCGACCTGTAAACAGTTGAAGTAGTTCGGGAAGTACACCAGCATTGAGAGTGTTTTTTTTTTTTTTTTTTTTTTTTTTTTAAATTTTTATTTGGCATGGTTTTTACATACAGCCATTAATATATAAATACTAGTTTAAAGGAGTATAAAAACAAAGTAAAAAAAATCGTATATTCCATGTCCCCGAGGAGGGGAGCGGGTCGGTTGCCCTGGGAGACGCTCCGCCCCGCTGGGGCCCTCTCCCCTTCACTGCCGGGGTCGGGGGGGTGGTAAATTCCGCCCGCCCAGCGTCACCCTGAAAACGGATCGGATATATTCTGACAGTTTCGTCTTTACATATACAATCTACATTTCCTTACAATTGATCGGTAAATTACAATTAAAATTTAAAACATTTTCGATTACAATAAAACATAATTAATTTTAAAAAACACACACACACAAAACAAAAAAAAAACTGCTGAGCTACTTAACGTACACTAAAACATAAAATTTTATTTTATTATCTTCTACAAATTTGAAGATTAGCTGGAAGACTTTCAATTTTTCTACCAGCACACATTTATAAATTAAAGTGCTTTTCATTATCCTATATAATTCTGTAAAAAATATATCTCTAGAACCAACATAGGTGGCACATTTTCATACCAAAATAATACACCATGTTTTCAGATTTAAAATGTGAATTTCTCTACGAAATCGGACCAAAATCATAAATGTGACTATATCATTCGAAAGCTGGTTAAATACGCTAATTTTTATGGGATTTGCAGTATTGTGGGTGGTTTTTCAGTAAATTGATGAGCGATAATGAAAATAAGAAAATGTAACTTTCCTACATAAGTTAAAGTTTGAGCTGTTCATTCGATGCAAAGTTAGTGACTTTTATGGTAACCTGTATTACCATCTTATTGAAAATTTAATGCTGAATCTGAAAATGTACTAAAAAATTGAAAAACATTGGAGCAAAGTGCACATAACACAGCTTTTATGGAAAAAAACGTGGTTTCCTCGAAAAATCTTTGAAAAATCATATCTCCGGAACGGGTTGGGATAGAACAGTGCGGTTAGCGGCGTTTTGCTCATATTTGGTCTATTTTCACCCAAAAATTTTTCGTACACTACGAGGGAATCACCCTGTAAATCTGTGTGCCGATTACTTTAATGGCAAATAACTTGTTTTAAATAACATTTCGCTAGCCAAAAAAATATTTCAAACGGATTTGAAACATTTTTTGTTGTATTTTCAACAATTTTAGCGTAGAATACGCTTTAGCCATGGACTAACTAGCCAAAAAAGGAACGCTTGAGCGTAACGAAATGTGACACGGAAAAGTCTAGAACGTTCTGGGCTGCTTTAGAAACAGATCATATGATCATAAAACACCGATAATTGATGTTTATAAGCACATTGGGTAACTAAAGGCGATCACCAAGCAACAACTTGCATATTTACATCCGTGTGTAGTAGTTGCGACAAACCCGTTTGAAGTGAGTAATTTTATTTATGTAAATCGGAGTTTCAGTCGTTCGCGAATCGTCCTTCGGTGATG
Organism: Creontiades dilutus; assembly: GCA_031894815.1. Lineage (NCBI taxonomy): Eukaryota > Metazoa > Arthropoda > Insecta > Hemiptera > Miridae > Creontiades > Creontiades dilutus. Next base: position 20,447 of record JAVIWC010001718.1, on the reverse strand, counting down.
TTCTCCTGCCCCGGTCCAGATTGTCCTCCTTCGAGCTCTTCAGGTACATGTCTTCTTCATCCTAAACGACCAAAAACTGCTGCTGAACGATCGAGAGAGTGGCGGTTGCGAAAAAAGGCGGAAAAAACAACCAAAAATCTGGACAGTTACTTAATACACGTTTCATAATCACCGTTGAACGTTCTGCAGTTCAGCGTCCACTCGAGGCTAAAGCGTATTCTACGTTTCTATACTTGTAGCAGCAGGCTATAAATAAAAGCAAAAGGGGGGTCCAGGGGGCGCAGCCCCCGGCGAGGCGCGTAGCGCCGAGTTTTTTTGGTTCGAATTTTAAAACCAAGGTTGTTTCTTAATGTACGGGATCTTTGTAAAACCTGCCCTTGTTACCCTGTATGTATCTACTTTGCCATTCCTTTTTATTATTCTTTCGAAACGTAGCATATAAATATTCTTTTGGCAACAAACATTCCACCACATCCCCTGCTACTTTGGCAGCCCTGTCTACTCTTTCATTATGAACTAAACCATTATGTGCTCTTACCCAAATGAAACTGACATCAATATTTCCAGATCTGCAAAATATATAGTAATTCTATAATCTTAGCAATAATGTGATTATTGAATTTACATAGCTTATTGCTGGAAATTGCTTTTAAGACACTTTCAGAGTCTGTATAAATCATTGCTTGTTCAAACAACTGACTTGTCACGATGTTGCACACATATTCAAGAGCAAATTGTATAGCTGCTGCTTCGAGCAGTGTATACATTGGTTTTCCCAGGAAGTTTGATTGCCTATCTACATTTTTTTGTATATGAAAGAAAGGGCATCCAATATGTAATCCTGATTTAAATCCATCAGTGAATAAGATCAAATATAAACTTCTGCTACCTAATCTGTTTACATACTCCCTAAACTGGTCGGTGATAGGCACATGACCTTCAGCTGGCCGAAAATAATAAACCATAACAGACGTGTAAATAAAATCTCATAATCTACATTGAAAAGTGTGCTACCTCGTGTTGTGTACATTTCTGAGCTTTTTTTTCCATAATTTTTTATTGCACCAAGTAATAACTTATTAACAATATTATTCTGACTTAAATTCTCTACATAATTATTGGGACTCAAGATCCATTACTCCAGTCCATGTCCTTCTGAGGTTCAGCACATTCACTTCCTACACAAGTTCATGTGGTTTTGTGCGCTTAAGGCGCCTAGTTAGGTCTTGCACATCAAGTAGCTTCACAGCTTCTTCGTTGACATGACCTCGTAGTCTGGCTAGATGAGCGGTAGCCCTCTGTTTGATTATTTCATCTATGCTGTCCACTTCCAGTTCGCGGTGAAGAGCATCATTTCTAAAGTACCAAGGTGCATCAGTGATGCATCGTAGTACGGTATTCTGAAAACGCTGGATAATCAGTCTATTGGTTGGAGCTGTACAGCCCCACAACTGTGCTCCATACGTCCAAACTGGCTTAAGCACTTGATTGTACAGAAGCAGCTTGTTACCAATGGTCATGGAGGATTGCCTGCCAATAAGCCAGTACATTTTTCTAAGTTTTATCACCAGTTCGGCCTTCTTCTTTTTCACATGTTCTTTCCACCTGAGCTTGGCGTCAAGCGTCATGCCCAGGTATTTGGCTTTATTCGCGTAGGGAATTGCCACGTTGTTGAGGTAAAGTGGGATGTAGTTGATTTTCTGGTTGGTGAAATCAACATGCACCGACTTTGCCTCATTTAACCTTATCCTCCATGTGGACGTCCAATGACTGATTTTGGAGATAGATTTGTTGAGTTTGCTGATCGATTCATCATTGCTGTCTCCAACTGCCAGGATTGCAGTGTCGTCAGCAAACGTAGCTGTGACGTTTCCTGGGAACTCTGGTAAATCGCATGTGTACAGGAGGTATAGGAGTGGGCCTAATACACTACCTTGTGGTACACCTGCGTTTATTTTCATGAGCTTAGAGTAAGCATTATCCTGTTTGATACGGAAATACCTCTCTGAAAGATAAGAACCGAGCAGCTCGACGTACTGATATGGTAACATCTTCTTCAGTTTATATTTAAGGCCCTCGTGCCAGACCTTATCGAACGCTTGGGCTACGTCCAGGAAGATGCCTGAACACACTTTCTTCTGCTCTAATGCTTCTTCGATGGTGTTAACTATTCTATGAACCTGATCAATGGTTGAATGTTGCTGGCGAAAACCAAATTGGTGTTCCGGTAGCAGCTTGCGTATTGTGATTATCTGTAGCAACCGTTTATTGATAAGCTTTTCAAACAGCTTGGATATTACTGGCAGCAATGAAAGGGGCCTGTAGGATGTTAGCTGGTCTGTTGGTTTTCCTGGTTTTGGGATCATAATTACCTCGGCAATCTTCCACAACTGAGGAACGTAACGATGAAAGATGGCTGAGTTAATAATTTGAGTAATTTTTACAATCGCTTTTCTTGGGAGGTGTTTCATTATCTGGCCAGTTATGAGGTCATATCCAGGAGCCTTTTTAGGATTTATTTCCTGCTTAATTATTCTGACTACCTCCCGTACTTTGACAGGAGGTATATCCATTAGGGGTTGTTGTTCTGGAATATCGTCCAGTGGTTCTTCATCTGGTGAAGCAGGATTAGGTGTGAAGATGTTTGCAAGATGCTCAGCAAATGCATCAGCTTTAGATTGGTTGTCACGAGACCATTCTCCATCAGGTTTTCTCACTGCAGGAGCATGAATGCGAGGCCTTTTGAGTTACATAGTTGCCTTCCAAAGGGAGTAATCAGTATGATAATCAAGATACAATTCTGCTGTGCTCTCAGACGAACAATTAAGAGTGTTATCTGCTACTTTATCTGCTAATGCAGAAATTAAAAGCCGTTTTGTAATAATTTGAAGCGTTCATTTGCGACACTGCGCATGTCCACATCGCTGGAAGCGTCTCTGTCGTTCGGAATGCGAAAAACGGTTGAAAGAAACAACGGACGGCTAACCCATTGAAGGTGTTTACGAAAACAACGGACCGGACAGAAAAAAAAAAAAAACACTCTCGCCAACTGGGGCGTGTCATGATTTGAAGGGGGTTTACGGGAAATCGATAGACATCACAACCTCCTGAAGACCGCTGGCCGTCCATTAGGGCTACGGCTCATGCTGGGGTGGGGGGATGTCTTCCAAGCTTGTGAAGATTCCAATGCAAAGAATGGAACATTATTTCAGCTCATGAATAACAATTTCATTGCAGCCAAAGTGTTCAAATTTCTAGGAATTTAACCTAGACATATGAATACCAAAAACTCTGCAAATTCTTTCACTGGGGTTTATCATTCAATTTCATTCATTTCGCTTGCATTCATGATTTGAATTTCTACTAAGCTTTGGAGTGTGCGTGTTTCACAGGTGATGGAGCGATTATTGAATTTCAGGAGGCACACAAATATGATCAACTGATCAATCCAAATGGGTATTTTGGTTGAGAACAGATTTACGTGCTCTATGCATATCTCCTGAAATTCAATAATCGCTCTATCACCTGTGAAACACGCACGCTCCAAAGCTTAGTAGAAATTCAAATCACGAATGCAAGCCAAATGAATAAAATTGAATAATAAACCCCAGTGAAAGAATTAGCAGCGTTTCATGCTTATCAGAATGCTTCAACCCGTGTATCGGCTGTAAACCCTTTTAGGAGTTCACTCTAGTATCCACATTCACTACATCACTAGGTTACTGCAATCAATTGGTTCGAGCTGCAGACTAATAAGTAAGGAACCGAAAAAAAAATAAAAGCACTGATAGGCTATGAAAAGAGAAATATGAAAATAGAAAATAAAAATGTGGTGACCTAACAAATAGGAATTTGAAAAAAATTTAGACTCAGGAGTTATGGTGGGGTGGGAAGACAAGAACGCCTCACCTAAGCAGCAGTGGGGGTTCATCAGGGGTGCCAACCTCCACTACAATTTGTATGTCTAGGGGAAAGTCAAGGCATTGCATGGGTGCCTGACCACGACAATTATCAGGAGAGGTTACCGCGGAGCAGATTTTTCAAAAAAAGGCATATTAAAACAGGAACAGGACGAACAATCAACAACTTGGGGCAAATCAGCGTACTACGGTATATGAGAGGAGACAATGATTCTCACACACCTGTGCTAACTACATCAGTGGTCCTCTAGGGGGGATACCGGTCCCCTGGGGTTCATTGAAGAGGTACCGGGAGTAGGCGAAGAACACCTTTTTAAAATAAAAGCAGTTCAAAACCTCCAGATAATCTTGAATACGAATCAGAAAACGGTGACAACTGTGTACAGTGTGAAGTTTGATTTTTGGTTTATTATTCAATAATAAACCATTGTAATCGCTTTGAATTCTAACCCCTTTTGTGAAACCCCTACAAACTTCAAAAAAAGTCAAGGCGGCCTAAATTTGGACTCTTTTTAAAGAACTTTCCGGGAGGAATCGAATGGGCCCTTCCTCAGGTCCGAAGGTCAAACCATTCCCGATGTATGGCCCAATTTATGGTGCCAAAATTTGCGTTATTTTGGTTTATTATTGTTTTTGTTTTGATATCAGTAACCTAGTGATGTAGTAATGTGGATACTGGAGTGAACTCCTAAAAGGCTTTGTAGCCGATACACGGGTTGAAGCATTCCGATATGCACGAAACGCAAATTCTTTCAGTGGGGTTTATCATTCAATTGGCTTGCGTTCATGATTTGAATTTCTACTAAGCTTTGGAGTGTCCGTGTTTCACAGGTGATAGAGCGATTATTGAATTTCAGGAGATATGCATAGAGCACGTAAATCTGTTCTCAACCAAAATACCTATTTGGATTGATCTGTTGATCATGTTTGTGTGCCTCCTGAAATTCAATAACTGCTCTATCACTTGTGAAACACGCACACTCCAAAGCTTAGTAGAAATTCAAATCATGAACGCAAGCCAATTGAATAATGAACCCCAGTGAAAGAATTTGCAGCGTTTTTTATGGTTATCAGAATGCTTCAACCCGTGTATCGGCTACAAAGCCTTTTAGGAGTTCACTCCAGTATCAACATTAATACATCACTAAATCACTACGTCACTAGGTTACTGATATCAAAACAAAAACAATAATAAACCAAAATAACGCGAATGTTGGCACCTTAAATCGGGCCATAGATCGGGAATGATTTGACCTACGGACCTGGGGAGGGGCTCATTCGATTCCTCGTGGAGTGTTGTTCAAAAAGAGTACACATTTAGGCCGCCTTGACTTTTTTGAGGTTTTTAGGGATTTTTATAACCCTTAAAGGGCACTTTAAATTAGTGAGAGAGCTGGCTCAAGAATTGGGGGTCGTCGGACCAACATGGATTTTTCGTGAAAATTTCAGCTATTTTGCTTCAGCCGTTTGGGAGAAATTAAGATTCGAGAAACGTAAACCATGAAATTTTCAGGGGGGTTCGATTTTTTTTTTTTTCAAGAGTGATTACAATATTTATTATTGAATAATAAACCAAAATCGTCCTACGTATTTGTCCTTATGTTGAGGGGAAAATTCGTTTACTTTTAATGTTCATTATGACGAACAGCGGGTTTCAGTTTCTAACCTGTTTTCAAAGTTGGTGTTCATCCATTCCCTTATTGCTCGAGTTCTGTGGGCCGGACACCCGTCCATTTGAAACCAGAGATTCATTCTCTCCACCAGAGGCATATCATCAGGATTGAGGCGAGAGATCATCACCTATCTGATACACCCTGTATTATATCTAACACAGCAACGACAAACCTATGGCTAATAATCTTCATTGTTTTTTACAATTTGTTTCAGGAACTAAACATACAAAATGAAAACCTATGGGTAATAATCTTCATTGTTTTTTACGGTTTGTTTCAGGAACTCGAAAAATAAAACGGAGGTAAGTACCATGTTCATTCTTGGTGGTCCTTGTGCCACTCTTTAGAGTTCACCACCATTTTTTTCCCTTTTACGGGCATTAATTGCTTATACAGCCGTTAACATTAAAGTTTTCTCAAATATGTGTATACATGTGAACCACTGAATTGAACAGATTCCATAACCAAATGCCCCATATTTCCATTTGGGTGACCACATCTACTACAGGTTGGAGTATTCCTCTTATTTATTTTGTAGAGGTAGGCATCGCACACCCCATGGTTTGCTCTCATTCGCCCGATGGTTCTGCCGAAATCCTTCGTTACTTTCTGTCCAATAAACCATGGTCTGACAGGTAACCTAGGCTGCACCGATTTATGAAATTTTCCCTCGGGGGGCCACCATCCACTATTTGACAATTTTGGAGTTGCGCAACTTTGCATGCTCGCTGAATCGGGCAATCGAGGAAATTGGTTGAGGGGTCAAATTTTCATGGAATCTGGGTTCTCATTTAAAATAATGAAGTTAGTGCGCGTTTCGGGCATTTGTACGCATGCGCGACGCGCGAAAGTGTGATATTTGAATTTCTTGCCAAAAAACAAGTTTTTTGATTCCTCCACAACCAACGAAATTGAAAGGGTGGTACGTTCATCAAGGACCACCCTGTATATGTGTATATTGTAGTTTTGCCCAGTTTTGATTTTATTTTGTTGAGTGTTGGACACTCCGCATGTACCGTCATAGAGGAGCCTATCATGATTATCATTAGAAATAATAAACCGGATCCTGTATAGAAATCTTGGATATTTTCAATTTACTGTATTCGATTTTGAAATCCGTGTAAAACCTCTAAGTTAAGTTTATCCTCCGCCTCTTCCACTCATCCTTTCTCGCTCGCTCTCACTAAAGGTCTATAGCCCTCTTGTTCTTCCAGCTTTAAAAGCCAAACTTTTCTTGTTTGAAGGCCCTTGTTTCGCGCGGAGCTTATCTAAATCAATTTACTTTCTCCCACCCCCCATCGAAAAAGGTTTTTTTTTTTTTTTTTTTTTTTTCGCGAGATTTTTTCCCCCTCGTAGACCGGATCCTTCTACACGTTGAATGTACGTTGGGCGGTCGGGGGTTGAATTTTTCGCAAGGGAAAAACTAATTTAGTTCCTTCTCTCTACCCCTGTGCCAACGATGCCCGGAATTGAGAGGATTTTTACGCCCAAAGAGTAAAAGAATCAGGTAAACTTGGGCCGCGGGGCCGGGATATTACATCTTTCCGCTAAAGTGCGTCATAATTCAAATTCCTTTGTGATTCCCCTTCTTCTTCCTTTTCTCGGAGAGCATGAAACGCCTCGAGGTAAGTGACGTTATGAAATCTCAGTAAACTGGGGGGCTGTACTGATTTTAGCATAAATATTTAGGGAATGATCGAGTTTCCCACTTCTGCGGGAAACAAATCCAGCAAATATATTGGTAAATAATGCCCAATTTTCATATAAACATACTAATGCACATAATTGTTAATTATAATTAAAATTATAATCATAACAGTTATGAAATTTCATTCTAGGTTACAAACAAAAAATAATAAACCAAAAAACGCTGCAAATTCTTCCATTGGGGTATATTATTCAATTGGCTTGCGTTCATGATTTGCATTTCTACTAAGCTTCGGAGTGTGCGTGTTTTACAGGTGATAGAGTGATTATTGAATTTCAGGAGATATGCATGGAGCACGAAAATCTGTTCTCGACCAAAATACCTATTTGGATTGATCAGTTGATCATATTTGTGTGCCTCCTGAAATTCAATAATCGCCCTATCCTGTGAAACACGCACACTCCAAAGCTTAGTAGAAATTCAAATCATGAACGCAAGCCAATTGAATAATAATCCCCAGTGAAAGAATTTGCAGCGTTTTTTCCCCACAATACCCCCCCAAAATAAAAACATCTATAATTTATCAAGTCCTTTAGCACTCGTATTGCGTCAAAACTTCCCCAAATCCAAATTTAAACGATGTAGCCAAAGGTAGACAGATGTAGAGGAGGCACACAAATATCATCAACTGATCAATCCAAATAGGTATTTTGAATGAGAACCGATTTACGTGGTCTATGCATATCTCCTGAAATTCAATAATCGCTCTATCACCTGTAAAACACGCACACTCCGAATCTTAGTAAGATTCAAATCATTAACGCAAGCCAATTGAATAATAAACACCTAGAAGGAACAGACTGCGTCCAAAACTGGTATGCTGACGATGCAGCCTGTGTGGGAAGCCTGACCAGTATTCGCCGTTGGCTTTCACTTCTCCAAGTAGAGGGCCAAAATGGGGTTACTACCCCGAACACTGGCACAAGCTTCCTCATCATTAAACCGGGCATGGAGGAATCAGCAAATTCTGAGTTCGCTGGTCTGAATATACAAGTGGTGTATTCCCACAGATTTCTTGGAGGTGTTGTGGGACCTGTTCAAGCAAAACGCGATTACGTCCGAAAGATAAAAGGTTGGATTGAGAGTGTTTCAAAGATGTCTGAAGCAGCAAAGCAGAGCCCACAGGCAGCCCACACAGCATTCACCAAAGCTCTTCAACGAGAATGGGCATACACGCAGCGAGTGGTAGGAGGATTTGGAGACGAATACATAGCGCTGCGTGACACAATACGAAACAAGCTGGCACCAGCCCTAAGGAGTCGGAGCCTTGAATATCCAACAAAATTGGGAGGCCTCGCTCTCGAAAATCCTGTCATGACGGCCTCCATAGGTATCCAGACCACTGCGCCACTCATTCAAGCTGTGGCAGCACGCTAGGTTGCCCAATATGAAGGTGCTGTGGTGTCAAAGTTGCGATGGCTACCTTAACCACTGTATGTTCCTGGCAAATAGGCAGCAAAGAACCATTCAAACAAGGGGCTCAGCATGGCACCTGTTGTCACAATCCCAATTCCGAGATGTCTATTCGGTATGGGAACGCAAAAATAATCACGCCCTTAACTGAGCCTGATCAAACTTGCATGGAAAAATAGCGGCGTGGTCACAGAACCAGTTTTACGTGACAGTGCTGACGGCAGCCCCGGCTTGGTAGCGGACATGAAGGTCCATGGCGTGTGGGACCGTGAGAGACCTGCGTTTTTCGATACCCGCGTTATAAACGCTGACGCAGTCTCTTACTCCTCCATGGATTGGCCTACCGTCTCCCGGCATGCAGCCCAAGCCAAACATGCAAAATACGATAGAGTCGCTGAAGACCTGAGAGGGTCTTTCACGCCACTCGTCGTTTCATGCGATGGCGCATTACATAAAGAATACGAAGCCTTCCTCAAGAACGTTTCCTTACGCCTCGCCAACAAGTGGTCAAAATCCTACTCCCAGGTGATGATGTGGGCACGAGTGAAAACTCAATTCTCGGTTCACCGAGCAGTCTCCATGAGGCTAAGGGGCCCTAGGAAACACGTACGAGGACTAGGACTAGAGGACGGAGCAGCAATTTGGCTACCGGAAGACTAAAATCACACACACACACACACACACACACACACACACACACACACACACACACACACACACACACACACACACACACACACACACACACACACACACACACACACACACATAGTTACATATATATATATATATAGTTAGGAAAAAAATGAAATCAGATTAGTTTGGCAAAATCAATTTGAATTTTTGGCATACTATCAAATAAAGTTTTTGGCAAATTAATTTGAACCTTTGGCACGTGAAGTTTTTGGCAAATTAATTTGAACCTTTGGCACGAATCACTTCTAATATTTTTGGCATCTCAATTTAAACTTTCGGCGACTCAATTTCTACTTCTGGCTTCCATACCACCTCGAGCTTTTGGCATATCAATTTATACTTTTCACAGATCCCAAAGATGGATTTTTCCTATACGATGAGTGTCTTTTGAAGAAGTTGGAGTGAAGTCGGTGATTATTGCAAAATTCTGTGTAACGAATGACACAATAAATAAATAAAACTACCCCAAAAAGGCCTTATTCGAACCAACATGAAAAAAAAAACAGCTATAATTATTATCTTCAGTACCCTCAAAAATTCATAGATTAGATAAAACGAAGGACATCCGTAATAATGATATCACTGAGTTGAAATTGATAAGAGGTTTATTTTCTAATCGATCAACGTTGATATTATCGAGCTCTTATAAGGCGCCTTGACTACAACTATAAGGTGTGGAGGAGCTGGAATTAGATCATCTACCTTGGATTACGGATAGCTGATATAGAAAAGAGGGAAATAATACAGCTTGCGTAATAGTTTGTAGCGTTTTAGATTTGAATGGCATATTACAGCAACGCGCCATTATTTAGGAGTCGGTATAGCTTATATAGCGCGCTAAGCTGTAACTATTTCGTGCATGTCAGGTACACATCTAAATATGTTTTTTGAAGAAGTTGGAGTGAAGTCGGTGATTATTGCAAAATTCTGTGTAATGAATGGCATAACAAACAAAAAAACTACCCCAAACAGGCCTTATTCGAACCAACATGGAAAAATGGCTATCATTTTTGGCTTCAGTGCCCTCAAAAATCCACAGAGTAGATGAAACGAAGCATATCCGTAATAATGCTATCACTGTGTTGATATTAATAAGAGGTTTATTTTCTAATCGATCAACGTTGCTGATATACCTCTTTTAAGGTATCTTGAATACAATTATAAGGTGTGGAGGCGCTGGAATTAGATCATATACCGTAGATTACGTATCGTTGATATAAAAAGAAGGGAAATAATACAGCTTGCGAAATCACTTGTAGTGTTTTAGATTAGAATGGCACATTATAGCAATGCGCCATAGTTTGAGAGTAGATATGGGTTTTTATAACGCACTAAGCTGTAACTATTTCCGACGTACATGGCAGAGTATCACACTGTTAACTGGAACACACTTCACTATAACTTGCACAGCACAGTCAAGTCCAATGCGAGGCGTTTTTCGTGCTTCTGGGCGTATTTTATGATGATTTCGTTCACTGTTTCGTTGAATGTCATCATTTCGCATATACCAGGGCCCGCTGGTGTTGGTGCCCACCAACTATGCTTTTCAGAATTTTGTTCTGACAAGTTTGTATTTGCTTTACGTTAGTCTTTTTGGCACAGCCCCACAGTTGAATCCCGTATGTCCAAATAGGGCGTGAAATCTGTATACAGATAAGCAGTTTGTTGTGAAGTGAAAGATGCGAATCCGCTCTCAGCAGCCAATACATTTTCCTGTATTTAGTCTTCAGTTCCTCTTTTTTCTTCTCGATGTGACGATTCCACACCATGAATCGAGAGTCATACTCAGATATTTCTCAGTGTCAGAGTGTGGGACTTTGTTCGAGTTTATCACAAGTTCTGGGGCTGTGATTTTTCGGTTGGTGAAGTTAATGTGAACTGTCTTGGATTCGTTCAGCTTCATTCTCCATTCCTTGGTCCAGTTTGTAACCTTGGTGGCGGCCTCTTGTAGTTTTTGGATTGCGTCTTCTACTTCTTGTCCAGTAGAGAGTATGGCTGTGTCATCCGCGAATGTGGCTATCATTGTATCATTCTGCTGGGGTAAATTCCGAGTGTACATCAGGTACATGCTGGCCCTAGGTCGCTTCCCTGCGGAACACCTGCTGTAATAGGCCTTAGACTGGAGTATTGGCCGTCCTGCTTCACCCTGAAGTGCATATTCTCAAGGTAGGACGTCAGGAGTAAGTAGAACTATCTTGGAAGATCCCTGTTAATTTTGAAACGAAGTCCGGGGTGCCAAACTTAGTCAAATGCTTGAGCCAGCAGTTTTGAAGAAGTTGGAGTGATGTCGGTGATTATTGCATAATTCTGTGTAATGAATGGCACGACAAACAAAAAAATTACCCCAAAAAAGGCCTTATTCGAACCAATATGGAAAAATGGCTATTATTTTTGGCTTCAGTGCCCTCAAAAATCCACAGATTAGATGAAACGAAGTACAACCGTAATTATGCTATCACTGTGTTGAAATTGATAAGAGGTTTATTTTCTAATCGGTCAACGTTGCTGATATTCCTCTTTTGAGGCATCTTGAATATAATTATAAAGTGTGGAGGCGCTGGAATTAGATCATATACTGTGGATTCCGGGTAGTTGAAATAGAGAGAAGGCGTTTTAGATTAGAATGGCACATTTTAGTAATGCGGCATAGTTTGACAGTAGATATGGGTTTTTATAATGCACTAAGCTGTAACTATTTCCGACGTACATGGCAGGAACACATCTAAATACGGTTTACTGCAACGGGAAATGGAGGAGGCATGAATACTCTCGATAGGTTTTTTCACCCATATCCTCGTAAATATTCCAAGGAAGGGAAGCATCAGAGACCTTTATACGGTCTTTTCAAGTTTTGATGTCAGAGCGTTAGCAGGGCCAGCCGCTCGTCATAAAGTTGATCACGAGGTGCATTTATCCTTTAGATACATTTCTCCTCGGATCCGAACAATAAAAATCGCATATTCGCGCATTTGAGGCCGCCGATGTGGCAGGCATCGGTTCAACGTACGTGAGAGGGCCGTAGATGCGCCGCTAACTGCAGCGCCCATCACGATCTACTTACTGGCCGCATCAGGCGACGTTAATGGGAATTCAATGGATATCGTCGCGGGGTCACACTGTCACATTGGCGGCAGTCAGAGACCGAGGTCACCGCTGTACCAAGCTGTGCAAATACAACATCTCCCCTCAGGATGTAACAACAAAATAATTTGCAACATTTTTTGTCCCCTAAACTTATTAAAAAAAAAGTAGGATTCAGCGGAGTAAAAAAATAAAGTTAGGGACAAAAAATGTTGCAGCACCCTCCCATTCTCCGTATTTACTTAAAAGACTATGAACTGCATAGTATACTCCAAGTTAGAGCGCTGTATCGGACTCTACGTCTCAGAGTACGCGACGAGCAAGTTTCTAATGGAAATGATATTTATCACAGAACTGGTTCGTTATTTCAAAGTTGGTAGGTAACATTCCCTAAAGTAAACCTCCCATTTATCACAAATGTTTCGGACCTTAGGTTAAATGTTTAATAATATGGTAAGATCGAGTTCGTAACACTCTCAAAACCAACCCAAATGTAAATTTTCCCACTGGAAACCAACCATGCTCTTGTAACACGAATCCCAATTTTCAGTATAAACAATTTGGACTGTATGTATTTAATCAAAATTCTTTAAATTTTAATCAAAATTTAATAATAAATAGCGAGAAGGTAAGTCCTTGAAGGAAACCTTCCTTCTCTTCCTAATGTCACAAGTTCCTATATTTTGTACACAAACTATGAGCTAGATTGAATATTCTTTAATCTTCGCTACAGAGTTGTTTCAAACTTCAAGAAATCCCTACCGGTGAATATCAACAATGCTCTTCGAACACGGATCCTAATTTTCGATGCGGACATTTTTGACTCGATTGTATTTTCCTAGTTCCTTAATACAGAGCTGTTTTGGATTCTAATGATTTTATCGATCCAGTGCCCTGACAGACTGTGAACGATGTTGTATTTCCAAACCTCACAATGACACGAGCGTAACATTTCCGAGTAATCTTGGATGCTAAATTGATTGAGATGGGTCACATACCAGCCCAAGCTCATCTGACTTAGAGGTGGGTTCAAAAAAAGAAAAACCCAGGTGGCCTTCACTCAACTACAAAGATTTAAGTTCTGAGTTTCAAAAAACAAACTAATTCTTTATTAGTTAACTAGTTTAATGGTCTTAAAAAGAAATAGGTGAATAACACAATGAGGGAGTATAATAACAATATGCAAAGTCAAAAAATCGTATATCCCAAATCCCCGAGGAGTCGCTTGCCCTGGGAGACGCTTCCCCCCGCTGGGGCCCTCCTTCCTTCACTGGCGGGGTCGGGGGGAGCAGGTCGGTTGCCCTGGGAGACGGGGGCGAGAATTCTACCCGCCCAGCGTTACCACCCCCTGAAACGTCGATATACTCTGATAAGCTCGTCTTTATATAGTGTGATTGTATCTCTATTCGCGTAAAAGTAAACTTGTACCCAGGGCCAATTTTTCTTCAAATCGTAATTTTAGTATCAAAGTACTCTTATTTCGTGCTAGTTTTAAATTTTATCGTTGAAGCAACTCTTTAATAACAATTCCCATTTGCTCAAATATTTATCAAGTCACCATTTTTGGTACAACAGCATGTTCTTGAAGAATTGGGAAAGTGGCCCTGGGTACGACACTCCGTTGTACTCAGGTCCAGAGGGTGCTGAACCCAGGGCCACCACAGTTGATCACTAACTTTAGAAGAAAATACGCCAATAACTCGAATAGCCGCTTTAGTTATACCTTAAAATAACATATTTAATGTCACATTGATTTTTATACAAGATCCTTAAAATAACTTCGCAGGTCCTACATCGGAAACACATACTTAAAACACAGCCTGACTTAAGGTTGAATAGATTTTGATTAGGTATGGTTCCTAAATTGTATTAATCACAGCTTAGACTAGAAATGACTAGAAAAGCTAAATCATACTACAAAGGCATTATAATTTGAAATTATGGGAAATTTTGAAATGAATGTTCCATGAAACTAGTTCAATATCACATAAAATCACAGCTTGACTTGGGAACGACAAGAATAGGACTAGAAAGAAATTTTAGAGAGCTAAAAAGTTCGCTGGTAACGTTAAACCGGAGAGACTCTACCGTAGCTAATATGATACAGCTTCATAACTCTCTATACTCTATGGCTTATAATTTTCAATAATGAACCTTAGTAGTCAACTAGAATGTAGCGATAAATTGTGGATCTCTCTGGGAGTGGAAGCAAAAAAACGTGGAAATACGCCTATAGTAGGAAAGAGTGAAAATCAAAATACAAACATACTTAGAAGTCTAATATTAAGATGATTCAGACTTTTCAAAACAAAGTGCTTAGGGGTATCGTCAATGCCCCCTGGTACATTCGTAATGACGACCTCCATCGCGACCTTAAAATGGAAACAGTGAGCGAAGTGATTAAGCAGCACGCAGTTAAACATGAACAGCGACTTCACGCGCACATAAACCCTGAAGCGCTTCACCTCCTAGACAACAGTAACGTCATCCGGCGGCTTGATAGGACAAAACCCTTGGACCTAGTGATGTCACGTGATTAGTGAGTCAGTGTAGTGAATGGGTGCTATCCGGAGTACAGCCATTGGGCTACTAACTCCATAAGCTGTAAATTATTGTACGAGTGTAAATTAACTTGTTTATGCTCAGTTGTTGTATTATTGATATTCTTGTAAATAAATATCGATTGGGGGGGAAAAAACATACTAACTTAATGAAATCTGAGATTTGTCAACAAGGTGTATCGAAATAACGTAAATCAAAATTTAATTACATTTAAACCTTGGAAGTCGACAGAAAACTTCATTTGGTCATCCTTAGAAAAACTGGATCTGGAACCATAAAAATCTGCTCGTTCTTAATTTGATAAACATCTCCCTGTTGAAAACTTTTTTCCAGTAAACTTTGGTTGATTGACGGTTTTGGTTTATTATTCAATAATAAACCATTGTAATCGCTCTGGAAAAAAACTGAAAATTTCATGGTTTACGTTTCAAAGGGTGAATAATAAAACCGTCCGCCGTACGCCGTAACGATATCTCCGAAACGGCTGAAGCAAAAAATCTGAAATTTTCAGGAAAAATCCATCTTGGTCCGACGACGCCCCAATTCTTGAGCAAGCTTTGATAAAAAGTCTTTAAGGGCTGTAAAAGTCAAGAAAAAATCAAGGCGGCCTATTTGGATTTGAAGAACATTTTAACGCAATACGAGGACTTGAAAATTATAGATGTTTTTATTGTGGGGGGGTACACAAATATGATCAACTGATCAATCCAAATAGGTATTTTGTTCGGGAACAGATTCACGTGCTCCATGTATATCTCCTGAAATTGAATAATCGCCCTATCCTGTGAAACACGCAGGTTCAAATTTATTGAATTACCCAGTGAAAGATATTTGACCTTTGTGGCATCTGAAAAAGATTGATTTACTTATAGTAATAACAAAATTGACTAAGTTGGTTTAATTTTATACTTCTAATCTTATTTTGAACAATACCTATTGTTTCAGACATAGTACCCAGGGCCGGCACCTGTTGTTGTACCAAGGGCTGGCCCTGGGTACAAAGATGTGTCGAAAATTAAAAAGTAGCATTCTTGATTAAATCCCATAAAGTGAATCATAATTTATTAAAGATATGTTAAACATAGATTAGTACCATGGAAACATGAGCAGTTTTACTTACCTTGTTCACTTCCAGCTCAAAAACACTTGCGCCTTTTAGATAGATAGATAGATAGATAGTTTATTTACATCATTTTTACATGTTACATTCGACAAGTGGAGTTCCATTTTACAGTGGAGTTTGAGAACAACACACAAAAACTCTAGACAGCTCTCACGGGCTTATCACTTTTATCATGCACACTTGATGTGGAATTTTTACGTGTGCCTGGAAAAGGCTATGCAGCATGATAGATACAAGACTGTCTTGATTTTCTCTTCTGCTCCAACTTTGATCGTTGGGTGACCCTGGGTACACCTGGTTACCCTAAATTGAAAGTAATAGCGGAATAGTATTTGTGAACCAAAAATACTTCTGTAATCAGTAATCGATCTGCACAATAAATAACTAATACTTCAAAGTTGATGCCTATCTCTGATCTACAGCGAATTCTGTAAATCCATGATTCAGTAAGCGGTTGAGGTACATTGCAACTTGAAGATGTGTTTCCTATTTATTTAGCTGTGTTTCCTAGTAATTTCGGTTGTTCCTCCTTTTATAATCTTCAAAATCAACGCCTCTTGGAAGGTAGCTAATATTTCTAATGCACGGTTGACCTATTGTGCATCGAAGATGTAATTCTCGACAGGCTTTTATATCCCTGACGACGTAATCTCCCTGAGGAGCGCGGGCGGAGGGCTGCGAAATGATGCCGCCGGGAAGGTGGGGATTGCGGGGCCACTTTCACCAACCAGTTTGACGTGCCGTTTAGGCTAACGCCTGAATTTAACGCCGTCGTTAGATCGATTTGTCTTTCTCCACGCAGCCCCAACGCCCGTTAGTATTAACGAGCTCGTCAAACTTTAATCGGCAGAATTTTGTCAATTAACTTGTTAACGGGCTGATAAGTCTCGCCATCTTTGTTTCTGTTCCCTATCGTTCGGATCAATTTCGAGATGGATATTTTGAACTCCGTCGTAAATAATTTGATTTTGGTTTTTTATTCAATAATAAACCATTGTAATCGCTCTGGAAAAAGAAAATTCTAACCCCCCCTCTGAAAATTTCATGGTTTACGTTTCAAAGGGTGTAGAATCCGAATCTGCAATAAACATTTTTCCGTCCGTCCGCCGTACGCACGATATCTCCGAAACGGCCGGATTCGTTTATTATTGTTTGTTTGTAACGTAGTGATGTCCGGCCGATAGCGTCGAGTTGTAGTGAATGTGGATACTGGAGTGATAGCCGATGTGAACACTTGTGGTGTAGTTAGTAGCCGATACACGGGTTGAAGCATTCTGATAATATATAGGTAAATATTATTCAATATTATTACTGGGCTTTATTATTCAATATTATTACTGGGGTAAATAAGTATTCTTTCACTGGGGTTTATTATTCAATTGGCCTGCGTTAATGATTTGAATTTCTACTAAGCTTTGGAGTGTGCGTGTTTCACAGGATAGGGCGATTATTGAATTTCAGGAGGCACACAAATATGATCAACTGATCAATCCAAATAGGTATTTTGGTCGAAAACAGATTTACGTGCTCCATGCATATCTCCTGAAATTCAGTAATCGCTGCTGCGTTCAAAAATTAGGTACTTGACATAAACCTTGTATGATATTTATTCCTGGATCAAAACATTTTTCTGTTTATATACTGAAAATCACCTATTTACTCGCTTTACATGAATCATGATGTAATTACCTGGTTCGGTCTTGTGTAGTCCGACGAGGAACGGCTTTTATACCACGATATTATCTATTTACTCGACATGAATCATTTGCGGTCCTCGAATTAATTCAAATTTATAGCGTCTTTACGAGTTGTATTCAAATTTGAGTCGAATGGAAATAAGGCAAAATACATTTACTTGGTATTGCGATTAACCCTAGAGAGATAGGGCTCTTCACTGAGCGTTTAAAGGTAGGGGTGAGTAAGTTTTACCCCTATGTTGAAAACTCGCTTATACGCCATTAAGTTATGATCCAGGAAAACCCCAAAATTGAAAACAACTCATCACTGTCGTCTAAAAGTGTTTATTTGAGGTACCTACTTGAGAAAAAATAATACTTCACTTAATTTATGAGAGGTAACTAAACAGTCTTCATAATATTCAAAACCAAAAGTAAAATTTCGCTTACAATAAGGTAACATGCCTATAAATCATAAACTATAAAGCCAAGGTTTTTAAAACGTAACACAACAGTCTTCAATTTCAAAATTAGGTAGCTCATAAATTAAATTAAAAATTTGGATAAAATTCTTTCGAAAAAATCAGTATGGAACATGGTTCCATGAAAAATGTTTTTGCAATAGTCACTCTTCAGCCCGTGGACATGAGATGAAAAACTTGATTTGATATTCGCCGCATACTGGCTTATTAAATTTGTGGCGGTACGTTACCGTGTAACGGCTTTTTGAATGTGAACAAATCGAGCAGTATACGCGCTTAGGTGTTTGAGGGCTTCGATTTTCTTCTTCTTTAGTCGATGATCCTTGTTGAAGCTGGAGATTTAGATCTTGTTTGTCTCTGCCTAGGTTTTCGGAGATTATATCCCTCAATAAACTGCCAATGGAACGGATTTCCAATCGGCTACACCACCATGGCTCACATAATTGCCTGCTAAGTGCACCATAAATTCCAACCTCAAAATTGGTCGTTTTTTTTTTTTTTTTTTTTTTTTTTTTTTTTTTTTTTTTTTTTATACGTTTGTCTTTCATGCTGGATCTGTCTGCTCGAATATTTGATTGACGATAAAAATTATGGCAATATATGACGTAAGCATTCAACCCCCAGTTCATTCCCACAATCACTTCCCTCATCTTCACTTGGATCAGCAATAGTGGCAGCAATTTCTGCGATTTCGTACTCTTCATATAATTTTTTTGTAGATGTCATTGTACAAATCTGTAAAAAGTATAAAAAATGAAACGAGAAAATTTGAAAAAAGTTTCAGTTATGTTGCACGATAATTATCATGAAATTGTACCACGAAATGTATGTGCAACTAGATGGGAGGGACTCGCATTACTATACTTATGAAGGTAGAAATGAGTAAAATTTACTCACGTATTATGGTATTTGATGATAGGGGTGAGTAAAATATACTCATCCAAGTAGGCATGCAAAGATAGGTGTGAGTAATAATTACTCATACAACATTTTCATAGAAAGGTAGGGGTGAGTAAAAATGACTCACTATGTTTTAGTACTTACATTCTCGAACGATCCACACTCCACAATGGCTGCATTTGAACTTAGTAGCCACCCAATCACATCCTGTTGAACGAATAGCGGAGGGGATAACTAGCACCACATCACTTTGTCTAGGGAAAATCAACGGATGCTTTTCGTTGTGAGTAAGATTTACTCACGCCTATCTCTCTATTAATGACCGTCGAATTGACCAGATGAATGACGCTGGCAATGAATCGTTAACACTCATCCTTTTATGACGGACACATTATCACAAAAACTTCGATTTCGACTGCTCCGTTACGCTGCCGTTAGCTAACGCCTCCTTGACGAATGGTGAAAGACGTTAACTTCAACGCTCAAGAAAAACGCTTAAACCCAGCAAATTCTTTCAGTTGTCAGTGGTAGCCCAAAAATAATGATAACAGGTCTATTATTCAACAAAATGGCAAATTGCGTTCAATGATTTGAATTTCTACTAAGTTTTGGAGTGTGCAGTTGAATTTCATGTTTTGCAGGTGATAGAGCTATTATTGAATTTCAGGAGGCACACAAATATGATCAACTGATCAATCCAAATAGGTAGGTATTTTGGTGGAGAACAGATTTACGTGCTCTATACATATCTCCTGAAATTCAATAACCGCTCTATCACCTGTGAAACACGCACACTCCAAAGCTTAGTAGAAATTCAAATCATGAACGCAAGCCAGTTGAATAATAAACCCCAGTGGAAGAATTTGCAGCGTTTTCCTGAAAATTTCAGATTTTCTGATTTTTCCTGAAAATTATTAGAATGCTTCAACCCGTGTATCGGCTACAAAGCCTTTTAGGAGTTCACTCCAGGATCCACATTCACTACAACTCGACGGTATCGGCCGGACATCACTAGGTTATAAACAAACAATAATAAACCAAAAAACGCAAATGTTGGCAACATAAATCGGGCCATACACCGGGAATGGTTTGACCTACGGACGTGGAGAGGATCTCATTCGATTCCTCATGGTGTGTTCTTAAATAGGTACAAATTTAGGCCGTTTCGACTTGTTTTGAGGTTTTTAAGGATTTTACAAAACTTTGACAGGCC